>BLBF01000042.1:11364416-11383512 GCA_015471245.1 Laticauda colubrina | reverse complement strand
TCTATCTATCTATCTATCTATCTATCTATCTATCTATCTATCTATCTCCAAAGGGTGTGATGACTCAGACCCTGACCTTGTCAGATAGAAAGTTGACAACTTGGGTTCAGGAGTGCTATATGACGGGGTAAGCTTCCTTTACTTTCCCCAGCTCCTGCCAACCTAGCATTCAGAAGTATGCAAATGTGAGTAGCTAAATAGGTACCTTTTTATGGGAAGGTAACAGTGTTCAATGTTTCGTCATGCTGGCCACACTACCATGGAAAGGGTCTTTAGACAAAGCTGGCTTCCTCAGCTAAGAAATGAAGATCAGTGCCCCCCCTACAGCTGGGTACAACCAGGAAAGGGAAACCTTTACATACATACATACATACATACATACATACATGCATGCATACATACATACATACATACATACATACATACGTAATATTGTGACTAATGATTCAATAAAAAAGAATAAACATGGATAAATTCAGTGGAGACCAACTGTTTGGAAGGATGTGGCCTGGAACAATTGCAGTTGTATATGTAGTAGTAAAAATGAAACCCATTTGTTCAGCAAAGTAATTCCTGGGAAAATAATTTGTAGCAGAAATCAAACAACTAAAATCCTTCAATCCCCAGTACTGTAGACTGTCAGAAGAAGTGAAGAATATGAAAAAAAAAAAAAAAAACATTGATGATTGCCAACCTTTAAAAAGTAATAGCACTAAAAAAAAGAAGAAAAGTCACAGAGGAATAGTATAAATAGGAACATAGAGTCATAATATGTCTGTAAACAAGAGAGAATCCCATGACAATTTTTTGCCTGGAGGAACTCTTCATGCATATGGATTGTCCTTTGTTTATTGACCATTCAAAGTTAAAACAATGCTGAAAAAAAATTATTTCTTACCAGTCCTTGAACTCAAAACTGTTATCCCCACTATCGTGTTTTCAATGGGAAATCCAGTCCATTTCAATTTGTTGATGCGTAAGATGTCAATACATAATTGATTTGTTTCATTTTTCACTGTTTTGAGCTTTCTTATGTTCATGCTTCTTACATCTCATATTTATTTATTTAATTTATATTACCGCCTATTTGCCCATGGCGACTTGATGCGGCTTACAAATGTAAAAACATATTTAAAATTAAAAAAAACAGTAAAAACTAACAAAAAGAATCAAATAAATTAATAAAGTACAATAGAACAAAATCTTTTAAAAAAAGAAATACAAAATTACCCCCAACTCCCACCCCCCACCACGACGACAGCAGATCCCACAAGCCATTTGATGGGCTCCATCCTGCTCTGGATTCACCAGGCCCTCTGGCAGAACCAGGTCTTCAGTGCCTTCCGGAAGAGTATTAGAGAGGGGGAATGATGTTCCAGAGAGAGGGAGCCACCATATGTTCCCACTATATTCCCATCTTTAAGCTTTTGATTTTTTTTCCCTTTGGAAAAAAACTACTGTAGATGTCCTGAAAGTTTTATCTATGTCTTCAGCTGTTCCTCAGTAATATATTGAGCGAGAGATTAGACATTAGGAAAAAATTAGTTGGAAATAAATGTCAATAGTCTTACCCTATCAATGACAAGCATACTTACACAAAACGTTTCTGGGTCCTTTGTCTTCTGTGATAAATGCTTTGACAATCAACTAAATTGTTGAAGACCTTTGCATAATCCAGCATTTAGTTTGATCTCTTCACAACCTTAATTTCCACATGGCAGCTTGTGTCAATTCTTTTTTTTCCCAAAAATTTCTTTTTTAGCTAATTGTATATTTACCTCTTTAGCAGAGTTATCCCCAATTATGCAATTAGTTTCCATACATGTAATCATTTGAACATATCATTATGTCTAACTGCAGAATTACAAATGTATGAAATAAAATTGTTTTCTTTTGACTGAAAGGTATGGTGTGTGTGGGAGAAAAGTATAACAGATGAGTGTATCCCTTTCTTTCAAATTAGTTTGCATTAAAAGCATTCAAGTTTTTTTAACACTAAACATTGTAGAGACACATATGCTACATTGGAAATATTTTAAAAGTTACAGTTATTAAAAATAATCACTGCATAGGATGGATTGAAGAGGAGCTGCTTCCATCACGGAAGATTGCCTCAGAGCTAAACAGGAAACTGTGCAGTAAACTTGTTTACTGTAGTTAATAAAATGGTTTGACTCTAAAGTTCAACTAGCAAAGATTTGCCCCCAAAACAAAAAAGCCAGAGTTGTTATAAAAAGTTTCTGTTGGCGAGTTAGCAAATATTTGTCTTATGACACCATTACAGGTAGCCCTTGAGGAACAATAAGTCATTTAGCAATTGTTTAAAGTCATAATAAACCCTCCCCCCCAAAAAGCTACAACTGACACCATTTCAAAGGGATGCCTACAGCACCACTGGGGCCATTATGACCAACTGCATAGACATTGCAGTATGACCACTTATTTATCCCTCCCATCATCCTGCCCTGCCAGATCCCTGCAGGCAACTGGGTCATTACTGTCATAACTTGAGGACTATCTGAGAGATACCTCACAAATAAAGGCAGGAATACACAAACCTTTTTTTACCACAGCGCCTGCCGTGGATAAGAAGTATCCCAGGAACAGCTATTGTTCTGACCTAGGCTTTCCCAAAAATCACTAAGCAGACTCTTTGTCCTGGCAAAACCCCTTTTATTAAACAAAGGTAAATTTCTTCCATTCACATTTAGCCAAAGGCCTGGCAAACAGACTTTCAAGGATGTAATTTGGAACACAGACCTTACCTAGCTTCGAGAGCTGCCAAGTAAATATTTTCAAAACCAGTGCTGACAAGGAAGGGCTTGGCACAGAGTCTCTGAGGTGCTGTATTTCAAAGCTTGTAGGTTAAAATATTTACAGGTCTGGGGATCCAGGCTTTGGCATCACAATCTTCACACAAGTTCATTTGGGGGGGCGTAAGCTTTGAATAGTGGTTTACTTTGGTTCTAAAGTTGCCTTGCAGTGTTCAGAATGGCATATAAGATTTGCTTATCTTTAATAAGCAAATCTTTAATTTGCTAATCTTTTAAAAGTTCTTTACTAAATCTGTTTCCATATTAGTTCATCTGAGAAAAAAAAAACCTTCTCAGCAAAATAGCCAATATGCAGAAAAAAAAATATTCAAGTATCTTTCCATGTTTGTTTATAATTCAGATTTCTAATGCCACCCAACTTCCCAATGACTCTGGGTGACATACAAATTGAAAACCAAATAAATAGAATGACATTAGCCAACTAAAAAGGAATGTCACACCGCGGGAAGGCATAAGAATAAAGGAAGCCCACAATCTCCCCTAGCCCAAACCTTTAAGACATGTTTCAAAGAGAACAACATTGGGATCTTCATTCCTTTTTATTTTATTTTGGTTTGAAATATCTGGAATAATGTTTTATTTATTTGTTTAACTTTGTCAAAAGCTTACAATACAATAGAAATAAGAATAAACATAAGTTTAAATATAAGAAATAGGAACTAATAATTGGGGACAATCGGACAGGGACCCTAGGCACGAGTGTGTGCTTATGCATACCCCTTACAGGCCTCTTAGTGATGGGGTGAGGTCAATCGAGGTGAGTTTGAGGGTAAAGGAATGGGGGTTTGAGCAGGTAACAACAGAATCAGTTAGTGAGTTCCAGACATTGACCACTCTGTTGCTGAAATTGTACTTCCTGTAATCAACTTTGGAATGGTTTACATTAAGTTTATACCTTTTGTATTCTCTTGTGTTGTTATGGTTAAAACTGAAATATTCATTAACTGGTAAGACATTGTAACATATTATTTTATATACTATGCTTAGGTCCAATCTTAACCGGCATAGTTCAAGGTTGTCTAAGCCTGGAATATCAAGTCTGGTTGTGTAGGGTATTCTGTTGCAAATAGAGGAATGTCGTACTTTTCTGGTAAATGTGTCCAGTCCTGGGTACTGTAAGTTAGGAAGGACTTGGACAAACTGGAAAGCCAGCATAAGAGCTCTGGGAAAGCAAATGTACAGGTGAAACTCAAAAAATTAGAATATTGTGCAAAAGTTAATTTATTTCAGTCATGCAATTTAAAATGTGAAACTAATATGTGAGATAGACTCATCACATGCAAAGCAAGATAGTTCAAGCCGTGATTTGTCATAATTGTGATGATTATGGCTTATAGCCAGTCTACCTATGAGGTAGACCAGGATGCTTCAATAGCAGCCTTCAGCTCTTCTGCATTGTTCGGTCTCATGTCTCTCATCTTTCTCTTGGCAATGCCCCATAGATTCTCTATGGAGTTCAGGTCAGGCGAGTTTGCTGGCCAAACAAGCACAGTAATCTCATGGTCACTGAACCAGGTTTTGGTGCTTTTGGCAGTGTGGGCAGATGCCAAGTCCTGCTGGAAAATGAAGTCAGCATCTCCATAAAGCTCATCTGCGGAAGGAAGCATGAAGTGCTCCAAAATCTCTTGGTAGACAGCTGTGTTGATCCTGGACTTAATGAAGCACAGTGGACCAACACCAGCAGATGACATGGCTCCCCAAATCAACAGACTTCACACTGGACTTCAAGCATCTTGCAGTGTGTGCCTCTCCATTCTTTCTCCAGACTCTGGGTCCTTGGTTTCCAAATGAAATGCAAAAGAAAAGAGGGCTTTGGATCAATGAGCAACAGACCAGTTGTTTTTCTTTAGCCCAGGTAAGACGCTTCTGACGTTGTTTGTTGTTCAGGAGTGGCTTGACAAGAGGAATACGACATTTGAAGCCCATGTCCAGGATCCATCTGTGTGTGGTGGCTCTTGATGCACTGACTCCAGCCTCAGTCCACTGCTTGTAAAAGTCCCCAACACTTTTGAATGGCCTTTTCCTGACAATCCTCTCCAGGCTGGGGTCATCCCTGCTGCTTGTGCACCTTTTTCTTCCACACTTTTCCCTTACATGTAACTTTCTATTCATGTGCTTTGATACAACACTTTGGGAACATCCAACTTCTTTTGCAATTACCTTTTGAGGCTTTCCCCCCCTTATGGAGGGTTTCAATGATGGTTTTCTGCACAACTGTCAGATCGGCAGTTTGTCCCATGATTGTGCTTCCTACTGAACCAGACTGAGAGACCATTTAAAGGCTCAGGAACCCTTTGCAGATATTATGGCTTAATTAGCTGATTAGAGTGGAACACTTTGAGTCTAGAATATTGAACCTTCTCACAATATTCTAATTTTCTGAGATTGTGGATTTGGGGTTTTCATGAGCTGTAAACCATAATCATCTCAGTTATGACAAATCATGGCTTGAACTATCTTGCTTTACATGTAATGAGTCTACCTCATATATTAAGCTGCATTACTAAAGTAAATGAACTTTTGCACGATATTCTAAGTTTTTGAATTTCACCTGTATGAGGAATGATTGAGACATTGGATATGTTGGCTTGAAGAACAAAAGACTAGAGGGAGACATGATAGTTGTCTTCAAGTATCCAAAGGGCTGTCATCTAGAACAGAGGACAAGATTTTTCATTTGTTCCAAAGGCAGGAGGAAAAGTAATGCGTTCATGCTTCAAGGAAAAGGATTTCACTTGGACTTCAAGAGAAAAGAATGATAATCTTGAACTGTAGACACTGTACAACAGTGGAACAGAATGCTTTGAGAGTTGATTGACTCTCCTTCACTGAAAGTGTTATACAGAGACTGCAGGGCTGTTTGTGAGGGATGCTATAGATTTTATTTAGGAAGTTCCTCCACTGGGCAGGGGGTTGGACCAGATGAACTGTAAGGTCTCTTTAAATTCTTGTATTCATTTATTCTATTATTCTTAGGCCTTTATTTTATGTCATTTGCAAATACTTGTGACTGGAGCAATTTATTTTATTTGACTGCAAACCATCAAGCATGAAGGAAGCAAAGGAGCAGATGAGAGGCACATGTCGGAAAAATGGGAATTTTTCTTCAGCCCCTTGGAAATTATTTGTTTTAGGCCCATTAGTACTTTTATATGGCAAGCAGGCCAATATCCTTATATCTCAGCTGGCTGAGGAATTCTAGGAGTTGAAGTCCACAAGTCATAGAGTTGCCAAAATTGGAGACCCCTGCCCCAGAGAATTGTACGTACTTTTGAGGCTCCAGAAAAATCAAAACAATTTCTCATGTCTTCCTTTACTGTAACTTTTACAGGGATCAACAAAACAACATTATATCCCCCTTTTACTATGAATGCTGGAGAATGATTTCTATATGCTTTCTCTCATTTCAGATTTCAGACTTAAATCATGACATCACCCCCATGATAGCTAAACTTATCCCTGTAGAAATTAGAACTAGGCAACAGATAACTTTAGACTCAACCTGATAGCTCAACGTCCTTGGAACTCAATTATTTTCTTTTTTCTTATCTTATTCCCTTCCCCCCCCTCCTCCGCCTCCTTCTTCTTCTATAATTCTAAATTATAATTGTAATAAATAACTAAATAGGTCTTAAGTAAACATCATCAATTATGCTCAAAGTATCCTGAGTAGAAGATTATTATTTTAGTATACTTCTGCATTTTATTTCCACATTTTAAAATGCTTTGATATATTAGCATTTTAATACTTTATTAGACTGTCATACAGCATTATAGTTTTGACTTACTTCACAGTTAAACACTTCTTGCAATTTTTGTTACCTTGCATATTTGAAATATTTGAAATATGATTGGATGCCCCAGTTCTTACCTGCAAGTTTTGCTTTTCCTTCATGTAAATTGTTCAGCTACCATTATTTTACTACCCGTTCTTCATATGATAAGAGTTACTAAATTGTACCTAAATCTGGTCATCGACCATAATAAGATGTCATTGCTTTGAAACATAGAACATGAAAATATTTTCTTTTAGATATTTTTGGTTGTTTTCACAATTCACACTGGAAGAAGGAACAAGGATTTGCTAGTTCCTTATACTCTAATACAGCGTTTATCAATTTTAGCAACTTTAAGATGTCTGGACTGGGGTAACCTGGCTAGGGCAGTGATAGCAAACTTTTTTATTGTGGTGTGCTGAAAATGCATGTGCACGCATGCTGGCACCCACAATGCAATGCACCCCATCCTCCCTGTACGTGTGCACACAATACCCCGCCCCACCACTGTGCATGAGCGCAGCTCCCAGCTGAGTTTTGGGCGATTTTAGGCTGTTTTCACCCTCCAGGAGGCTCGAGGGAAGCCTCTGCAGCCTAGGGAGGCTGAAAACGGCCCTGTTTTGGTACTTCCAGTATTTCCAGAAGGTACGTTTTTCAGCCTCCTTAGGCTGCAGAGGCTTCCTTTGAGTTTCAGGAAGGGCGAAAACAGCCTCAAACAGGCCAAAAATCAGTTGGGAGGTACGCACATGCGCATTGCAGGTAAGTTTGGCTGGGGCTCGCATGCCCGCACAAATGGCTCTGTGTGCCACCTCTGGCATTCATCACAGGGCTGGGGTAATCTGAAAGTTGATGTCCAGGCATATGAAAATTGCTAAGGTTGAACAATATTATTCCAATGAATTCAGAAATTCCCTAGCAATCTCACACTAGCATGCATCAGAATTCACTAGAATTATGATTTGTAGTATCCACATATATTGGCACAGCTTTATTTTACTTTTTTGCATTAGCACTGATATCAAACATTAATCTGTTTGAGTCCTGTTTTTACTGTTCTCCACATGTAATTAATTAAACCTGACTCTGCTTAACATTCTGGACTGTGTTAACAAGGTTTGTGTGCAGCTATTCGTGCAATGCCATTAGGGAGGCTGTATTTTATAGATTTCACTTTTATTACATGCACCACTAATGAAGGCATAATGTGATTATGATGGACCAAGTCCAAGAAAAATTGTCATCAATTGGGTTTGGCATGAAATAATAAATTGCTTTTGGACTGAATGTTAGGTTTGGGAAATAAAAGGAGTGCCCTGTTTAAACTCCCAACTAATGTCTGTTTAGAAGTGGAACAAGGAAATGAGATTTAACAAGAAGGAATCAATTTGTCACAGAAACAAACATAACAGTTAGGTGGAAGCTGGGGCTAAAACTAGGCGGAGCATATATGTCAAGAAAATAGAGTTTTCTTCCCTACTTTCTTGGAAATAGTTTAAGAAAGCCACTATGGGATAACTGCTGGTCTAGGATGGAGAGATGCAGTCCATGGAAATTCCCTGGTAATTTTGAGCACTTCTCTTGCACAGCAGTGTCCAGAGAGGAGGGGTGAGAAAGGGCAGGTGACAAGTTTCTTTATTTGATTTCTATGGTCAATGTATTATACTAATTATGGACAGCTAATAGGAATTAAAAGTACAGCATTACAAGAAAAAAATTAATAACCAACTGGTGGATGAGATAAGCTATTAATCAACATAATCACATTGTAGGCTCTAACTCAGGGGTGTCAAGCACAAGGCCTATGGGCCAGAGTTGGCCCACAATGTGGTTGGATCTGCCCATGGGGCCATCCTGGAAAATTTAAGGAGTTGGCCCATGTCCCTTCAACCTGGTCTACCCACATCACTTCAGCCCGGTCTTCCCAATGCAAAGGGGAAACAAAGGGCGCATGTCGTTTTGGCCTGGTCTACCCAATGTGAAGAGGAAACATGCCAGCAATTTGGGGAGTGGGGTCAAGCTGGCCATGCCCACCCAGTTCACCACACCCACCCAGTCGGCCATGTCCTCCCAGCCCCCCTAGGTCAACCACAGCCCTGATAAGGCCCTCAATGAAATTGAATTTGACACTCCTGCTATAACTGAACACATGTTCAGGAACAATCAACTTTATATTTTATTTATTTATCTAAAACATTTATATAGTTAACTCCTTTTATTTTGAATTCTGAGCAACCCAATCAACAATTAAAACATCAGTTAAAAAAGTAGCACCTAGCACCAAAGTTAAGCTTCTAACAACTTTCATCCATTTCCTCGATACCAACATTTAGAAGAAAACCTGGTTATTAGTGCTGTTTGGAAAGTAAGAGGATAGAGGCCTGTTGAACTTTAAGAAAGCAAATGTGAGATTTCATTAGCTTTTTTTGCTCCTTGATGACCAAGATTTGTTTTCTTCAAAATCACTGAAAGGGTGATAATAGCAATGGCAAATGATAAGGGTATAATGAGTCACCCTGGAAGAAACTTCTAATGCTAACAAGATTATATTTTTCATTTCCAACCAACAATTCTATCTTTCATTGTATTATTATTATTATTTCTATATACATTCTAATATTTTTACTGACACCAGTGGTTTCCAATCATTTAATGTTCCAATTATGTGGTAATGAATCAAATGCCTTTTTATAATCAATCCAAATCATATATAGATTTTTTGTTTGTTTGTTTTTGCAATTCTCCAAAACCATTATCTTTTCTATCCCTGCTTTTCTTTTTATTGCCTTTCTGTTCTATTGGGAGGATGTTGTTTTCTTCTAAATATTTTTGGATGTTGTCCACTATGATTCCTATGAATAATTTAAACATTGTCGGCAAGCATGTTATTAGCCTATAGTTTCCTGGTGTTCTCCCTATGGTTGTAACTTTTTGAATTATATATAATCTATCAACTATTAACCTTTTGCATTGTCTCCTTAATGCAATATTTGATTAAGCTGTTTAGCTATAATTGGATATAAATTAGTCAGATTTTTGAGTGAGATGAATTGATCCTTTCCAGGAGATGTCCAGTTTTTAATCCATTTCACTTTATTTGAAACCACTTCTGCTATTATTATTACATCTGCCATTTGATTTGTATGAATTTCATATTCAGATTATTTTATTCATGTAGCATTTTATTACATTTTTTTAGACCCCATAGATCTTTCTAAAACTAGATTGTTTCCTTTTTAGTTTGTTTCCTTGTGTTTGGTTTTCCAATTTCTATTGTCATTTATACTTTGGTAGAATTTCCTCTGATTTGATTGCAATAGCTGATTTTGCTTAAATTGGATGATTCATGTCTTATACTGTTCAATAAGATTCAATTTTCCCAGCTATTCACTAGTATTTATTGCTTTATGATTTTCAAAGCTTCTTCCGTTTTTCTGGTGCTCAGCCAAGATTTTCTCATAAGGCTTGTCTGAATCCTTACATTCTTCCATTTTTCCTCTTTCATGTTCTTTAAATTACTCACATCTGATCTTAATTTTTTTATCTTGTCTTCCAATTTGATCTTCCACTTTGGGAAGTACGATTTTGCTTTTGGTTTTTAACATCAGTACTCAGTTCTTCAGTTACCACCGTTTTTTCTGTAGGGAAGTTGATTGGCCTGCTCAATATATGCGATCTTAATCCTTGCAAACTCCTTATTCATATCCTTCTTTATAGTTGCCAGGTCCTTTGGAAACACTACTTTCAAAGTTGAGAGTTTTTGTCTTTCTACTGGTAATTCTGCATATGCTGTAATTTTTGCTTAATTCTTCTTGTCATGAGGGAGATTCAGTTCATAGGCTGTTTCAGTGCTGGCTGTACCAGTTTTGTTATCATTACTTCTACATTATCATCTGTGTAGTTCATAGTGATTGCATTCTTTACATTTCCAATTGTTATTTGAGTTTCTTCTATTGTTCTACTCTTGTTTTGGAGTCTTTCAATTGATATTTATTGTTAAAAAGAAGACATTACGGAGAAACATGCATGAACTTTGTTGTCTCATGTTTCAGATAAGCATAGCTTCTCATGTGTAAAATAGTGGTGAGGAGAAGGAATTCTACAAATTTAAAATGTATGATTGAAGGAAGTGTATATGCCTTATTTGTCGCATATACTCTCACGCAAACACACATACATGTATATCTGAATCTGGTCTCTTTTGAACTGATTGCCTGGTTCTGGAGATAAAGTCCCATTCTAGAAGATCTTTAAAGAGCAACTGAGGGTAGACTCTTGCAGAAGTCAGCATTGTCTCTGCAGATGTTTCAACTTCCTATGAAATCTCACTCTCTACAACTACCTATGAAACAACAATCGTGTTTCTCATAAAACAAGGCCGAGTCTTAATTTTTTTTGAGCCTCTAAAAAATGGCTAGGACATCTTTTTTGGGGTGACTTAATTTCCTCCTCCAGGCAAACCCCGACCTACAGCACCCCATGTGCACTCACCTCTCCATGAGGCTGCTTCTATCAGCCAATGGCAGCTCCCCAAAGGCAGAGTCACCAGGCATTTCTATTGGCTGGTAGAAGTACTCTTGGGGAGAGTGCTCATGCACATTCACCTTGCCACGAAGCAGTTTCTATCGGCCAATGGAAGCTCCCCAAAAGCAGAGTCACCAGCCATTTCTATTGGCCAGTAGAAGTGGCCTTGGGGCAAGTGCTCATGCGCACTCCTATTGCCATGAAGCAGTTTCTGTTGGCTGATGGAAGCTCCCAAAAGGCAGAGTCACCAGCTGCTACTATCGGCACAAAGCAGTTTCTATCAGCTGATGGAAACTCCCCAAAGGCTCTGCTCAATAGCCAGAGATGGGGGGAGGCAGAACTGGTCTTTGGATTCCCAGAGTGAACCTGGGTGGGGGCTTGTCTAGGCTGGAAACGAAGCAGGGTTGGAGCTGGGATGGGGTCCCCAGAAGAAGATTTCCAAGGCTGGAGAGAGAAGTTTAAAAGAGTGGGATAGGAGAAGACAACAGCTTCTTTAGTGACCCTCCTGCGATACAAGTGGTTGCAGTGGGAAATCGGGGGGCAGAGAAAATAGGGCTAACTGAGGGGATGAAGAAGACCAGCTGGCTCTGGAAGCAGAGTGGGAATCTTGGGGTCATCTGATATTTACCCTGACAACAGCATATGTACGCGATTTGAGTTTGCAGTTGAGAACCTGATGCATAGCCATGCCTCACCTCGAAGCGGCTAGTGACTCTGCCTTTGTGGACCTTGCATCAGTTGATAGAAACAGCTGGTGACTCTGCCTTTGGGGAGCTTCCACTGGCCGACAGAAATGGCCTTGTGGCGAGGTAAGTGTGCATGGGTGCTCACCCTGAGGCCGTTTCCATTGGCTGAAAGAAATGGCTGGTGACTCTGCCTTTTGGGAGCTTCGATCGGCTGATAGAAACAGCCCTGTGGCAAGGGAAGTGTGCGTGGGCACTCGCCCCAAGGCCACTTCCATTAGCCAATAGAAACAGCTGGTGAATCTGCCTTTGGGGAGCTTCCATCTGCTGATTGAAACAGCCTCATAGTGAAGGGAGTACATGTGAGCGCTCACCCCGAGGCCACTTCTACCGGCCGATAGAAATGGTTGGTGACTCTGCCTTCAGGGAGCTTCTATTAGCCAAAGTTCTATCGGTACTAGATCAGGGTATTCTAGTCAAGAGTACCTGCAGGGGGCTCCTAAAGGCAACTTTTCTTCCCCCTCCCTCCATTTCTCTTCACCTCGTGTAGTTCTAACAAACGATGTGAGAAATGGTAGGGAAATGCATGGTTTAAATTGGTCTAAATTTTGGAGGTGGGGCTTAATTTCACTTCATGCCTAGAAATCATGCTGGGCCTTCCTATTGGTGGAGGCCGTATTGTTGGAGAAACATAGTATCTATCTTTCATAACTGTAGTAGCAGGAATTGTTCAACTGTTTCTAATGCAGGGATCAGAGAGTTACCCTGTAGTAAGATGGGCAGTCAATAAATTGAATAAATAAATGAATAAATCACAGCCAGATGCTATGGACATGTAAATAAATAGATAAATCCATAATGTAAGATTGAGTGGGAAACCAAATTCTCTCTTATATTTGGGTTCTCTTTCTAGTTTTCCCAAACACCATTACTCTACTAAACAAATAATTCCCTCAACACTGTCCAACTATTTACAAAGTCTGCATTATTAATACTAGTAATCTCCTCATCAATATATATATATATATATATATATATATATATATATATATATATATATGTGTGTGTGTGTGTGTGTGTGTGTGTGTGTGTGTGTGTGTGTGCTGTTTAGCTTCCTTCGGGTATGCCTTCTTTGTGACCCAACCACATATCCAGAAAAATCAACCAAGAAGAAAATTATAACCAGCCACATAAGCAAAGAAATCCAACAGACGATCATCTCAAGAGAAAAATCTTCTAGATGCCCCAAATTATACGGACTCCCAAAAATACACAAAGAAGGCATACCTCTCAGACCCATAGTCAGCTCCAGAGGAGCACCATTACAAAACCTAGCTAAATACTTAGCAAAACAACTACAGCCCCATGCTGAAACCGCAGCTTCATATGTACAAAACTCATACCACTTCTTAGAAATGATCAAAGATCTACACGTAGAACAAGAAGATCTGCTTGTAAGTTTCGACGTGGTTTCACTATTCACTCAAGTCCCGATAAAAGAAACTCTTGAAATCATCAAAAATAAATACCAACCAGCTAAAGACCTCATGGAACTAACAGAACACTGCCTAACCAACACATATTTCATATACAAAGGACAAAGATACAAGTAAATTGAAGGAGCCCCTATGGGATCACCACTGTCACCCATCATTGCAAACCTGTTCATGGAAGAATTCGAATCCAGAGCCCTGGCTAATGCCACCCACAAACCCAAACTATGGCTAAGATACATCGATGACACATTTGTGATTTGGCCCCATGGAAAAGAAAACCTAAACAATTTCCTAACACACCTAAACAACACACACCTCAAAATCAAGTTCACCATGGAAACGGAAATAAACAAACAACTACCATTCCTAGATGTACTAATCTACAAAAGAACAGATGGCACACTGGGACACACCATATACCAAAAGAAAACACACACCAACCGCTACCTCAATGCCCAATCCCACCACCACCCAGCACAGATAAATTCCGTAGCGAAAACACTAATTACCAGAACCAAACGCCTGGCAGATAAGACACATATAAAGACTGAACTATGCACCCTGACTGAAGTATTGACAGCCAATGGCTTCCACAAAAACAAAATCACCAACTTGATCCACAAAAACACACCAAGACATAACAGAGACCTAGAAGATCAACAGATCTATGGAACAGCTGTCCTGCCCTACATAAGAGGTACCACAGATAAAATCAGTAAGATACTACACAGGCATCACATCAAGACTGCCTTCAAAACAGACAAAAAAATAGCAGCCATCCTGAGGAACCCCAAAGACAAAATTGACCTGGAAAACCAAGGCATATACGAAATTCCCTGTACATCATACCCGGCCACATACATTGGACAGACCAATAGAAGAATAAGTACCCGCCTAGATGAACACAAAAATGCAGTAAAAAAGCTGGAACACACCTCCTCACTAGTCCAACACATGAAAACCACAGGTCACAACATCAACTTCAATGGCACTAAAACCCTAGCCACTATAGAAAACCCCAGCCACAGAATCATCAGAGAAGCCATAGAGATTGAAAAAAGACCTGACAGCATGAATAGAAGAGATGATTCCACCAGACTGTCAATCATTTGGAAGCCTGCACTCTCAAATACAAAAGATCTCTGTTAGGGATAACATTGTTCACCCTAACTGGTTTAGGTGAAATAATAACTATGAATCATAGTTAGTGTATGTTAGAGTGTATGCAGCTTTAACTGTGAAATAGCAATTAAAGGAGTGGCTATGAAAACAATATAAAAGTAGCAAGTCTACGGCTTGCTCTCTCTCTCTGGCTTTGATGATCCCTGATTACTGCTTGGAATCAAGATTGCATAGCTCGAACGGGAGAGACAACAAAGGACTGATTTTGTAAGTGAACTGACATAGGATATTCTACATGGACTTTGCTAACTGAATATCCCTGAATGGACTGACTACATGGTAAATGACTATTGGACTGATATTTGACTATGCCATAAACTTATACTGGAATAAACTATATTCTTGATAGCACAAGCGTATCTGTTATTTTTACTGTATGTTAATAAACATACAAGCTTAGCTCACTCATTTATCTGTGTGCCTATCTGACTAACGCTGCACATTCTGTTTAGCTTGTCTACCTAACCCTAGTTGGGGAACCCAGGCTTAACACTGGTTATGGGCCCAGAGGCTGCAAAGTCAGTTTAACTTGGTTAAACAGATTTATGTAAAAAGTGAGAGTTTGTATTGTTATACATAACAGTAAACAGACAGCTGTGTTTTATTAATTATATTTTTATATCCATATAAGAAAACATGGCACAAGTCAATCTACAAAGTTTGACCCTTATATCCAAGCTGGATGGAACAAAATATGTATCATGGTCTACAAAATGTAGTCTACTTCTACGAAGAGAAGGTCTGTGGAACATAATTGAAAATCCACCAAACGTAGAAGAATGGGATCCAGAGGATGAGGAAGACAGACTAAAGATAGAAGAATTTATGCATAAAAATCAACAAGCCATTTGCATAATTGGGTTAACCTTAACTGATCAACAGCTTGTTTATATCCACGGAGAGAAAACGGCTTTTGGGTGTTGGCAGAAGCTGAAGAGAATTTATGTTCGAGATAATATTGGTGCTCACATAAATCAAACATGGAAGCTTTTCAGGACACATCTTCAAACAAATGGTGATATGCTGAGTCATTTAAAAACTATGCAAAGCATTTTCCAAGAATTACATGAGAAAGAGCTTATTTTCTCTGAACAATATCAAGTTTACATAACTCTATCTTCCCTTGATGAAAGTTATGATAAGTACGTAACTTCACTTGAAATTTTGCCAAAGGAAAATTTAACTTTAACTGATATAACTGGCAGATTGATCGAAGAGGCCAGAAGAAGGCATGAAAGAGATGAATTAAGGAGGGAGCAACCTCAAAAAGAAGATAATAAACTTCCTACTGCATACGCAATTAAAAAGTGTTTTAATTGTGGAGGAAGAGGACATTTGGCAAGATTTTGTAAGAAGGCAAAGCGCCAGAACGCTGGCCAGAATACTAAAAATCATCAAAGACTAAATAAAAATTTAGAGTTAGCCATGTATACTAACGGAGCTGTAAAAAATAATTTATGGGTGGTTGACAGTGGGGCATCCCATTGTATAACAAATGATAACAAAAATTTTATTAAAATGTCCCAGAGTAAACAGCAGATATCGTGAGCCAATGGCTGGAAACTGAAAGCTAAAGGTGAAGGTATAGCATATTGTTCTTTTATAAAAGAGAATGTAAAAATGTTATATGTACCACAACTTAAGTTTAATTTAATTTCAGTTAGAATTTTGGTTAAACTAGGATATGTAGTTACATTTAGGGGAGATAACTGCATAATTAAAAAAGAAGATAAGAGAATTACTGCATCTTTAAGAGATGGATTATATGTGTTAAATGATGATGGTTTAAAGGTGGCTAACACAATTTATGAAAATAAGAAATCTCATGACGAATGTATTCACTTGTTACATCGAAGGCTAGGGCATTTGAATTTTAAAATGCTTAAGAAAACTGTTGAATTGTCTAAGGGAATAAGTTTAAAATCTTGTGATAAGTATTTGCAATGTAATGCCTGTAATCAAAATAAGAGCAGGGTTATACCGGCTAATAGAGTTGATGGATTTACTACTAAAGAGCCTTTAGAAGTAGTATTTGCTGATTTAATAGGTCCGAAAAAACAAGTGTAGGAGGAGCTCATCACATACTAAGTATAATGGACCACTATTCGAGATATGGGTTTTGCTATTTAATGAAGAGCAAAACTGAAACATATCAAAATCTATTTAATTGGCTAAAATTCGCTGAAAGAAAAACTAAAAAGAAATTAGTAACTCTCATCACAGATAATGGTACAGAATTTACAAATCATAAATTTAAAAACAGACTAAGACAGTTAGGTATTCAACATAAAATGTCTGCACCATATAGGCCACAACATAATGCCTTTATAGAGAGAAGAGGCCAAACATTACAATCAATGGCACGAACTATGATGTCTGATTCAGGATTACCTGACAATTTATGGGGAGAAGCAATAATGTGTGGTAATCATATATTAAATAATGTTGTTAATTCAACAACAGGTGAATTACCATTCACACTGTGGCATGGTACAAAACCTGATTTAAGTTACATGCACACATTTGGAGCACCAGCATGGGTGCATATCCCTACACAACTTAGATACAAAGGACAGCATAGAGCTAAAAGATTGATTTTTGTAGGTTACACATCTAATCATAGATCTTATAGATTCTGGGAGCCAGGAACATCTAGAGTTTACACCAGTGCTAGTGCAAAATTCCTAGAACATGTAGGATGGAATAGATTAGAGCAAGATTTAAATAATGAAGTATTTATTGAACCCTACAAAAGGCAGAAAGATGAGATTAGCTATAAGAAGAGTCCAATTAAAGAAGAAGTCCACGAAGAGCAAATAGGACCAGAACAAGAGGAAATAGTTGATCAGGAAGAGTTACATGATCAAGAACAATTAATAGAGGAAAGTCCACCTGTAAGTCCTATAATACCTAGACGTACTACACGTGTAACTAGACCACCTGATAGGTATCAAGCAAGTATAGTTTGCCAAGTAACTAAAGTTCCAACTAGTGTAGATGAACTTAGGATGTATCCTGCTAAGGATCAGGAGAATTGGCAAAAGGCAATGGAAAAAGAACTAAATTCATTAAAGGTAATGAAAGTGTATGAAGATGCCAAATTACCTCCAGGAGAAAAATCCATTGGGTGCAAATGGATATTTAAAGTAAAAACTGGAAATGATGGGACTGTTACCCATAAAGCTAGGTTAGTAGCTCAAGGATTTAATCAAACTGCATCTGATTATGATGAAGTTGTTGCACCAAGCCTTAAAGCTACATCTTTAAGAGCAGCATTAGTGTGGGCAGCTAAGAAAAACTATGTCATTAACCATTTAGATATAGAAACTGCTTATCTACATGCACCATTGCAGCACACTATATATTTAAGAAAACCAATTGGTATAAATGACAATAAAGTCAATAGTAATGATTGTTGGAAACTCAAAAACAGTCTTTATGGGTTGAAACAATCTGGGTTTGAGTGGAACCAATATATTGTGAAAGAGTTAAACAATATAGGTTTTAAATCTGGATTAGCAGATCCGTGTGTGTTTAAAAGAGAAAATAATGGAACGGTATCATTATTATTATTATTTACTGATGATATTGCTTTAATAACTAAGACTAATAATGAAGCTAATGAGATTATATCATTATTAGCCAAAAAGATAAAAATAAAGCATTTAGGTGAAATTAAAAGGTATCTAGGATTGACAATTAATAAAACAAATAATGGTTTTAAGATATCTCAAGAAGATAAAATTTGCCAATTAATTAAAACTTATAAGATGGAACTTTGTAAACCGGCAAAGACTCCAATGAGTCAGGAAGTTTGCCAAACTAATGATCAAAGTCCCAAATTTGATAAGTCCATATATCAATCTTTAATTGGTAGCTTATCATATATAAGCAATTGGTCAAGGCCAGATATAGCTTATAGTGTAAATCAGCTGGCACGTTTTAATTCAGATCCAAAAGAATGTCATTGGAAATCCTTAAAAAGAATATTGAGATATCTTAAGGGAACAATAAACCATGCATTATATATAGAACCAAAGGGTGATTTGAGTCTTAGTGCTTATGCAGATGCAAGTTTTGCAACTGATATAAACACTAGAAAATCAACATCTGGGATGGCTATATTATTTGGTAAGACACTAATAGGATGGAGGTCAATCAAACAACAGCATATTAGCTTATCTACGATGGAAGCTGAATTTTCATGTCTGTCATTATTATGCACTGATTTGATTTTCTACAAACAGTTGTTGTTGGACATGGGTATAACTATAAAAGATTCCATTATGGTATATGAGGATAACCAAGCAGCTATAAAGTTAGCTACTAGTATTGCTGTAAAAACTAGATCAAAACATACTGACCTAAGATATTTGAATGTAAGAGAATCACTGAAAAATGGATTAATTAAATTGGTATACTGCATGTCAGAAGAAAACATTGCAGACCAATTTACAAAAGCTCAAGGAGCAACTAAGTTTAAAGAAAGTTGCGAAAAATATTTTCTGAAGATGTAAATTATTCATAGTTATTATTATTTAACCTAAAAGGGGAGAATGTTAGGGATAACATTGTTCACCCTAACTGGTTTAGGTGAAATAATA
>BLBF01000042.1:11340749-11359416 GCA_015471245.1 Laticauda colubrina | reverse complement strand
GCTTTCGTGGGTACTTACATGTGTGCTGTTTAGCTTCCTTCGGGTATTATCCCACGTCATTGTAGTGCTGTTAAAGTTGTAGCAATGTTTCTGCAGAATCCCATCTACCATCATCAGTCTTCTGTATTGTGTTCGTCTGACAAACACAATACAGGAGCCTGATGATGGCAGATGGGATTCTGCTGAAACGTTGCTTCAACTGTAACAGCACTACAATGACATGGGATAATACCCGAAGGAAGCTAAACAGCATATATATATATATAAAGTTTTCGCAGATACTTACATGTGTGCTGTTCAGCTTCCTTCAGGTATTATCCCATGTCATTGTGCTTTTAAAGTTGTAGCAACGTTTCAGCAGAATCTCATCTGCCAACATCAGCCTTCTGTATTGTGTTTGTCAGACGAACACAATAGAGAAACATGATGATGGCAGATGATATTTTTGCCAAAATATTGCTTAAACTTGAAAAGCACAACTATAATGTGGGAAAATACCCGAACAAAGCTGAATACCATACATGTAAGTACCCGCGAAAACTTAACAAATAGATAGATGGATAGATATAGATGTAGATGTAGATATAGATATAGAGATAGAGATAGAGATAGAGATAGAGATAGAGATAGAGATATATAGATATATAGATATATAGATATATAGATATATAGATATAGATATAGATATAGACAGACAAATAGATAGATATACCATAGCATCTATTTTAAGAATGTATCAACCAGAATTTGATTGGAAGTTATGTACTATATTGAATGTTATAATTGTAAAGGCATAAATTGAAGTTTAAATAAGAGTTGAATTGATAAAATTAAAAGATATAAAGGTCTCATACTCCAATTAGTAAGTACAGAGGAAAATTTGTTTAATGAGAAAAGATTATATGAAATTGAAACAGGACAGACAAAAGTATAAATATAATGATTGGAAAGACATTGAAACTTCGAAAAAATATATAATTGAATTTAGATATTAGATCATTAAAAATAAAGTTGAGAAAACCAAGGGAGGGGAAAAATTATGGAGAAATGTTAAAATAGTAATAAGATATGGAATAGAACACAAAGATGAATATGAAATTGAGTTTGTGTCTATATGAAGAAGTGATAACTCGGGATCATGCTATTCTCAAAAAAAGATGTTTTATTTGTATTATGTTTCCATGAAAACCCAAATAAAATTTATATTAGAAAGTCATTGCAAAGTAATAGTAGTTAAAGTGTTGCACAAGGAGAAGAGAGATCAAGCTCAAGTTAATTCTCAAAGAAGTTCATTGGGTGATTATCAATCATTCTCTCTCAGCCCAGGATACCTCACAGAGCTGCTGTTGTGGGAAAAACATGACAAGGGAGCATTATGAATGCATTATACAATATATACATCATTTTCTTTACTTTTTCTCAGTCTATACTTAAGACCTATACTGTCAGGCTACAGAACATTTTCCCATTCAATGAACAAGAATGAACTTCTAAAAACCAAATGTATCAAAAGGAATCCTTTATTGAGATGAGACAATTCATGTAGGAGTTCAAAGCAGTGTCTAAGGTCTCTCAGGCATACAAGGAGAGATAAAGGAGTTTAGAAACCCTCCCCTTATCTCGATGTGTATTTAGTGAAAAAAAAGCCAGTATGTTAATTCCCCCCACCCCTTTTGTAAGGAGCAATCTTTTTCACAGTTTCCCAGGGTATACCTAATTTCCTCCCACCCCCTTTCAGAATGAACTTTTCCAGAGGTTCCCAGGACACATCACACTGTGGAATTTTTATGGTCTTCTCATCTCCTGGCTGTGCCTCTCAGAGGTGATAGGTCCCAGCCATCTGGGTTTCCTTCCTCCATTGTATCATGTGTAGGTTATACAAATTCGATATAAGATTAAATATATTCAGGTTACATCAAGAAAGAATTTCTTTACCAGTCTCCCCCCCCCCCCCCCGTTTTCTTCTTCCACCGAAGAAATGACAGATACACAGATCTGACATATACTCAGGGGTGGGATTCAACTAGCGTTAGTACCGGTACAGTGATTACGTTTTGCTGCATACACATGTAAAATAACCTTAGGCTGTGTCTTCCGGACAACTGAAAAGCACTGCGTGCAGGTGCGCAGCATTCGAAAAACCTCTTTTCCTGAGTAAAGGAAAAGTGCTGCGTAAAGCAGGTGAGGTTGAAAAAGCAGGAAATAAAGGACAGGTAAGAGCCCAGGCAGGCAGGCAGGTGGGCCAAACAGCAGCAAACACAGAACTGGTTCTGTGTCTGGTGCTCTTCAGAGCTACTGGCTCTATAGAACCAGGCAGAAACGGTTGCATCCCAGCCATACTCACTGTCCAAGCCTTTAGTGAGGGAGAGTGAAGATCCTTATTGTTCTCCCCATATTATTATTGGTAATAATAACAGAAGCAATCTCCACTTTATTATTTATTTATTTGATTTGTCAATCGCTTACAAGATAATAGGTATAAGTATAACATAGTTATGAACACATGAAATGGGTACATATAAGAAAAATAAAAGAAACAATAGGACAGGGATGGTAGACACACTTATGCACACCCCCTACAGACCTCTTAGGAAAGAGGTGAGGTCAATAGTAGACAGTCTAAGGTTAAAGTTTTTCGGGTTTAGGGGAAAAAAACCAGAGAGTCAGGAAGAGTATTCCAGACATTGACCACTCTGTTGCTGAAGTCGTATTTTCTGCAATCAAGTTTGGTGCAGTTAACCTTGAGTTTGTATCTATTGTGTACTCTTGTATTGTTATGGTTGAAGCTGAAGTATTCATTGACTGGTAAGTCATTGCAATGTATTTATATACTTAGATCAGACTGAAGACGGCATAATTCAAGGTTTTCTAGGTCTAGAATTTCAAGCCTGGTGGCATAAGGTATTCTACAATGAGTAGAGGAGTGTCGAACTCTTCTTGTGGAATATTTCTGGAGTTTCTCAACTGTGCTAATATCAGATACATAATGTGGGTTCCAGACTGATGAGCTGTATTCGAGTATTGGTCTAGCAAATGTTTTGTATGCTCTAGTTAGTAGTGTGACATTACCAGAGAAAAAGCTATTAGGTTTATGTCTGACTGAAATTCAAAATATTAGGAGGATACCAGATTTGACCAACATAACTGCAGATCAGTGAAGATAACCTGGTTAATATAATACGATTTCCACTTCTTATGTACTTTAAATTGATGCAATGAAAGGACCATCAGAGTAGCAGGGAGTTAAATGAAAGTCTAAGTAATGCTTTTGCCAATACACTATTTCTTTTGAGTTTTGTTTTTAATTTTTTAAAAGCTATTAACTATGATACACTACTAAACACATTGGTAAATTCTATTTTGCGGCACCCTGGTTTATTAAATTAAGCAGGTTGCTGACAATTTCATCCATTTAGTACTCTATTAGTTGTCATGGAAACCTACCTCTTTCTCAAACATATATCCACATGGTTTTCATAATCAAAATTCATAACAAGATCAAGTACTATGCTGTTCAGACTCCAGATATGAGTTTACTGACCCATCCAATCAACTCCAGAGGGAGTTAGTTACAGCCCCAGATTCAACTGTGTTTGATTCTCAATTTCTTTCTGGTCAAGTAACACTCCCCGTGTTTGTGTAAGCTACATTTCCAAGGGCTGCTCCTTTTAACATGAATGATTGACATGAAATCCTAGGGAAGCCTCATGATTGCTCCCCCATTTGTTTTTAAGGCAAGAAGTGGTGTTGGGAGTGAGTCAGCATGAAAAAGTAAAAATCTAGCCGTCATCCAGCCAACAAAATTATCCTAGGAATTGTGATGCCTCAATTGACCTGGGGAGAAGATCACTTGTTCTGTGATGCTGTGCCAACAAAGCTTGTAATAATGCCTTGGTACTGCTGCCTAACAAGATCCAGAAGAAATTGCCTGGGGACTCTAAAAATAGGTCTTTGATTCACAGATCATTATTTATTTACCTTGCAGTTCTTTACAGGTGTTGTATATTTAGTGAGTTTGGGTTACTATTATGCATAAGATTTTTATCTCTTTGTTTGCTGCTCAGTGTCGGCATGGAAAGAGAGCCATATAAGTTGAAATAAATAAGCAAACAAATTACAAGAAATGCTACTTCTCATATTCTATTATTAGCCCTTGTGCAAGCTTGTCCTTTCAGTCCATATTGCAAGGAAAGCTGCTGTGCCATTGGAAGGGATTACGTGAGTGTTGGTCAATAGCTTAACTCACACAACAGATAAAGATGTTTGCACAGCATACAAAAACATTTTTACAGCATTAATGTTAACTTAGGGCATTGCTTTCTTTTTCTCGGTCAATCTGCTTCATCAGTTCAATGCAATAAGCCAGTTCAGAAAGTGGTTACATCAGGAGTGAGAGATATACAGCGTATGAACCAAACCACTAGCTTTAGAAATGATTCAAACCCTAGATTCAAAATTCAGCCTTCCCCATGCTGTGTTCCACAAGCTTGTTCTTTTCATCAGCAACTCCTTCACAAAGCAATCCATTGCCAGAACGTAGTTTATTTTCTCCTTTCACTGATAATTCGACACAGAGGATCAGCAAAAGTTATCAATATTTTTTTTTTTCAAAAAGCAACTGGTCTTTCTTGCTTGAAGCTTCTTAGATGAGAAGGATGTGATACTGAGTACTAGCCAATAATGATTTTTAGGACTTACCAAATTCGATAACAAATGTAAAGAATTATTTGTTATTCACACATTATTGTTACTGTATTTTTGAAATTGTACATTTTTAAATTTGTAAATAAAATTGTGTTTTTTTTTTTAAAGAAAAACATTTGTCTTCAACAAAAAACAAAGAAAGTCCAGTTGCCTTTTAAAAAAAAGCAGCTTTGGGACAATGGTAACCTGGATGACTGAGATTTGCTGTAGACATTTATCAATGACTGAGCAGAAGGAAGTAAAAGAATGCCATAAATTGGTAACATGAACTGAAATCCTTTTCTTTCAAGGAACCAAGAATGGAAAAATAGAGATCTTAGAGGAAAACCACATTCATCATTATGGAGATAAGATACAAGTACTAATCCAATTGACTACTGTAAAAAGTCTCTTTTGAGACAGCATTAATAATGCTGGGTATCATACAGAGGATTTGGGGTGTTATCTGTGGATGTTTCACAAGAAAATGCTAGTTTATTTTAAAATATATTTTATACATGCATTATATAGAGATGCAGTGGAAGTGTGTGTGTGTGTATTATGTTTATTAACTATTGTATGCCACCACAGATTCACCTCTCATGAGTTGGGCAGCTATATAAATCAATAAAATGATTAATAAATATTATTTTTGAAGCTTCTAGTGCAAACAAATCTGTCCACCTAAATTGACATTAACGTGAAAGATATTTGTCTACAATATTTTACACTTTTAAAATGTTGCAGGACAGCATAAAAGCAATAAACCTCATTTTTTAAATTGGAAGAAATTATCTTGATGAGATTACTTGATTTTCAATGCTTTTTTTTTTTTGACATTACTATACTGCACAAGGATGATGTATTTTTGCCAACCAATGTTTATAGCTTTTTCAGCCAGGATATGAACCATCTGCCAGCATTAGGCTTCCCTTGAATCCTTCCTTGCATAATTAAAGCAGTTGATATTTCTTGTTGAGTACCATATGTTCTAAATATTCCAATTTCCTTTCTTGATTGTATTCACAATCCCCATATCATTACCCATTCTTTACAAGAAAGTCTCATTTTATATTTGTTCAATACATGATGTTGCAAGTAACCTTATAAATAATATTATATATACACATTTCTTTGTGTATAAAATACATGACCATATGTTATATAAATAAGCTTATATAACAAAGAACATTTCTATAAAGGAAGGTATGTAATGTAATGTAATGTAATCTTTATTTAAAAAAGAAAAAGAAATGAGACCATGAAAACTGAAGAACCAGAAAAACGTACGTATTATATAAATTGAACATGACTTTTCAAAATAAATTTAGATTAATAGAATAACAGTTTTGGAAGGGACCTTGGAGGTCTTCTAGTCCAATCCCCTGCTCAAGCAGGAGACCTATACAATCTCAGACAAGAGACTGTCCAGTTTCTTCTGAAAAACCTCTTGTGATGAAACACCTATTATTTCTGGAGGCAAGCTGTTCCACTGGTTAATTGTCCTCACTGATAGGAAGTTTCTCCTTAATTCCAGGTTCCTTCTCTTCTTGATTCATTTCTACCCATGTGTCATAAAAATAATGACTCAGAATAAACAATAGCAGTTCTATCAAACTTAAAACTCTATCCTTATTACAACAAAACTGAAAGTATTTAACATTTTTAAAATCTTATTAAGGGAAACCCAAATTTTGGATGAGGAAGTAATTTATGTGCACCAATTATAATCTATAAATTCTTTTTAAATAAAATGTTGTAGCAGATTTGGGTTTCAAACATGAAGCTATTTTTGATTTTGGTGCATACTCCCACACCTTGATCCAGTATTCTTCTAAAGAAAGAATTATGTATGATTTGCAGTCAGAGATATATATTTCTGGAAGCTACTACTATGTAAAAGGTCAACTAGATATACTTTAACAGAATAAAGAATTTGATGATGTTTAGCAGAAAAACAGCTGGCAGGAAAGAGAAGTTTTGTTGTATTCTATAATTGATTTAAAAAAAATAATGAAGTTCCCAAGGATTTTACTCTACTAATCTTTGCCAACTATAAGGGGTACTGCTCATCTCTATTTCTAGGCCATTGAGCCTGTGCTGTCCAAAGACATTTCTGTAGTCATGTGGCCAGCCTGACATCACAGAGCGCTGTTACCTTTCCAGCAAAGTGGCACCTATTTATCTACTTGCATTTACATGCTTTTGAACTACAAGGTTAGCAGGTGAGGAGCTCACCCTATTATGTGGTGCTTGGGTCTCAAACCTGGGCTGCTGGCTTTCCAGCCAACAAGCCCAACATCTCAGCCACTTAGCCACCATGTCGCCAACTCTGTAATTAATCATCTTCCAAAATTATTGAGCTTTATAAAATTTCCAACAAAAGTGGAAAATACCTGGCTTTAAATTGGTGTTTCCAACAGTACTTAGATATGAAAGTTAACTGGATATTCTTTGGGTAGTTACTGTCTCTTAGATATAGAAAAAAGCCAATGGCCAAACAGCTGAAGATGTTGCTGAAAAAAACCTCTTATCAACTTCTCCATGTAGTTGCCTGGAATCAAGACTGATTTGAAGACATAATCCCCCACCTGAAAGAAACCCTGGAGTACCATACAGTTAAAAAAAAACTTGTACCAGTTTTCTGTGAGTATAATAGTCACATAAACTCAGCTTTCATTGACATTCTCAGAGTATCAGGCCAGAAGGCAATTCCATGCTCTGTAGATTAATCCACACTGAAGTATTTCTGACAGTTGACAGTTCAGCCTTTGCTCAAATGTATTTAATGAAGGATAGTCACGACCTCTTTGATCATTGTTCCTCTGCAGAGCGATTTTTAGAATTAGGTAGTTTCCTAATATGACTTTTTTAAATATTCAAGCATATCTTCCCAACATATCACCTCAAGTCCATCAGATTAGCACTCACTTCATTGGTTTTAATCTCCAAACCCATATTTATTTTGACCGTCCTTCTCTGAAACTACTTTTTTAAAAATTTATTTTAAAATGTATTGCCCAGATTTGGGAATTGTAGCCAAGGTGGAGTATGAACAATGCTGAATAAAGGGTGGCTGTTTTTCAAGTGATAAAACTAACATTTGACATATTGCTACTTCATATTCACTTCATGAGCAACTAAATGTCCACAATCCTTTTGCCATGTACTATGACTAAATTTAGTCATAATTTAGGAGACACGGTGGCTCAGTGGTTGAGACACTGAGCTTGTTGATCAGAAAGGTCTGGAGTTCAGCGGTTCGAATCCCTAGCATCTCATAACAGAATGAGCTCCTGTTACTTGTCCCAGCTTCTGCCAACCTAGCAGTTCAAAAGCATGTAAGTAGAAAAGTAGAAAAATAGGGATCACTGTGATGGGAAGGTAACAGCGCTTTGTGCACCTTTGGTGTTTAGTCATGCCGGCCACATGAGCATGGAGATGTCTTTGGACAGCACTGGCTCTTCAGGTTTGTAATGGAGATGAGCACCTCCCCTTAGAGCCAAAAACAACTAGCACATATATGTGAGGGGAATCTTTACCTTTTATGTCTAAATGTGTATCCTGTGAGTTCAATCCTAGGTAGAGGCAGGTATTTCTCTCTTTGGGCACAATGGGAATATATCTGCTGAATATAACTCTGCATTGGTGACAGGAAGGGCATCTGGCCTGTAAACACTTGGCTCCATTCAGTTTCCCTGACTCCACCCCACAAGGGATTATGGGATCATTAAAAGAAGATGATGATCCTATGCAAAATATACCTCTGACATCTGTCAGGCAGAATCAAGGGAATGTAAATTATGAAACCGGTACAGTGTCATAATTTCTGCATTTTTATCCATATGTTAGTGATGTTCACATGCGCATATTAAAATTTATGTTGTGGCAACACAATGTTTTTTAGATTCTGCAGATTTCTGTTAATAATGCAGTAATACAGAAGAGATGCATTATTATTTTCCACCTCATACAGTGATACTATAAGGTTTTGGAAAAAAAACTCTCCATCATTTACATGTTTAAAATGAACATTGAGGATGTATTCATCACTGTATAAAGGTCACAGAATAAATGCAACTCATTTCAGTGGGAAAAGATTAATGTTACTCAGGCACTTCACAAAATTATTTAGGAATATGCATGTACATGTCCATATACATTTGCTCCAATAAGAATTTGCAATCAAATTCAGGTAAGAGAGTCAGCATCATTAAAATGAGAGACATCACTGGTTAGTTGAAGCTCCTTTTTAGCATGTGTTGCACACATATCAAAAAAGGTAGAACTTCAGTCACCAAGTCACTTCCTCCATTTTGATGCTGTCCCTTCTGCAGACAACCCTACAGTAAGTTTCAAGTGAAGCTTATTAGGTCTTAATCTCGATCTCTGCTTAGTGTTTATTTTAGATACCAATCCATCTTTAAAAAAAAAAGAAAAAGCGAGTTGCAAGAGGTTTGCCTGTTCTGACACCTTCACATTATGGATAACAATATACACCAGAAAGTCTGATTGAATCTGGCTTCAGCTTAAGTTATTTTTTAACGATTGATCTGTCTAGTTTGTAGTAAATTTAACACATTATCATGCTACTATAATTGAAATGAATTGTTTGCCTTAATCACGATGTTATAATTTGAAATGATTGGTACATGACTATTCATTGCAGTCATGTTTGATGTGTGCTTGGCATATGTAACAGTTGTTAAAGAGAGTAGAACAATAAGTAGTTCATTAAAAGCAATTTCCAATTATTCCATTAACAACTGGTTCTAGAAAACTGCACAGCAACAGGCTGTTTTCTCCAAAGTTACCAAGCTATGGGGTCTAAGGAAGTCACTTATAGTAAAAATAGGGAGCGCTTTATCAAACCTTGCTCCAGTTAACAGCGGTGTTCCCCAAGGCAGCATTCTAGGACCCACACTCTTTATACTCTATATAAATGACCTTTGCGATCTCCTTATAAGCAACTGCGTCCTCTTCGCAGATGATGTAAAACTATTCAATACCACCAAGTTACGGAGGTAGATACAAACCCAATGTTAACCACTCCAAACTTGATCGCAGAAAGAACAATTTCAGCAACAGAGTGGTCAGTGCCTGGAATGCACTACCTGACTCTGTAGTTACATCCTCAAACCTCTACTCCTTTAACCTCAAACTATCCACTATTGACCTCACCCCATTCCTAAGAGGTCTGAAGGGGTGTGCATAAGTGCACCATCGTGCCTCCCATCCCTGTCCTTTTGTCCCCATTTAATCATACCTATTTTCTGTATTCTTATTCATGTTTATACTTATACCTATTATTTTGTAAGCGATTGACAAATCAGATAGATAGATAGATAGATAGATAGATAGATAGATAGATAGATAGATAGATAGATAGATAGATAGATAGAAAGGAAGAGAGATAGATAGAAAGAATAGATTGGAAAAAGCACCATATCTGGGGTCTGGTAGAAAAAGCATTATTAGAACTCTGGAAACTCAAAAAAGATTCTTTATCAAACTACTTTAGAGTACTATCCACTAGTTTTTGATTTAGAAGAAAATTACACTGGGTTTTTTGTTTTTTGTTGTTCCATTATCCCTGTTTTGGTACAGACATGTTGCCAGGAATTTGTGCTGTGCTTATTAATAATGTACAAAGCAAGTTAAGGGCAAGGACTGTTGAATTACTGAAGCTTCTCCCCCCTTGCATTCACAGCAAATATCAGAAAAACATAAGCAATAACCTGTTGAATCAAACCTGTTATATCTTGTCCAGTACAAAACCTTTACATGACCAACCAACTGCAAATAAATCCACTAGTCTTCCATCATATGGTCTTCCCATGGTGTCACATCCTGCTGACTTCAATGAATGAGTCTAACCCATTTTTTTTAAGCCAGCCAACACCCAATGCTACATCTCCTGGCAGCAAGGTTGGATTTTGCGTTGTGTAAATATCTTTTTGTTGTACTGATTCTTCCAGGATTCAGTTTCATATGATGAGTTCTGATTCTAGTATTTTGATAAGGGGAAAATAGCTCCACCTCATCCACTTAACCAAGCACCCTGCCTAATTCTGTATAGGTCATCGTATCCATTCTCATTCACCTCTTTTCAAGACTAAAACACATATTGCAAGGTTTGCTTACAAAGAAACTGTTTTACCAGCTTAATCTTTTAAGTTATTCTCCTCTGAATTTTCTCTACCTCCACGATACCTTTGTGAAGGGGCAACAATCAGAACTTTACACGGTATTCCAGAGGTGGTTTCATCATTGATGTACTGTATATCAGGACATTGGCACCTCTATTTTGAGTACCATTTTTATTATCCCAAACATGCTGTTGGACTTTTTTAACCACAGATGCACACTGGTCTGGCACTTTTAATAAATTATTTTCCATTTATGCCAAGATCTCTTCCTTATTAATCACTACTATCTATGAACCCATTAACTGGTATGAGCAGTTAACGGTTTTGGCACCAATGTACATCACTTTGCATTTGCTCATGTGAAATGTCACCTGCCTTTTTGATGATATCTACTCCTCTGATGTGCAGAGATCTCTTTGAAGTTCTTTGCAATTCCTTATTATTTCTACTACTCTAGATAATTTAGAGTTGTTCCATCCGGAAAAGACACGCGGTAGACCGGGTTCCAACAAATAACTCTTTATTAGTTAACAGCAAACAGTAACGGAACATTGGCTCAAGCCGCGGCAGCCCTTTTATAGAGGCTTGCCTGCCGGCTTGTAGCCAATGACAGTCTTTTAACTTTGCCACCTTTGACCGGCTCCTAGGATTGGTTCTTAATGAACCAATCCTTTACTGGCCTTCCTGGTCAATCAGAAGAGACTACTTGGAACCTTCCAAGTTATATAGAACAAGAGTTATTAGCAAAGTTGGCTATTCCATCAGTAATGGGCAATTTCAGATGCTTTATAATTATGTTAAAAAGTGTTGGACTTGGGACAGAATATTGGGGGACCCAACTAGCTTTACCTGGGATTTTGTGTAAGAATTATTCTCTTACTTCTATACTTTGTTTTCTATTCTTCAGTTAGCTGCTTATCCAGACCTTTTATTCCATGACTGTTAAACTTACTGAAAATATCTTTGATGGGGGATTTTATCGAAGGCTTTTAGAAAAATCTAAGTAGACGCTATGCGCTGGCTTGCCCTTACTGTATTCACACATTATTAACATCCTCAGCAAATCTAATAGATTAGTCTGATAGAACTTCCCTTTAGTAAAGGTGCATTGATAAGGCTAAATGTTTGTTAATTGTATCTTCAATAGCACTATCTTCTATCTATCTTCACCAAAGTAGATGTATTTATTTGTTTATTTTGTTTGTATGGCTGCTCATATCAGCTAAATTACTCTAGACAGCTCATAACAGATAAAAACAACTATCCAATAAAACAATTTAAAGACCAAAATACATGGCCATTAATAAACACCTGAAAACTATAACCAGTCAGCAACAAAATCCGACTTTCTGTCAAGTTCAATAAAGTCACTGTAAAAGCTACCCAACACTGATGGATTCCTAAGCCAAGTGGCAGAGCCACGTCTTCAGGGCCTAGCAGTTTGGCCAGTGTTTCTCAACCTTGGCAACTTGAAGATGTGTGGGTTTCAACTCCCATAATTTCCCAGTCAGTCAAGAATTGGAACTATACTGGTTACATTCCAGTCCTCAACCACAGGGATTGAACACAGACAGAGCAAGTTTAGAGAAAAGAAGAACAAGATGAGACAGAATATTAGTATTCCAGTATTTGAGAGGTTGCCACAAAGAAGATTTATTTTCCAAAACACCAGAAAGGAAGACAAGAAACAATTAACAATTTACCAAGAAGAGAAGCAATGTGGAATTAAGGAGAAACTTCCTAACAGTGAGAACAATTATCCAGTATAACAGCTTGCATTCAGAAGTTGTGGGTGCTTCAACCCTGGAAGTTTTTAAGAAGAGACTGGACTTGTCTCAAAATATATAGGGTCTCCTGTTTGAGCAGGGGGTTAGACTAGAAGACCTCCAACACCCCTTCCAGCTCTATTCTCATTGATTGGTTGGTTGGTTTTAATTAAAGGGTCTGCAATCTCATCTTTAAGACCCTGTCACACTGCCCAACGGATGCAAAATGTTCCATCCGTTGTTTTTCAAAAGGGGGAAAAAATTGCATAACCGGAGCGGATAACACGGAAAGGAACGGAAGCGGGGAGGATGCAGGGATGGAAAGCGGATGCGGAATGGAAGCCCAGCGGATGGAAGCGGATGGGAGCGGATGGTACATCCGCTAGGCTTCCGGGGGACCTCAGCAAAGCGGACGCGGAACAGATACAGCGGATGCACAGCGGATGAAGCGGATGCAGAGCGGAAGCCTAGCGGATGCACAGTGGAAGCCGAACGGATGCCTTGCGTTAATTGCGCATGCGGGGAGGATTTATTGTGTCAGCCCTGCGGATATAAAGGGAAGCAGCTCGCACGTGGCCAGCATTCAGAGGAAAGACCTGCTGCCGGATACATCGAGTCCTTGCCTGCCCTGCCTGCATACCTGCCCTGCCTGCCTGCAAGCCTTCCTGCCAGCCTTCCTGCCAGCCTGCCTCCCAGCCTTCCTCCCAGCCTCCTGGGCAGCATCCCTGCCAGCCTTGCTCTCTGCCTGCCTTCCAGCCTCCCTGCCAGCCAGCCTGCCTGCCAGCCTTGGTGCCTGCCTGCCTGCCAGCCTTCCTGCCGGCCTTGGTGCCTGCCAGCCTTGGTGCCTGCCAGCCTCCGTGCCAGCCTCCCTGCCAGCCAGCAACCCCACAACCATGGGGAAGAAGCGAAAGCCTCAGCAACCTGCCGTCATCCCTGGCAAGAGGGACAGGGCCACCCTCCCGCCCCCTGTCCCTGATTCTGCTTCTGCTGGGGCTTCTGCTGCTCGGGCTCGCTCTTCTGGTGTTGGAGCTTCTACTGAAGCTGCTCCTGGCGGTGGTGCTTCTGCTGGTGCTTACTCTGCTGAAGCTGCTCCTGGCGATGGTGCTTCTGCTGGTGCTTACTCTGCTGAAGCTGCTCCTGGTCCTGCTGGTCCTGCTGGTCCTGCTTGTGCTCCTGGACTTTCTCGTACTGCTCGTACTGCTCGTGCTCCTGGTCTTGCTCGTCCTGCTGGTCCTGCTCGTGCTCCAGGTCCTGCTGGTGCTGGTGCTGCTGGTGCTGCTACTGCTGCCACTGCTGCTGCTGCTGCTGCTGCTGATGATGATCCTGCTGCTGTTGCTGCTGCTGATGATGATGATTATGATCCTGCTGGTGATGATGATGATGATGATGATAATGATCCTGCTGGTGCTGCTGCTGCTGGTGGTGTGGAGGAGCAGCCCCTACTACCTGGGAGCCCCTCTGATGAGGGCCCATCTGGTCCTGCCAAAGGGAGGAAGAGGCGTATGCGACAACGGGAGAGGAGGCAATGCTTCATTGAGGAGGAACACAAGGATGAGGTGCTGGAGTGGCTGAGAGAGAATGACTATCTGTGGCGGAAGGGACACCGGCTGTACAGGGACACCAAAAGGAAGCAGGCTGCTTGGAGAGAGAAGGTGGAGAGTATGGGCTACATTTCGGAGGTGCTCCTCGGCTGGTGGAAGCACATGCACACCTGGTACAGGAAGCTGCACCTCAAGAAATCTGGCCAGGCCATGGTTAAGCTGACGGACAGAGAGACCTACGTCATGGCCAGGTGCAGCTTCCGGGAGGGTGAGATCCACCACCGAGGAGCACCAGAAGCCCCTCTCATAACCCTCTCTCTCCGGCAGCCTGCTGAGAGCCAGTCCTCTTCCGGCCGAGAATCAGTCCCTGTCTCCAGGCAGGTTTCTGTGGAGCGTGCCACAGTGGAGAACCCGCAGACAGCTGTTCTAACCATGGCGGAGCGCGTGGAGGACTCCCTGGCACACTGGGAGAAAGGAGATGGCACTTCCACCACAGCCCAACCCGCATCCACCCCAAGCTCCACCTCCACAGAAAGGCAGAGAGCCAGACAGGAGGGGCAGAGCCACACTGTCCTGCTGGAGATAAGAGACACCAACAGGAGCAGCATAGATATCCTCTCTCAGCTGGTCCACACTGACTCCTCATCCTCCAACCGCAAGCCCTTACTCACCTATGTCAACCAGACCCTCACGGACATGGCGGAACCCCTGTACCAGGTGGTGAAGGACAGGATCACCGATCTGCTTCACAACCCTCCAGATCCAGATTAACCTGCTCCCACCCAGTCCAGGTTTGCTCCTCCACCCCAGGTGATGTCCCCCCCATTCCAAGGCTTTCCACAGGCCCTCACCTACCAGGGCTATGGCTACCAGGAGGTCCAGCAGCACAGGCAGCAGCCCTTCCCAGTCCAGGCACAGAGTCATCGGGCGACACTGTTGCCACCGGTTTCACTGATGCCACCGATGCCACCCACGACACTGATGCCACCGACGCCACCGATGCCACCCATGCCACAGATGCCACCCACGCCAGTCCTCACCCAGCTGCAGACCAGACAGCCCCACTACACTGCTCCTTCCTCCACCCCACAGCCAAGCCCAACCTCAGTACATCTGTCATCAGTACTGGGGCTGACACCCCATGGCATGGAGGAAGGACCTCTCAGCATCATGGGTCTGAGCTAGCTGTCTAAGAGCTTCCTCAACACACCATCCCCTGTTGTCCTCTCGGGGCCAGGCAACCCAGTGGCGCTTCAGACCAGCACTCCAGCAGCAGCCACCTCCACAACATCTGGACCTTTCACCCCTGAGACTGGGCACACCTCTGAGTGACAGAGAAGAGTGCCAGAGACTGGCTGGCTGGCTACCTGTGGACTTTATTTGGACACTTGACTTGGGTCATTTTTCTTTTACAGCTTGTTGTTCAATAAAGTCGATCTTTGATTCACACACTTGCTTCGGTTCTTTTTTTTAATAAAGTCTTGGTGGAAACTTTTAGAAATGGTTTAAGCCTTTGCATGCTTGTGGGATGGGTTAAGATAGCAGTGGGGTGGGCAGAGATACCAGTGGAATGAGCAGGGATACCTTTGGGATGGGTAATAGCTGTGGGGATAGATAAACCTCCAGTGCAAGCATAGTGGGACTGTATGGTCCACCCTCCCAGGTGCCACACCTATGGCCCTTTATTATCAATAACAATGTAATAATCATCCACACATGTCAACACAAACACAACTCTTTATTAAATGCCATGATCATTGTAGGCTCACCCAACATATATGGCCCAATCTCATCCGTGTGATGAGACAGGCTGAAGGAAGCATCCATTAATCATCTATCATCCTGTCTTGCCACTCCACCACTCCAGCTGGGGAGTTGCACCAGTGTTTCAGCAGGTTGCGCTGCTTCTTCCCTTCACGTGAGGCTCTGTTGGGGCCTTGCACATCCTCAGTGTCTATCAGGTTTCGCCCTTGCCTCCATTCACCAGGCTCCATGTCCCCATTGCCTTGTTGGAGGTCCACGAACCTGTTCTGCAAGACTGGGTAGCGGGTGCACATGAGATTGTGCAGGATGCCGCAAGCTTCCACGATCCTCCTCATGGTCTCTGGGCGATGCTGCATGGTGGTGAGAAGTACCTGGAACCTGTTGGCCAGGATGCCAAAGGCATTCTCCACCACCTGCCTTGCCCTGGACAGCCTGTAGTTGAAGATCCTCTCTTCACGGGTGAGGCATCTGGAAGTGCAGGGCTTCATGAGGTAGGTTCTGAGGGAGAAGGCATCATCCCCCACGATGAAGTAGGGCACATCTTGTGTGTCGTTGGGCAGGGGGTCTGGATCTGGGAAGCCCACGATGAGGTTGCATTCCAGCCCCTCCTTGAGGTCACTGGCGTTGTATACATGGGCATCTGAACATGAGCCGTTGCCTGAAGCATCGATGTACATGAAGTTGTAGTCAGCATCGACCATGGCGAAGAGGACGATGCTGAAGAAGCCCTTGGAGTTGAAATAAGTGGACCCCGACTTGGCTGGCGCTTTGCAGCCACGTGCTTGCCACAACCGTGTGTGGGAAGTTCCACTTCTGATACCACTGCTCTCCAACTTTCTTCCATCCTTCTTCAGTGGAGGGGCACTGGAGGAGCTCCTCCAGGTATTCTTTGATGATGGCCTGCACCACTTCTCTGACCACAATGCTGATGGTGTTGTGTGGCACCCTCCAGCCGTACTGCATGCTCCTGTAGGTGGTCCCTGAGGCTAGGTGGCGCAGAGTGAGTGCCACCTTGAGCCCAGGGTCCAGGCTGGGCCAGAAGTTGGTGTTTGCCTTGATCAACCTGGGTGTCAGCCGCTGCACAACTTTGTCAAACATGGCTGGAGGCATCCTCATGAAGTTCTGGAATGCACGAGTGTCTTCGTTCCTGAGCTCTACCATCAGCTTGTTGTACAGTCCGTACTCTGCTCTTCTCCCGATCCATCTTCGGACCCAGATGCTTCTTGGCCGCCTCCTTTTCTTCCCGTAGTAGAGTTCACAGGGCCTGTAGATGGCTTCGCACTGTTGCAGAAGGATGGTGGCTGCCAAAAGGACTTTGTTACGATCCACGGTTGACGTGACTGGATGCTGTGGAAGAGCAAGAGTCAGATGAAGGCTGCAGAGGTCTGCACAGCTGGGCTGCTGGGCTGAAAGTGAGATGCAGGTGAGTTGCTCCCCCTTTTTATAGGCAGTATAGGTGTCCCTTTGCATCCTCTAGGCATCCTCTAGGCATCCTCTAGACATCCTTAATGTCCAAGATAGGTCCCCTCTGCGAACGTTTTTTCCGTTTTAAATGCTTTGTTTCCATGCTGCATCCGCTAGGCATCCGTTCTGCATCCATTCTGCGTCCGTTCCGCTTCCTCCCTGCGTCCAAGCGGATTTGAGTTGCACGGATGCGGAACGGATGCCTAGCGGATATAGCGGATGTGTAACGGATGCAGAACAGATGCCTAGCGGATGCGTAGCGGATGCAGAAAGGACAAATTGGATACATTTTCCGTGCAAAAGTTTTGAGCAGCTCAAAAATTTCTGAGCGGATGAAACGTCCATAAACGGATGCTGGACGGATAGAGAGGAAGCAAAATGGAGGCAGTGAGTACAGAACGGATACATCGCGTTAACCAATGGATGGCAAGCTTTTTTGTCCCTTTTACATCCTCTTTGCATCCGTTGGTGCAGTGTGACAGGGGCTTTAAGTTCTTTGGGTGGATGTTCATCAGGATCTGCGTTCCTTGGGTGGATGCCATAGGGCCTGGTATTTTGTTGACATTCAATTTACCATAAGGCCTAGCACATCTTCTCTTATTACTTTTTTATAGCTCAGTTAACCTGATTCTTTTCCTGAGTAGAGTTCAGGCTCAAGGAATTCCCTCAATTTTTATCCTGTGAAAATGGAGGCAAAGAATTTATTCAGCTTCTCTGCTATTTCCTTTTTTGCCTCTTAGCCATTTTCATCATCTGAGGGACCAACAGACTCCCTGTCTAGGTTTCAGTTATACCCATTCTATCAATAGTGTCTTCTAAGATCAGGCATTCCAATTCACCTATTTTGGCCTGCAGGCTTCCAGCATTTGTATGCAAACACTGATACACAGTTTATTTTGCTCTATTCTTTCTTTTCTTCTGATTTTTTTTTAGCTGCTTCCTTTCCAGCACTGCCTAGAAATATCTAGTGCACAGTACTAGAAATATCAAAATATAGCATGGTATTTGACACAGTCAAACTATTTGCTACCTATCTCCTCCCACTTATGACTGTTACTCGTATCTTTACAATTTATATTGTTTTATTTGTTTCCTAGTTTGATTTCATTGCTTATTAGTAACTTATGACTTTCACTAAATGTTGTATCTTATTATTCTTGATGAATGTATTTTTTTTCTTTTTATGTACACTAAGAGTATATGCACCAAAAACAAATTCCTTATGTGTCCAATCACACTTGGCCAACAAAGTATTCTCTTCTCTTCTCTTCTCTTCTCTTCTCTTCTCTTCTCTTCTCTT
>BLBF01000042.1:11299929-11340739 GCA_015471245.1 Laticauda colubrina | reverse complement strand
TCTTCTCTTCTCTTCTCTTCTCTTCTCTTCTCTTCTCTTCTCTTCTCCTCTCCTCTCTTCTCTTCTCTTTTCTCTTCTCTTCTACTTTACTCTACTCTACTTTACTCTATTCTATTCTATTCATAGCCTTTAAATCAGATAAGCAGTCAGCATACATTCTGCCAGATATCCAGTTCCCTTCATATCTAGTTTAGAACGCATAGGTAGATTTATTTAAATTTAACCTATGTTTAGGCTGAATATTTAAATACACTTTGTAAAATTAATTCTGACCTTTCTTTTTCTTCCTCTTTACATATTTTAGACAAGTGCCACTGATTAAGTTTGAATGTTAGCCCCTCTTTTCTCTTAGGAGCTCTCTGACTACATTCTCTAGTTGCTAAGATGCTGGACATTTGCTATTTAATCCAACACAGAAAAAAACATTCAGAAATACAGAGTCTTTGACTTATGACCACAAATGAGCCTAACATTTCTGTCATTAAGGGAGACATTTGTTCGGTAAGTTTTGCCCCACGTTACAATGTTTCTTGCCACTGTTGTTAAGTGAGTCACTGCAGTCATTAAGTTAGTGACATGGTTGTTAAGTGAATCTGGCTTTCCCATTGATTTTGCTTGTCAGAAGGTCGCAAAAGAGGATCACATGCCCCTGGGACACTGCAAACATCACAAATATGAACCAGCTATATTTTGATCATGTGAGCATAGAGATGCTGTCATGGTTGTAAATGTGAAAAACGGTCATGCCATTTTTTTTCAGTGCCATTGTAACTTAGTGAATGTTCTGATTCAAACCCTTTTCCAATAAACCAAAACGAACCAAAGGGAACCGAAACCTTTTAATGATTCTTACGAATCCCCAGCTAAAAGGCTGCTGCAAACTAATTAACTTTGATAAACACAAGCCTCGCCAAAACTGTACGAGGCTTGCCAAGAATCACAGATAAGAAATATTTCACAACACAAGAGTCTTCAAATACCAACTTTAGATACTGCAATGTCCATGAGTCTGAAGTTTCAAAATGACTTTGCCTTCTGCAAAGAAAGTTAGTTTCACAGCTGGCTTTTATCTTCTTGAAGAAGGGGCCATTACCTTGCAACCTTACTCCTGAGTCGCCCATGCTGTTCTAGCTGTTCTTTCCTGTGAGCAATCCTGCATGCACGCGCACTTGGCACAGGCTCCTTGGAAACCTCATCGCTGCTGCCAACCCTCACAATCTCTGAAGGCATCAGTCCACTCCCTAATGGTCCTGACCCCTCATCTGAGTCCTCACTCCTCAGCCATCCATACCTGCTGCCAGCTAACTACAACACTAAATGAACTGTTGTAAGTTGAGGACTACCTTATACATAGACTCTATACACACATCAATACACAGAAATAGGCAGAAGTAACAAACTGAATTTCCCCCAAAATCTCAGACTTAACTCCTCTTCGCCTATTTTATGACCAATTTCCATCCAAGCTTCCCTGTTTAGTATTCTCTGTTACATTTCTGCTCTAATTGATTCCTAGAAGCATCAGCATCACTTTTCACCAGCCAATAAGTGAATATCTCCTAAGCACTGTTATTGAAAAGGACTAAATCTGATCAGGAGATCAATTTTGACACAACTAAACCAGCTAAAAGTCTGTAGAGATTCCCAGTCATCCAGATCATGGCTGTCCCAAAGATGCTTTTTCAGGAGGCCAGTGGACTTTCTGGTTTTTTTTGTTTTGTTTTGAAGATGTTTCGCTTCTCATCCAAGAAGCTTCTTCAGCTCTAACAGGGTAGTGGGGAATGGAAGGATTTATATTCCTTGCAGACAGCTAGTCATTTGCATTCTTTCAGAGGGCCATTGAAGCACTTGGAGGTTTATCTGTGTCCTCAGGATCACCTGAATAATGCTCCTGGTTCCTGTAGTCTGCAATTTGTTGGAAAAAAAACAAGAAAATCCAGTTGCTTCCTGAAAAAGCACTTTTGGGACAACTAAACCAGACAATTTATTGTTCCACTCAAACTGTTTTTGTGCAAGCATTTTGCGTGACTCTGTTCAATAAAATCCTGACTGTCAGATGATATTTCTGGATAGTTGGGCTCCTTATGGACAAGGATTTAACACATTTCAGAAGGAGATGGATGTGGACATAGCACTGTTCCAGACAAACAACAATCCTCTGCTGAGTTTGGCAATATTCCAGAAAAATACCAAATCCATACTCAAAATGTGAAGCTGCAGATGACAGAATGGTGTGCTGTTTTGTAAAGGAGGAAAGCAATATGAACTTTCTAAAGCAAAGATGAACCTCAAAGAGTGCAGGGAATAGAAATTTCAACCAACTCATTCATTTTATGGTTCTACAGGGAGAGTTGAATAGATTTCTTCCCTGAACAAGAGATTGGATGAGAAGGGATAAAAGCTGCATTCTAGCTTAAGCACAATAAGATATAGTTATATAATTTACATAATGGGTATAATAAGCTATAATGTACCAAATCTTCTAATGAGTAAATTAAGGTTTGTTGGCCTTTGAACTAAGATCAAGTTAAAAATTCTTCTGAGATGCCTAGGCAGTTGGGACTTGGCAGTAGGGATTTGGTTTTATAACAGCTTTAGTTTCATAATTAGCCAGACTAGGGTTTTCATTATAAAAGAAAAGTAGTCATTGTTGATTTCAGTGCTGAAACAGTAATTGTGCATTGGCCATGGACTCTAAATAGCTTTCTGGGACCTCAGTCATTTGACTCCTGGAGTGATTCTGGAATTCCCCTTGGATTCCATTTCTATTCGATACCTTTGTCTATTATCAAAAGAGATGTCAGATTGCCAGTCAGTCTCTGACCTTGCTTACAATTGAATGTGAATGGCCTGGCTATTTTGCAATGGTCTGAGCTAGCTCAGATCAAGCACTAGTGAGTCAGTCTGATGTATCAAGAGACTTAGTTCCTCACCTCCTGTTAGCTTTGAACGTGTATCTCATTCCCATTTCATTTATAATAGATGGAAAGAAATAGGTTCAGGCAGCAAATTCTGAACTGGGTACCGAGTTTTCTTTTCTCTATATTTAGCCTGATAGGATGTACAAAATGTGCAGCAGCACGATTAAGACTGGCTGTGGACATCTGCAACAAACTGAGAGTTTTGATAATTAGTTCCACTTTAATGGACAGCCAGTCCTTTCCAATTGCCACCAAAAATTAAAAACAGGCAAATGATCAGGATCAGTGTAAACCAGGGGCCAGCAACCCGTGGCTCTGAAGCCACACGTGGCTTTTTCATTTCTCTGCTATGGCTCCATCGCTCAAAATATGCATCACAACCACCAATGTGAGACACCCACTACCATGTGATTTATTGAGCTTTTCAACCCCTAGTAGGCCAACCATGGATAAATCCAAGAAATGAAAAGTTTCAGAAGAAAACAGAACATTTAATTCAACAACATATACTAGTTTTGTGACTGCTCAGGAAATAGTCAGGCACGGGAAAGTTTTTGTGGCTGCCAATGTTTTCTTTTCTGTGCGAAACAGGTCCAAATGGCTCATTGAGTGTTTAAGGTTGCCAACACCTAGTGTAAACCATGAACAGGACAGTTAAAAAGACAATCTACAAGACTGGATTTAATTTATATTCTCAACTGTCTACCTTTAAACCAGATTGAACCTTTTGCTTCTAAAACCATTGAATGGAATCTATGACTTAGCTTTTTTTTTTTTAAGTTTGCAACCAGCACTCAGAAGATGGAATGACCAGGCTATCCAATACTTTGACTTGATCACATATTTAATATGACATAAAGGCAAAAACTTATTCAAAGTTTATTCTTTAAATCAGCTTTTGGCAGAAGATTCCCAGTAATATAAACATTTAAGGCATACAGGTAGTTCTTGATTTATAACAATACATTCAGCAACTCCAACATTATAATGGTACTAACAAAAATTTCTTATGACTGATCCTCATAGTTATGAACATTGCATGATTGCCATAATCACATGATCCAAATTTTAGCAAATGGAAATCAGTATATTTTTTTGATGGTTGCAGTGTCCTAGTGTCAGCTTCCGTGGGAATTCAATGAAACTTTAACAATAACCACTTTACTCACAGTTCTGTTGTGGCAAGATGCATTTATTATTATCTGTTTCCTCCAACAACAGCAACAAACGGCAATCCCGTGTAAAGCCAGAGCTGAGAGCACCTGCCTCTCAGCGCCTTTTATAATCCCTTTCTACCCCAATAAGCACCTAACATCTGCCCCTAGCAAACACCTAACATCTGCCCCAGCATTAACCCTGCGCACCGCCACCCCGCGATACTAGCCGTCATTAATCCTAACCACTGTGCAGTTTCCCAAACAACACCTCCCCAGGTGCCGTCCCACCCTGTAGTCCGTACTGCCAGCCCCAGTCCAACGGAGCCAAAAACCACTAAGCTCAAAACATGAAACACCAAAAATTGATAAGCCAGTCTGAAGGTAGGATCAGTGCTCCACCCAGCTGGTTGCACCGAAAAGGAGATGGGCGCTGTACCTGGAGCTGTCAATCCTCATCGAAACTGGCCCATCCCGAGATCGCCAGGACTGGAACAACCATGGCAACGTGTCAGGCTTTACTCCGTTGGAAAGTATGGTAGTGTCACATAATCACCATTTGTAACCTTCCCAGCCATTTTCTGACAAGCAAAATCAGTGAGGGAAGCCAGATTTGTTTAATGGAGGCATGATTTGTTTAACAATGACAGTGATTCACTTAACAACCACGGCAAAAAAGGTTGTAAAATCAGACACAACTCATTTAAAAAAAAAAAAAACTCACTTGGTAACAGAAATTCTGGTCCCAATGGTAAAGCAAAGACTATTTCTAATAAAACATGTACAATCTTTTCAGTGGATGGTTCTGCTGTGATTACCCTCTTAAATCTCTGAAGTAAGATTGAAAAGGTAATGGACATGAATGCCACCATGAATTCTTGAATGACAAGTGGGATAGGAATCTTAATAAACTAAGAAATATATCAATAACAATGAGTGAGCAGTATAAATCCCTTCATGTTTGTTGTGTTTTCTGTTAGCTTTTAAATGTAAACTAATGTAGTTAGCATTTCCAAAACTTATACATAAACTTAGTTCATTGATTCATTGATGCAAAATATTTCTGCACTTGTTCCACTATCCTAAAGTAATACTCTAATAAAAACAATGGCTACAGAATTTTAAAAATTACACAATATTTTTTGTGTTAAGGCAATACTGAACAAAAGGCAAAGTTGTCTGCCAAAACATCATTATTGAGTGCAATTTTTGTGCATGAAAACCTCTAAAAATGCAGAACTGAGACAAAAAAAAAAAGAAAAGTTAAAATAAGCACAATTATCTTTACTTAAGAGTTTCTTGCTTTCAGGCATTGTGATCACAATTCACCCATTTTCATTTAGTTGCTCTTTAATGCTGACCATTTACGGCTACTGTTTACAGTTTTCAATGAAACGAGCATTCAGAAACACTTACTCTCTGGTCAACTAAAATAAGCACCAAACAAGCAATTAAACCATAACTTTTTTCACTCAAGACAATTTGAGAAATGCTATTAAAAAGCAATTCAAAGGGCAGTTTAGAAAAATAGCAGAGATAAACACAGAACTCCTTAAAACACCACAAGGTAGCAGAAGTACAACAGCATTAAAAGGCCTAAAGGACATTGTGAGATTGAAAAAGCTGAAATCCTTCTTCCGGGACACCAATATTCCCCTTCTAACAAAATTTCATTGTTGTTCCCTGTTTCCCTTGCTTGGTTTTGAATAGTGGAATTCAGGATCTCTACCTCAAAATATTTGGATCCCCTCTGTACAAATGATTCTTTGTAAAATCAAGGTGCACTTTAACTATTACATTACTATTACCATGTATATTTCAAAACAGCCTAGAAAAAACTTGCTATCATGATCCTGGGTAGACATACGGTAGCTCTCTGTAGCCAACTCTCGATTATTTTCTGAGGTAGCAACACAAGGTAGATAACAAAAACTCATGGAAGAGAAAATCAGGGTGGAGAGACCATGCAAATGATCAAAGCAGGGGGCTCACCTGTGGCCGGGGATGGCCTGTAACCAAACACATCAGCTCCAGGGTCTCCCCTTCACGAATGGTATACACTCTTTCCGAATACCGCTCCTCCTCAATGTTACAGGCGAGGCCCGAATGGATAATCCTCACCGTGGGTGGGGCTGTAAAGACAAGCAAAAGGAAAAGTCATCAGTTGTAATGGATTGTGAGACGAACTGAGGAATAGGAATAGGAGCTGCAATGAAGACAATGGGAAAATAAATCTGAGTCCAAAGCAGAAACATAATTTGAAAAAGTGTCTCTGATTTGACCCTCCCTAGTTCTTTCAAATGTAAAGGCAACAGAAAGAGAGGAACATCCAGATTTGCAAGATTCTGTTACTATTATAACCTTGATAATAAAAGTAGCATTAGCATCCAGACCTTTGGTTTCCTAGTGTGGACTACCTCATAGGGCTGACATCAGCAAAGAGTTTGAGCTAGGATGACTGGATGGGGAATATGTACAAACAACATTTTGAGTACTGTTGTTGCTGCTATTTTGCCTATTTGTTGTTGTTGTTATATGATTCAGATTAATGGACCAAATGAAACCATTTTGCCACAAAGGAACAAAAAACAAATATATAGTACCAGAGACAGAATAGACAGAATTTAGTGCCAAGATTTAATAGATCTGTTGTCAGTAGATATTTGGACATTTTTTCAAAGTTGCCTATCTGGGCACAATAGATACAATGGCATGTTGGAAAACCTTAGTGCCGTGATGGTGAATCTATGGAACGCGTACCGGAAATGGCATACAGAACCATTTCTACCGGCATGCGAACGGTTACCCAGAAGAGCCCCAATGCACATGTGTGTGTGTGCCCCCTGCCAGCTGATTGTCAGGTATCTGCCATGCATGTGCGGAGGGCAAGACATGCAGGGGGTTGCTCACGCATACACAGAGGTGCATGATGTGGGGGGCATGCATGCTCAGAAGGTTGTGCACACATGTGCAGGGAGTGGGGGTTGCATGCACATTGCATCATGGGTGCAGGCATGCAAGCATGTGCATGAGCGCACACACACATTTTCGGCACACAACGTGGAAAAGGTTAGCCATCACTGCCTTAGGGCAACGTGTCAAGAAACAGTGTCTAGAGAATAACTGAATAAGAGGCAACATAGCCTGCAGCAGTACAGTAGGAAGGGCAAAGAGGCTCAGTGAAACCCTCCCACGTTTCTCAGGCTATAAAGGAGACAGAGGGAGAATTGCTCTTTCAGACTTGCAAGGTTCTGTTAATGTAGCCTTACAATAAAATAGAATTAGCTCATTTGGTTTTGTTCCTGTCTGATCTACCTGGTAAGGTTCATAGTAGGTTATATAGTTATATGTGTGACCAGGACTGGGCCCCTGAGTGTGACAAGAGCCCAAGTGTGTTTCCTTGTTGTATTAACACCAATAGTAAAGTTTACTTAGTGACATATATATTTATTTCATACTGTTTTAATTGGTTTTTTTTATGATGTACTCAACCTAGTATGTTTATGAGCCTACCAGTGGTGTATTAACCATTAAGCAGACTAAGCACGTGCTTAGGGCACCAGGGCCAAAGGGGGCACCATAAAAACATTTAAGTAGCCTAAGCTTGGCTTCGTTTGTACAGTATGTACAAAGGGGGGAGGCACCAATATTTGTCAATGCTTTGGGCACTAGTGAGCTTTAATCCACCACTGGTCCCTACAGAAATGAAATAAACAAATAAATATGTTCCCATCACTGGTCTATTCACTATGATCCAAATTCCTCTCAATCGAAGTCATAAACTATTTCTTTGAGCTTGGAGCTCCCAAGATTGTGCTAACTTGCTACCTTGCGCCATTTTGAAGCCACATACCCCAAGTCATGCTCCCCACTCATCAGAAACCTTCTGGCTTATTTCAGATCTCCAAATAGGGCACACTATTTGGAGAAATGTCAGGAGCCCTGTTCTCACACTGTTTTAGAAGACCTCATCCTCCAAATTGTGTGCACCATTCCTTCTCCGAACAGCATGATGATTTGGAGACGGAAATTTATTGAAATGGCAATAATCATGCTAGTTGAAGAAAGAATGGCATGCTCCTTACTTGGGACTCCTGCTTAACAACTTGAAATTTTCAATTAGTAACAGCAGCTGGAAGTGCCAGGGTTGCATTCGCTGAGCAATGGGATCACATCATACCTGCCTTTATGACCATATTATTCAGTAACTAAAATTTCAATCCCAATTGTGATTGTAAGTCAAGAACTACCTGTACAGTCTTCTTGCTGTTTATCAGTACAAAAGGTTAAACATTACAACTAGGACACAGGGTGTGAAATTTCAGTGGATTCAACACAAAGATTATAATGTGGAGAAAATCATCAGCCTATTTAGCTCCTAAATAAATATATTCTTGCAGGTTGAGAAAATGCCATGTCTTTAACAATATTGTTTTCCCTGCAAAGTATCAATGGACAAGGGTTGCATTCATCACCATGTTATTAATCTCCAAAATCCCCAGAAGGAAACTTTATATTTTTAATTTTAATTCAAGGTATTTTTTTTCTCTTAATTTACACAAAATTAACTTTTCATTATTCTTTCTTTTTCATTATATATGCTGCTTGAAATGTATTATCTTGCTCATTACATAAGCAAAGTGCTTTAATGAGGACAATAAAATTAAGGAGTCAGCATGATGGGATTCATCTCTTTTCTTTTTACACAACCCATAATGAAAACCTGGCTGTCGTCATCTATGGTACAGACTTCCTGATTGACTGTTGTAGATGCAGAGATTACAAGATTCAATCATCATTAAATAAATTAAGAGTCCTCCACCTGTCTTAATTTCACAAGGCAGCTCAGCTCTAATCCTTGTGGAGGAAACACAGGATGTGAAACATTAACTAAGACTCTATAGAATTTAGAGTTAATTTTCAGTCCAGGTTTAACCTGGTGAGAATCATGTGGGCTATAGAAGTTATGTATGTGTGTGTGTGGGGGGGGGGATCTATTGGGCATAAAATAAAAGAAAAATGAATTAATAAAAAAAACCTACATAGACTGTCTATTTTGAAATGTCAGGCAGGGACTAAAAACCAACATTTAGTGACCCTGGTTCAGCCATTATAAAACAATAACGGAGTTTTCCAGAGGTAGTATTCAGCCAGTTCGGGCTGGTTCTGGCATACCAATAGCGGAAATTTTGAGTCGTTCGGAGAGCCATTGCCCAGAACAGATTTACTGCACATGCACGTGTGCCTCCCGCCAGCCACCTGATTGTTGGGTATCTGCCACACATGCGTGGGGGGCAGTGTGGGAGATGCACACCCATGCAGAGGGGGTGGGGCACACATGGGGGTTGCACATGTATGTGCAGAGGTGCACAGTAGGGGAAGTTGCACATGCATGCACAGAGGCATGTGGTGTACATGGGGGTCACACACACATGTGCAGGGAGGAAGGGTGTTGTGTGCGCATTGCATTATGGGTGCAGGTATGTGTGTGTATGTGCATTTTTGGCATGCAATGACAAAAAGGCTAGCCATCACTGCCCTAGTCCCTATCCTTATAGGGAGCTAGGAAACATATTTTTTTCAGTAGCAGCCCCTACCATATGGAAGACCCTTTCCCATGAAGTTCAGCAGAACTTCAACCTCCTAGTCTTCCATAAAGTACTGAAGACCTGGCATTTTCCCCAAGCCCAAGGGTTTTCCCCAAGGGTGAGATGGGTGAAAAGATTTTCTGAGAGAGGAAACTGGAGAAGGGCACATGCCGGATAGGCATTCAGAGAAAGACCCACGCCCTTCCCCTCTTTATCCAAGGGCATGCAGGGAGGAGTGGATAAGAGAGAAATGTGAGTGGCATGGTCTACGGGGGAGAAAGGGGCCCTGATCCCCTTCATGGGCTGCAGCTGGGAGGATTGGTTAAAAGGACAAACTGTGCATGGCAAAAGTATTGGAAGCAAAACGTGCATTCTTGTCGGAGCTTATCTGTGTTTTGGCTTCCTCCTAACTGGGGTTGCTGCTGTTATCTGGTAGAAGGATGCAATTAACCATCCTTTCCTGTCGTAGTAATTCCTTCAGTATGGTGAGTTGAGTTTTTTATTTCGAATTAATTTTACTTTGGATGTGGACTGCATTTACTCCCTCCGTAAGCTGTTTCCTTTAAGAGTTTGAAATCCTGCCGAATATAATTGGACATTGGGGCCAAGTTGGAGACATTAAAGGGACTTTCTTCTATTTTTGTGACTTGGTTATTTTTGTGTCACACCCCGGGTCATCACAGAGACTGTATATCAGATATACAATTTTGGTGCCAGGTGTTAATGTTTATAGTTTTAGTATATTTCTGTATTGTGTCTTATTATTAATATTGTTTTATTGCTAATGGGGAGCCAGAGTTCAATATAGGATGGGCAGCTGTATAAATGCTTTAAATAAATAAATAAACATTATCTAGTTACATCTGCAAGCAAACATGCAACTCAGAGAGCACCAAGAACTCCACAATTCAGCCCTGAACTACAAATACCCTTTTCTATTATGCTCACCCATGTCTTCTGAGTTTCTGTCCTCATTTGACTTAAAGATATAAGAAAAATCAGAGTGGATTTCTGAAATCTGCAAAGAAATCAAGCATTGTGATGGATGGCAACAATGAACTATATTTATTTGATTTGGGCTTCTATGGACCAAAGTTGAAAACCCATAAAATATTCTGAATTATGCATCTGAAAATGAGTGTGTATTGTATGTGGAAAGTTGCACAAAACTAGAAAATTTAAACATCCAAACGGTGGGAAACTATAACAAAAATAACTTCTGTGGAATCACTAAGATTACTATTAATTCAAGGGAGGAAAGAGCAGCTGATGAAATCTAGTTCAAAAATGCTCATCTTTGAGTTGACTTTTTCCAAAAATCTCCTTCTAATTTATTCATTACCTCTAATTAAGGACAATTCAGATGACATCTATCTCAAAATGTTAAGAGGGTTTGCACTTATAAGGGGTTACATAGGAGAACAATTTCAGAGCAATGGATTAGAGTGAGAAGGACAAAAATATCTTAAAGAAAGACAATTTTTACACAATGTTTGTACTATTGAAAAAAAAAAAAGGCAACATAGATATTTCCAATCACCCAGAATCAAGGTCAATGGCATCTTTATCTTGCTGATTAAACAAATATATTCCCTTTAATTATAAGATCAGAAATAGCATTTTCATTAAGAAGCAAAAACTATAAACAATATCAGATTCCCTGTTCCTAGTCTTAGCATTAGAACACTTAGCTATGAAACACAGCACTTTTATCCCAGGTGTATAAAGGCAGATTGTTGCAACTGAAGGGGAAATTGCTTAATGCCTATATCCAAGGATATTGCATGTTGCAGAACTTTTAGATTGAGTCCCAGTAGGAAAAAAGTGAGCAAAAAACCTGAGCAAAAATCTAACAAATCAGTTTGGAACCGTGAACATATTGGTTTTACATTGAATCTAGACCAAGAGATAAAATAGAAGGAGTCATTTCTGTTGCTAAGCGAGATATTTAAGTGCATGTTGGCTCATTTGATGACCTTTCTTGCCGCAATTGTGAAATGAACCATTGCAGTTATTAAGTTGTTGTTCGTTGAAACTGGCTTCCCCATTGACTTTGTTTATCAGAAGGTCACACACGGTCATCACATGACCCTGGGACACTGCAACCGTCATAAATATGAGTCAGTTGCCAAATGTTACAAGTTTAATCACATGACTATGGGGATGCCGCAACTATAGTTAAATGTGAAAAACAGTCATAACTCACGTTTTGCAGTGCCATTGTAACTTTGAATGGTCCCTAAGCGAACTTTTGTAAGTTGAGGACTACCTGTATACATAGAATATATACACTAGAGATGGCATTCAGCAGGTTCTGAACAGTTCTGGAGAACCAGTAGTGGAAATTTTGAGTAGTTTGGAGAACTGGCAAATTCCACCTCTGACTGGCCCTGCCCACATCTATTCTCTGCCTCCTAAGTCCCAGCTGATCAGCTGGGTCTTCTTTGGTTGCCCTGCACAGGAGAATGGAGCTGGAAAGAAGGTTAGTGGGGTGGGGAGGGAATGAGGATTTTGCAGTATCCTTCCCTTGCCACGCCCACCAAGCCATGCCACGCCCACCAAGCCATGTCCATACAACCAGTAGTAATTTTTTTTTCAATCCCACCACTGCTATGCACGCATCAATACACAGAAGTAGGCAGAAGTAATAAACTGAATTGTAACCATAGATGAAGAGTAATGGGTTAAACAACAAGATTTTGCAAAGGCAGGGGGGAAAAGAAGCATCATTTTGAACAACTATCTATGACTGTATAAAAAAACAAGATTTTAATGAACCAGCTTTAAAAATAGATGATTTATATTGCACAATGAACAGATGATTGAACTGTACCTTTGAATTAGCTGAATGTTTTATTTTGTATTAGATTTGTCACCACAATAAAAAAATTCCTATTAGCGTTGAACACTGTATTTTTATCCCATTTTCAACCTATTTTAAAAAACAAAAGAACCCATGCCAAAAAAAAAACCAACAACCCAACCTTGTCCTATGCTTTGGCACCTGCCAGAACTTCAAGCAAATTCACTTCCAATAAATACATTTTGAATAACTGGAATCGTTTTTTTTTTAAATGTAGCACATTTAATTCCCTCAACATCTGACCTTAGTTGTATTGGATCTCAGAAATGCTATTCTCCAAGCATTAAGATTCAATGAGAGGAATATAAATTAAAATGCTGCAAGGATGATGGAATACTAACATTTAGGCAACCTCAACATGCAATAAAACAGCTGATGAAAACAAGGGTTTGCTAAATTCGCAGAGTATAAAATTAGCATACAAAAAAAGAGATAATAATGGGACAATTAACCCACAAAGAAGAAACTTTTGTTAGGGCAATCCAACTAACACAAAACACAGTAAAATACTTGAAACAGCATTTGATATATTTCAAAATAACTACATCACATTATTTTTTAAACACAATTAGAAAAATGTATAGGGTTTCCTGCTTGAGCAAGTGGTTGGATTATTAGAACAGGGGTCTCCAACCTTGGCAACTTTAAACCTGGAGGACTTCAACTCCCAGAATTCCCCAGCCAGCTTTGCTTTATAAGCTTCGTTGGCTGGGAAATTCTGGGAGTTGAAGTCCTCCAGGCTTAAAGTTGCCAAGGTTGGAGACTCCTGGATTAGAAGACCTCCAAAGTCCCTTCTTTTTTTAAAAAAAAAAAAAAAAACTTTACTGATTATACAACTAAAATATCAAACAAACACATATACAACACAGAAAAAAAAGGTAAAAAGAAAAAAGAAAATTATTAAAAACTAGCAGTTCTATTATCGACAGTCTATGGTTCCTTGTTTGCTATCAATATTGGTGATATATTTACAAATACATCTTATTGCAAATATATAATTACTACCTTTTTTACATTTTACATTGTTTACTAATATATTTTCTATTTTTGTTCTATCCAGTCATACCAGCATTCCCAGCTTCTTTAATATTCTGATGTTTCTTTTTCCTTAAGTGCTAAGCTTAACTTATCCATCTCGGCACAGGCTGCTATCTTCTAAATGACCATTTCCTCTGTTGGAATATCTGCTTGTTTCCAACACTGTACAAAGGTTATTCTGGCTACAGCAATAATGTGCAGTATTATATATTTGACTTTTTTAGAAATTTGTCCATTAAATATCCCCAATAAGAAGAATTCTGGTTTTCAAAGTCCCTTCTAACCAGTGGTGGGATTCAATTTTTTTTTACTACTGGTTCTGTGGGCATGGCTTGGTAGGCATGGCAGGGGAAGGACACTGTAAAATCTCTGGTCAGAGGTGGTATTTGCCAGTTCTCCGAACTACTCAAAATTTCTGCTACCGGTTTTCCAGAACTGATCAGAACCTGCTGAATACCACCTCTGAAACAAAGCAAAGACTAACTCTTCACGGCTTCTCCTTAAGTCACTCCACTTCAGGTGTTCTTTGTGAGGAGGGGTGAGGTGGGGTGACCTTCTCCCGAGTAGCCTTGCAACCTTTCTCTAGGCTTGCCTATGTTCTGCTCTCCTTGCCCTTGGATCAGTGGAGGAGGCAGCTGTTCCTTATCAGTACCTGTCAGCAGCCAATCCTTCCCTGTGTCTGTGAAAGTAGATTTCTGTCTAGTCAGTCCTCCCCCAATGACTGAGGGGCCTGTGAAGTATTGTCCTCAGTCCCTGGCCTCTCCAAACATGCCAAGGGAGACATGCCATCCCTGTTGGACAGTCCTGGTCCCAACTCCTTCTTTTCCTCCTATGAACTGGCCTCCGATGGAGCCATATCTTCTGCATGTTTCCAATCAATATGGTCCTGAGCTTTCTTTTGCCAATTGGGCTTGTGATACTTATGTCACTTCTCCATTCTTGCTTCAGGTCTCTTTCATGGGTGTTTTTATCAAGCAGGATCCATTCTATGACTGCTTTGGTCTATCTGCCATCAGTTTTTCTTGCTATATAAGGTGGAGCTTTAATGGTCATTGGAGGGCTGTTTGTTGAACACTTCTTGAGGACAATAAAGAACTCTCTAAAGAAGGGGTCCCCAACCTGTGGGCCACAGCCCACTACCAAGCTGTGGCCTCTACTCCACTGGACCACATGAGTGGCTGGCCAGTGTGCAAACATGAGCGTGCGAAGCCCCCTGCCACTCACACTAGTATCGGTGTGAGTGTGGCATGGGTACTATTGTCGCCATGAGCACCATATGGGCACTACTGTTGCCATGAACACCATACAGGTGCTACAATCACCGCAAACAATCTATCATTACCACAAATGTTGTATGTGCACTTGAGGCCCCATTCACTTGTACACATGCTCGCAAAAAAGCGTCTGCTCCTCCCCCCCACCCCCGGCCACCAATCCAAAAAGATTGGGGAACTCTGCTCTAAAGGCCCATCTTGCCTTGAAAGCCTGGGTCATTACAGTGGAAGAGGTCTTCATCCTGCAGTGGATATTCATTTTAGTTAATCGCGAAAATGTTGATATAAATTACTATTGAAATATAACACAAGAGACAGAACAAGTAAAAGACTGGATAGGAGATAGCAGGATAAAGGAGATGCAAAAATGTTAACAATTATAACATTGGTGGACTTATGGAAAAATTCAATAAATTTTTCCCCATGATACAATTTAAAAGAAAATTGATACTTTGATTCCCACAATGGACAAATAGCTTGAAAAGTGGGTGAAGTTACCGACATGGTGAAATTGACTGCTTTGATTAAAGAAAAGAATACAATTAATAAAAAAAATTTCCAGCTTGGAAACCACTTTTAGACTTTGTGTTTGAGGTGGGGAAAAAATGAAACTTTTATCATAGGTTTTACTGATCATTAAGTTTGATGTCTTAGAAATGGCTAGTATATATTACCATGTAAAGTCCCTGTCACACTGGCCGACGGATGCAAAATATTTGTAAAAAGGACACAGCAGATGAGAAAAATGTTCCATCCATTGTTATCCGCTCTCAAAAGGGGCAAAAATTTGCATAACCAGAGCGGATAACACGGAAAGGAATGGACCGGGGGAGGATGCAGGGCGGATGGAAAGCGGATCCTCCACGGAAGCCTAGCGGATGGGAGCAGATGGGAGCAGATGGCACATCCGCAAGGCTTCCAGGAGGGTGCAGCAAAGCAGACGCAGAACGGATACAGCGGATGCCGAGCGGATGAAACAGATGCACAGCGGATGCCGAGCGGATGAAGCGGATGCACAGCGGAAGCCTAGCGGAAGCCTAGCGGAAGCCTAGCGGATGCCTAGCGTTCACTGCACATGCGGGGAGGATGCATTGCCTCAGCCCCACGGATATAAAGCGAAGCAGCTCCCAAGCAGGTCACCATTCAGAGGAGAGACCTGCTTCCAGACACATTGACTGCCTGCCTGCCTTGCCAGCCTGCCTGCCTTGCCTGCCTGCATGCCTGCCAGGCGTGCTGCCTGCCAGCCCTGCTGCCTACCAGCCTGCCTGCCTGCCAGCCTCCCTGCCAACCTGCCTGCCAGCCTCCCTGCCAGCCTTGCTGTCTGCCTGCCTGCCTGCCAGCCTTGCTGCCAGCCTCCCTGCAAGCCTTGCTGTCTGCCTGCCTGCCAGCCTTGCTGCCAGCTGCCTGCCAGCCTGCCTGCCAGCCTTGCTGCCTGCCTGCCAGCCTGCCTGCCAGCCTTGCTGCCTGCCTTCCTGCCAGCCTTCCTGCCAGCCTTCCTGCTAGCCTTCCTGTCAGCCTGCCTGCCTGCCTGCCTGCCTGCCTGCCAGCCTTGCTGCCAGCCAGAAACCCCACAACCATGGGGAAGAAGAGGAAGCCTCAGCCATCTGCTGCCAGCCCTGGCAAGAGGGACAGGGCCACCCTCCCATCCCCTGGCCCTCACTCTGCTTCTGCTGGGGCTTCTGTAGCACGGGCTCGCTCTTCAGGGGCTGGGGCTTCTGCTGCTACTGCTTCTGGAGGAGCTGACGATGATGCTTATGGCAGTGGTGCTTCTGCTCGTGTTTACTCTGCTGATGCTGCTTCTGGCGGTGGTGCTTCTGATGGTGCCTACTCTGCTGATGCCGCTTCTGGCGGTGGTGCTTCTGCTGATGCTGCTTCTGGAGGAGCTGCTGATGCTGCTTATGGCAGTGGTGCTTCTGCTGGTGCTTACTTTGCTGAAGCTGCTCCTCATCCTGCTGTTCCTGCTGGTCATGCTCGTCCTGCTCGTGCTCCTGGTCTTGCTTGTTCTGCTGGTCCTGCTCGTGCTCCTGGTCTTGCTCGTCCTGCTGGTCCTGCTGGTGCTCCTGGTCCTGCTCGTGTTCCTGATCCTGCTGGTGCTCCTGGTCCTGCTGGTACTCCTGGTGCTGCTGGCGCTGCTGCTGCTGATCCTGGTCCTGCTGCTGCTGCTGCTGGTGATGATGATCCTGCTGCTGCTGCTGCTGATCCTGCTGCTGCTGCTGCTGCTGGTGGTGGTGGTGGTGTGGAGGAGGAGCCCCAACAACCTGGAAGCCCCTCTGATGAGGGCCCATGTGGTCCTGCCAAAGGGAGGAAGAGGCATATGCGAGAACAGGAGAGGAGGCAATACTCCATCGAGAAGGAACATGAGGATGAGGTGCTGGAGTGGCTGAGAGAGAATGACTATCTATGGCGGAAGGGACACAGGCTCTACAGGGACACCAAAAGGGAGCAGGCTGCTTGGAGAGAGAAGGCAGAGAGCCTGGGCTACACTTCGGAGGTGCTCCTTGGCTGGTGAAAGCACATGAACACCTGGTACGGAAACCTGCATCTCAAGAAATCTGGCCAGGCCGCGGTCAAGCTGACAGAGAGAGAGACCTACGCCATGGCCAAGTGCAGCTTCCTGGAGGGGGAGGTCCAACACCGAGGAACAGCCCCTCTCACAACCCTCTCTCTCAGGCAGCCTGCTGAGAGCCAGTCCTCTTCTGGCCGAGAATCAGTCCCTGTCTCCAGGCAGGTGTCTGTGGAGCGTGCCACGGTGGAGAACCCGCAGACAGCTGTTCTAACCATGGCGGAGCGCGTGGAGGACTCCCTGGCACACTGAGAGAAAGGAGATGGCACTTCCACCACAGCCCAACCCGCATCCACCCCAAGCTCCACCTCCACAGAAAGGCAGAGAGCCAGACAGGAGGGGCAGAGCCACACTGTCCTGCTGGAGATAAGAGACACCATCAGGAGCAGCATAGATATCCTCTCTCAGCTGGTCCACACTGACTCCTCATCCTCCAACCGCAAGCCCTTCCTCACCTATGTCAACCAGACCCTCACGGACATGGCGGAACCCTGGTACCAGGTGGTGAAGGACAGGATCACCGATCTGCTTCACAACCCTCCAGATCCAGATTAACCTGCTCCCACCCAGTCCAGGTCTGCTCCTCCACCCCAGGTGATGTCCCCCCCATTCCAAGGCTTTCCACAGGCCCTCACCTACCAGGGCTATGGCTACCAGGAGGTCCAGCAGCACAGGCAGCAGCCCTTCCCAGTCCAGGCACAGAGTCATCGGGCGACACTGTTGCCACCGGTTCCACTGATGCCACCGATGCCACCCACGACACTGATGCCACCGACACCACCGATGCCACCCATGCCACCGATGCCACCCACGCCAGTCCTCACCCAGCTGCAGACCAGACAGCCCCACTACACTGCTCCTTCCTCCACCCCACAGCCAAGCCCGGCCTCAGCACATCTGTCATCAGTACTGGGGCTGACAACCCATGGCATGGAGGAAGGACCTCTCAGCATCATGGGTCTGAGCCAGCTGTCTAAGAGCTTCCTCAACACACCATCCCCTGTTGTCCTCTCGGGGCCAGGCACCCTAGTGGCGCTTCAGACCAGCACTCCAGCAGCAGCCACCTCCACAACATCTGGACCTTTCACCCCTGAGACTGGGCACACCTCTGAGTGACAGAGAAGAGTGCCAGAGACTGGCTGGCTACCTGTAGACTTTATTTGGTCACTTGACTTGGGTCATTTTTCTTTTACAGCTTGTTATTAATAAAGATTATCTTTGCTTCACACACTTGCCTCATTTATTTTTGTAAATAAAGTCTTGGTGGAAACTTTTAGAAATGGTTTAGCCTTTGCATGCTTGTGGGATGGGTTAAGATAGCAGTGAGGTGGGCAGGGATACCTTTGGGATGGGTAATAGCTGTGGGATGGGTAAGGATACCTTTGGGATGGGTTCAGATAGCTGTGGGATGGGTTGAGATAGCAGTGGGATGGGCAGGGACACCTGTGGGATGGGTTAGGATACCTGTGGGATGGGTTAAGATAGCTGTGGGATAGATAAACCTCCAGTGTGAGCATAGTGGGACTGTATGGTCCACCCTCCCAGCTGCCACACATATGGCCCTTTATTATCAATAATAATGTAATCAATCATCCACACATGTCAACATAAACACAACTCTTTATTAAATGCCCTGTTCATTGTAGGCCCATCCAACATACATGGCCCAATCTCATAAGTGTGATGAGACAGGCTGAAGGAAGCATCCTTTAATCATCTATCATCCTGTCTTGCCACTCCACCGCTCCAGCTGGGGGTTGAACCAGTGTTTCAGGAGGCTGCGCTGCTTCTTCCCTTCACGTGAGGCTCTATTGGGGCCTTGCACATCCCCCGTGTCTATCAGGTTTCGCCATTGCCTCCATTCTCCAGGCCTCCATTCTCCATTCTCCAGGTCCCCATTGCCTTGTTGGAGGTCCACGAGCCTGTTCTGCAAGACTGCGTAGCGGGCGCGCATGAGATTGTGCAGGAAGCAGCAAGCTTCCACGATCCTCCTCACGGTCTCTGGGCGATGCTGCATGGTGTTGAGAAGTACCTGGAACCTGTTGGACAGGATGCCAAAGGCATTCTCCACCACCCACCTTGCCCTGGACAGCCTGTAGTTGAAGATCCTCTCTTCACGGGTGAGGCATCTGGAAGTGTAGGGCTTCATGAGGTAGGTTCTGAGGGAGAAGGCGTCATCCCCCACGATGAAGTAGGGCACATCTTGCGTGTCGTTGGGCAGGGGGTCTGGATCTGGGAAGCCCATGATGAGGTTGCATTCCAGCCCCTCCTTGAGGTCACTGGCATTGTATACCTGGGCATCTGAAGCTGACCTGTTGCCTGAAGAATCGATGTATATGAACTTGTAGTCAGCATCGACCATGGCAAAGAGGACGATGCTGAAGAAGCCCTTGGAATTGAAATAAGTGGACCCCGACTTGGCTGGTGCTTTGCAGGCCACGTGCTTGCCATCTATGGCTCCAACGGTGTGGGGGAAGTTCCACCTCTGATACCACTGCTCTCCAACTTTCTTCCATCCTTCTTCAGTGGAGGGGCACTGGAGGAGTTCCTCCAGGTATTCTTCGATGATGGCCTGCACCACTTCTCTGACCACAATGCTGATGGTGTTGTGTGGCACCCTCCAGCTGTACTGCATGCTCCTGTCAGTGGTCCCTGAGGCCAGGTGGCGCAGAGTGAGTGCCTCCTTGAGTCCAGGGTCCAGGCTGGGCCGCGAAGTTGTTGTTTGCCTTGGTCAACCTGGGTGTCAGCTGCTGCACAACTTCGTCAAACATGGCTGGAGGCATCCTCATGAAGTTCTGGAATGCACGAGGGTCTTCATTCCTCAGCTCCACCATCAGCTTGTTGTACAGTCCATACTCTGCTCTTCTCCTGATCCATCTTTGGACCCAGACGCTTCTTGGTCACCTCCTTTTCTTCCCGTAGTAGAGTTGAAAGAGCCTGTAGATGGCTTCGCACTGTTGCAGAACGATGGTGGCTACCTAAAGGACTGTGTTACGATCCATGGTGGACATGACTGGATGCTGTGGAAGAGCAAGAGGCAGATGAAGGCTGCAGAGGTCTGCACAGCAGGGCTGCTGGACTGAAAGTGAGATCCAGGTGAGTTGCTCCCCCTTTTTATAGGCAATATAGGTTTTCCACTCTGTGTCTTTTTGCATCCTCTAGGCATCCTCTAGACATCCTTAATATCCGAGATAGGTCCCCTCTGCGAACGTTTTTTTCCGTTTTAAATGCTTTGTTTGCGAGCTGCATCCACTTTCATCCTTTCTCCGTCCGTGCTACTAACGCTGCACGTCCATTCTGCTTCTTCCCTGTGTCCGCTTTCCGCTGGAGCGGATTTGAGTTGTGCGGATGCGCAGCGGATGCCTAGCGGATGTAGCGGACGCGTAACGGATGACGACAGATGCAGAACGGATGTTTCCCGTATGCCTAGCGGATGTAGAATGGACGCGTTGGATACATTTTCCGCTCAAAAAGTTTTGTGTAGCTCAAAACGTTTTGAGCAGATGGAACCTCAGTCGACGGATGCTGGATGGATAAAGAGGAAGAAAAATGGATGCAGTGAGTACAAAACGGAAGCATCGCGTTAACCAACAGATGGCAAGTGTTTTTGTCCGTTTTACATCCTCTTTCCATCCGTTGGTGCAGTGTGACATGGGCTTAAATCTATAAAGTCAAGGAGGTATGTTTTTACCTTATTCTACTGTGCTAAAAGGAGTTGGAAGTCAGTGCTCTTCTTTTTGTTTTCCTCTTTTCCCCACACTTTTTTCTCTTTTTTTCTCTTTCCTCTACTATTTCCCCTTTTTTTTCTTTTCCTTTTTTTTTTTTTGTATTTTATATTCTGATAAAAATTGTAAAAGTATAAAAAAAGAGAATTGGTACAAAATGTTTTACAGATGATAACCATCTCTAATTGCAAAAATAGATAAATCATAAAATAATACATGTTGGAACTGTGTTGATATTGGAGGGATATTTTATCATATGTGGTGGTCATATACAAAAATTAAAAAGTACTAGAAAGAAATAGAAAACATTCAAAAAAAAAACCTCTTAAAAGCAAAGGGTTAATTGAAACCTTCATCTTTTTTTCTTACCAGGGATCTTTTCAGAACAAATGAATTAAAATAATCAGTCTAGTAAAATGTGTACTGATGGCCATAAGGTTAAATATGGACCACCTTTGCAAAAGGTGTATTTTTATGACAGTTATCAGTTTGGAAAAGCCAATTGAATCAATGGAAAAACTAATAGTATACAAACAGAATAGAAATTTGACTAATTTCAAATTTAATTCAATTTATCATTAATTATATTATTCAAATTTAAATTCAAGAGCCTTGGTGGTACAATGGTTAGAAAGCACAATTTCAGGCTGACTCTGTTCATTGCCAGGAGTTCGATCCTGACCAGTTCAAGGTTGACTCAGTCTTCCATCCTTCTGAAGTCAGTAAAATGAGGAGCCTTATTGTGACTCTGGAAGCCACTTAGGGAGAGCTATAAGGCACTATAAAGCCTTGTATAAGTGCTAGGTACTAGTACTATTGCTAATTTAAGCAACATTGGTTTCCTTTGTTATACAGTGCTTAGACTATTGTTTTAAAAGGAAAAATATTTATTGTAAAGATGGTAACCAGAAGCAAGTTTAATGTTTAACTGAATATATTATATTAACTGAATACCAATTGGCTACAATGGGAACGAAGCTAGAACTGTTTACTTTTACTTATTCTTTTTTAGCATTTATTTTTTAAAAAAGTATTTTCCTAAGTTCATGTGTATTTATTTTATACTATTTATAATAACAGTGTGAATATCAATATTAATAATCAATATTACTTTTCCGTTATGAAATTTTCAATTGTTTCCCAATGGTATATTAGTTGTAGATACAGTACGGTATATTCATTTAATTACATAATGAAATAATTCATTTAATGACAAGAAATTGAGCTGTTTATCTTCTAAAATGACCTCAGTGTTTCAAAGCAGGCAAAGCAGGTGGGTAGATTGGGTTGCTAACAGAATTACAGATTCACTTAGAGATCTATCTATCTACAATCGGCTACCTGAGTCTGCACTGAAAAGTAGAAGCTTCAGTCCTAAGGAAAGTTCCGCTCTGCTTTTAGATTAGCGAGAATCTAAATCTCCTGGAAGAACAGAACAGCTGATGGTGGGGGGTGGGAAGGAAAAATAGCAACTTACCAAACCAGGCAAGTGGATGGCTCGCATGCCAGGTAAGAAGTGAGTGGGCAGGGAGGGGTGGGGCCAGCCTCTGGGCGATTTGCCAGTTCTCTGAACTGCAGAAAATCATAACATGTGCGTGTGCAGTCTTTATAAGAAATCATAAGCTGTGCTGCCTTGACAGCTGACAAGCACTGCACACAGGTGCGCAGTGTTTGAAAATCCTCTTGTTTCAGGGAATGGAAATGAATTTAAAAAGATATGATTATTAATGATTACAAGTAAAGTGAAGATAAAATGAGAAATATTAAGTTATTTTGGTGATTTATTGGAGGGGATATATACAGTTGACTGTATATACAGTTGATTATTTCATGGATATTAGAATTGTACAATGAGAATATCTTATTATGATTAAAGTAGGGGAATGGAAAATACCATGTGGATCCTAAATACTGTATATTGGTTTTATCTATATTTTTACTACTTTTAGACAGTTTATTTTTATGGCCCTGATTCCTGAGCCTATGCTGTCAGAGGAAGAAGACCTGGAAGATGAGGAGGAGGAACTGGGAATGCCTTCCTCCCCAGGACCTTCCTCTCTGGCAATGCCCTCCTCCTCAGGACCTTCCTCTCTGGCAATGCCTTCTTCCGACCTTCCTCCCTGATAATGCCTCAGGTTCCATCAGACAACGGAGAGGAACAGCCTGAAATTAATCAGGAGGAAGGCATATCAGAGCAGCCCCTGACAGGGAGTAAAGAGGAAGAGTGTTAGCTCGATCCTAAGCAGCGTTGTAGGGATAAACGTGAGCAGCAACGTAGGAGGCATGGGAGGGTCAGAGAGTGAGCTGAGTCATTGAGCCACACCCCACAGGGGATAAAAGTGGGTGTGTTTTCTCCTGAAACTTTGTACGGGACAAAGTTTAACCTTCAGATTTTCTTTGTGAATGATTATTTTTGTGGACTGCCTTGTGATTTTCTGTGAGTAAAACTTTATTATCAGTTCAGACTTGGCAGGCAGGACATGTTGGAATGCCAAGAATATTATCATTTCCAAAGAATTAACTCTGTGAAGCCCGTGCCAGCTTGCCTGCCTGTGTTGGTGTGAGTTTGTACTCTTTCATTTTTTCAGAAAGAGGAAAGGCAAGGCAGAACATTTTTGTCCCATACCAGACTTAAATCATCTTTTACCTAAGATGGACCAGCAACAGCAGTTTCAACAACAGCTGCAAAATGAAAATCAAACTGTACAACAGCAAGTGGCTCAATTAACAGCCCAACTTGCTTTGCTGCAGGCTCATGCAGCTCCTCCTCTCCCTCCCCATCGGAAATGCCCGGTGGCTGTGCCATAAAGTTTTCTGGGCAGCCTGAGATGTTCCCAGTTTTCATGGGACAGTGCCAGTTATTTATGGCTATGAGGCCAGAGGATTTCCCAGATGACCGGGCTCAGGTTGGGTTTGTGATAAGCCTCCTTTCTGGCTCGGCTGCCAGATGGGCCACACCTTTGTTGCTCAAGAACAGCCCGTTATTAACTAATTACCAGGGTTTTTGGCAACACATGCACCACATGTATGAAGATCCCATATGAGTGCAGATGGCAGCCAGGCATCTTAAAGCCTTCGCCAAGGGAGGTGCCCCCTGCAAGAGTTTATTTCTGAATTTCGGCTTTTGTGCCTAGTCTCCAACTGGAATGATGCTACATTAATGGACGCCTTCCATGATGGCCTGTCATGACCCATTAAATTTGCCACCCAGCCTTTGCACCTAGTCATTGAAGCACATGAGGAGGCAGTCCACTTTCATGTCACCGCGGACCTCCATTTCCCATTAGTACTTGGCATGGCTTGGCTTAGGATTCATGATCCTCAGGTGGCATGGTAGTGGAACACCATTTCTTTTCTGAGTCTGCAGTGTGTAGACACTGCAGTTACCCCTGCATCGGCCCTGTGACTGCCCAGTGCAACTTCTGCCCAATGTACCACTGCCAAAGGGACATTTGTCCTCCATGTCCGAGCCTGAGCTGAACGCACTACGGGACTTTTTGGAATAAAACCTGGTCCAAGGGTTCATCCAGCCTTGGTCGTCCCCTCTCTCAGCCCCAGTCCTCTTTGTCAAGAAGAAGATGGGAGATTTACATTTGTGCTGTGATTACCATCGACTAAACACCATCACGGTGCGGAATAGCTACCCCTTGCTGCTCATTCCGGAGTTGTTGGAGAGATTGCGGGAGGCCACTATCTTCACCAAGCACAGTCTTCGAGGGGCTTACAACCTGGTGTGAGTGCGAGAGGGGGATGAATGGAACATGGCATTTAGCACCTGATACAGCCATTTTGAATACACTGTGAAGTCATTTGGGTTGATCAATGCCCTCGCAGTCTTCCAGCACCTGATGAATGATATGTTTCAGGATATGTTAGATCGGTTCATGGTGGTGTACCTGGGCGATATTCTGATCTATTCTGGGTCCAGGGACAGCCATCTTCAACACATTCGTCTTGCAACACCTACAGGAGCACCAACTTTATGCAAAGCTGGAGAAATGTCTCTTCTTCCAGACTTCCATAGAGTTCCTTGGGCACATCATCTCTCCCGAAGGCATCACCACGGACCTGCACAAGGTGGAGGCCTTATGTAGTTGAGAACCCCCTTGTGGCATGAAGGACATTCAATGCCTATTGGGGTTCGCTAATTATTACTGGACCTTCATCCTGGGTTTTACCAAGCTGACAGGTCCAATGACCTAGCTCCTTCAAAAGAAGGTCCCATTCCAGTGCGCCCCCCCCCCCCCACCGCAACAGGCTTTTGAGGCCCTCAAGAATGCCTTCATCGCAGAACCCGTCCTGAGGCACCCTGATCCACATCATCCTTTTGTGGTGGAGACAGATGCATCCAATGTGGCTATTGGGGCAGTGCTGTTGCAAGCCCCAGTGGATAACGCCACTCTTTTTCCCTGTGCTTATTATTCCCGGAAACTCATTCCTTCCGAACACAATTACACCATCTGGGAAAAAGAGTTACTGGCTATCAAGGCTGTGTTTGAGGCTTGGCGACATCATCTCGAGGGGGCCCGATACAAGGGGTAGGTCTGGATGGACCATTGGAATTTAGAACACTTGTCAACAGCGAGAAGGTTGAACCAGCGGAAGATCTGGTGGCCATTGTTTTTTGCCCAGTTCAACTTTTCTGTGACCTATATCCCAATGTCACAATTGGAGGGTGGATGCCCTGTCCCACAAACCCGAGTACTTTTGCCCTGAGGACCCCCTTCCTTTGTGGGTGGTGCTGCCAGTAGAATCCTTGGCCGCAGTCTAGGAACCGATGGACTTGCGGACTCAGGTGTGAGAGGCACAGGGCCTAGATGCTTGGTTGCAGCAGAGGATGGGAGAGATTGGACCTGAATCCCCATGGACTTTGGAGGAGGTTTACTCAAGCATCAGGACCAGTTGTACATACTCACGGGGCCGCTTTGAGCCCTTATTATGACTCAGTGTCACAATAACCCTGCAGCCAGCCATTTTGGGTTTTTTAAGTCCCTCCATCTTGTAACGTGGCCTTGAGTACGGCATGATTTCCATGCCTATGTCACATCCTGTGTACCATTGTAGGCAAGCGAAAACCACGACGGGTCTGCCTCCTGGTCTCCTCCAACCTCTGCCGATTCCAGAAAGACCATGGGGAGTGATTTCCATGGACTTCTTGACTCATTTACCGCCATCCTCTGGATTTACAACTGTGCTGGTGGTGATCGACATGTTGACAAAAATGACCCACTTCATTCCGTGTCGTAAGTTGCCAATGGCCTGTACAACTGCCCGTTTGTTCTTGCAGCATATTTTTCGTCTCCATGGTCTGCCAGACAGCATAGTTTCTGATTGCAGTATACAATTTACAGCCCAATTTTGGAAAAGCCTGATGACCGCGTTACAGGTTCAGGTGTGCTTGTCATCGGTGCACCATCCAGAGACTGATGGGGGAATGGAGAAGGTCATTGGCATTCTTGAGCAATACTTGTGTTGTTTTGTAAACCAATGGCAGAACAACTGGGCTGATTATCTCTCTCTGGCAGAGTTTGCATTCAACAACTCCCAGCACACCTCCAAGCAAATGACACCATTTTATACTAATGTGGGGTACCATCCGCAGTTCTTCCCTTTCACACTATTAGATTCCCCTGTTACCGAGACCCAGAAATTCCTTTTGGAACTTCACTCAGTTCAGCAGTTAGTTCGGCAGCAACTGATACAGGCCAAGGAAGATTACAAGCAGTGAGCAGATAGCTCTCGATGGGCAATGCCTCCGCTGGCTGTAGGAGACCATGTGTGGCTACCCACAAAACATCTTCAAGGTCAACCGCCCAATAAAGAAGCTGGACCATCGGTTCATTGGCCCATTTCCCATCGAGGCGGTCATCAACCCAGTCGCCTATCGACTGATTCTACCGCGCTCCATGCAAATTGATCCAGTCTTTCACCATTCCCTTTTGGTCCCTGATGCCCCTTCATGTTATCTCCGACGTCCCAAAGCTGTTGATCCACCACCTGTGCCCAGTGAAGATGGCGCAGTAGAAGGCCAGCATTAGGGATTCCCACTGGCTGAAAGGGCGGTTCTAGTATTTGATCAAGAGGCAGGGGGATGGGCTGGAGGCCCTCTCCTGGGTGGATGCTTCAACGATCCACACTCCGGTCCTTATACGGATGTTCCATGACCATTTCCCCTTGCAACCATATCCTGACTGTCAAGACTCGGGAGAAGGGCCATGAGGTGGAGGACAGTGTTGTGGCCCCGATTCCCAAGCCTATGCTGTCAGAGGAAGAAGACCTGGAAGATGAGGAGGAGGAACTGGGAATGCCTTCCTCTCCCAGACCTTCCTCTCTGGCAATGCCTTCCTCCACAGGACCTTCCTCCCTGGTAATGCCTCAGGTTCCATCAGACAATGGAGAGGAACAGCCTGAAATTAATCAGGAGGAAGGCATATCAGAGCAGCCCCTGACAGGGAGTAAAGAGGAAGAGTGTTGGCTCGATCCTAAGCAGTGTTGTAGGGAGAAACGTGAGCAGCAACGTAGGAGGCATGGGAGGGTCAAAGAGTGAGCTGAGTCATTGAGTCACACCCTACAGGGGATAAAAGTGGGTGTGTTTTCTCTTGAAACTTTGTATGGGACAAAGTTTAACTTTACTTCAGATTTTCTTTGTGAATGATTATTTTTGTGGATTGCCTTGTGATTTTCTGTGAGTAAAACTTTATTTGTTATCAGTTCAGACTTGGCAGACAAGACATGTTGGAATGCCAAGAATATTATCATTTCCAAAGAATTAACTCTGTGAAGTCCGTGCCAGCTTGCCTGCCTGTGTTGGTGTGAGTTTGTACTCTTTCATTTTTTGGGAAAGAGGAAAGGCGAGACAGAACAGTTTATTATATATCAGCTTAGAGAAAACTAAGGATAACAATGATGTGTAATGTAAAATAAAATAGGTGGTAAGCTGAAAATGGAACTAATAGGGGATAAAGATTTGGAAACTGATGGATGGATGAAATGATATTGATATTGAATTTATGAATTGAAATATGAAATGCAAACTTATTTAAAGATAAGTGAAATAGATGATTTGAGTTAATATTATATAAGATTAATGGAAATGAAAGTATGACTATGTATAAGTGTTTTAAACTGGAAACATGTCGCTCATGTGGAAAGATGTACAAAATTTAAAAAATAAAAAACGTTTGGGAAAGAAAAGAAAATCCTTTTGTTTCTTTCATTTTCAACTTCAACTGAGCCGCGCAAAGCAACTGAGGAGGGAAAAGCAAGGAATAAAGGACAGCCTGGAGCCCAGGCAGGTGGGTGGGCCAAACACCAAACCAGTTTCGTGTTAGCTGCTCTTTGCAGCTACCGGTTCTATAGAACTATGTCAAAACGGTAGCATCTTACCCCTGCTGGCCACCGATTTCAGTAGATTCAAATAGATTCAATTTACTTACCCAAACTCTAAGACAGCCCCCCCCAATCTTGGCAATTTTAAGATTTGTGGACTTCAGCTCATCCACAAGCAAAGCTGCCTGAGGAATTCAGTGAGTTGAAGTCCACAAGTCTTAAAATTGCCAAATTTGGAGACTTCTGCTCTCAGATCTCAAACAGAAGCTTTTCTGCAGATGCTTCCATCCAGAAGGGCAAAGTGGGTGACAACAAATTAAGGGTCTTTTCAGATCCTAGCTGTGAAATGTCCTGCTCTGAGACACTTGCTGAATGTACCTTGCCCCTTTCCAGATAAAAGCCTTATTTCCCCCTGTGTTTTAGGAAACCACTTTAGCTGGTTTATGACTTTAACCTGCTGTGTTCAATATAATTCCTGTGGCTTTCAATGGCATTATGCTATTTTTATACTGAATTGTATAATATTGCATGAAAAAAAAAAAAACCTGCTCAGGGAACTGAGATGGCTGGACAATTAAAATGTATACATTGATAAATATCACATATTTAAAACCCTTCTCTTGCTTAATCAATGGAACAACTTGTATCCAGAAGTTGTGGCTGCTCCAACACTGGAAATTTTTCAGAAGAGATTGGATAACCATTTGTCTGGAATGGTGCAGAGTTTCCTACCTGAGCAGGGGGTCAGACTAGAAGACCTCCAGGGTCCCTTCCAACTCTGTTATTCTGTTCTCTTCTGCTTTATTCTACCCCATCCACAGTCTTCCAAGACTTGCATACTTACTTATGATACCACCCCCAGCAGATGTTGCCTGCCTCTGCATTAAAGGAGAGCTGAGCAGATGGAAGGCAGCTGCTTGTAAGAACACCCTCAAACTTAGTTATGGCAGCCGGATTTGCCACGTAGTGCCCAAGGCTGCAGTGCAAAATTTTAAGCTAATAGTTCTGCCCTGAGTTTGGCACATCAAGTGACTATGCTCAGTGATAAATCACATCACTGATCCAGTCATATACCCCACATGAAGAGGTCACAGAAATGAAGATATTGCTGTATCTATTATTCCCTGCTACTTAAACACACACACACACACACACACACCTTCTTTTCTAGCTACTTTTGGGAAGACAAATTCTTTCAGACATCTTCACCTAAACCTTTCTTTCTGCAGTTTAAAAGTATGCAGTGCAATTGATGGAGACAAATGGTTCAGTCAGAAAAGAGTAAAGATCAAAGGCATATTCCCCAATCAAGAATGTTAGGCTAAGTTACTGTTGCAATTCTCATGTCTCCCCCAACCGCCTCTCCTTTAATGGTTCAGAAGATATCACATAACAGCCTAATGTAAAATGTCACTCTCTTCCCACACCTGCAAATCCTCTTTAATGTAGTTCCTCCTGAAAGAAGCCAGTCATGATTGAATGCCAAGAGAGACACCGTAGCTTTGCACTACACAGAGTTTCTACAGCTGGATAGCTTTTGGGGAAGAGTTCATTTCCTTTTTGTTCATGGGGAAACTCAGCACAGAGACCACGCAGATTCCATTCCCATGAGTAAATAAAGCAATTGCAAGAAAATGGCAATGAGAAAGTCACATTGTACAGGTAGTCCTCAACATATGACCTAATGTCAATTCATAAAACATTCCTATGCCTGTTTTAGCAGTTGCCATTAAAAAAAAAAAAGGGGGTGGGGGAAATCTGGAAGAGCTGTGTAGCAGATGAAAGCAAAAGTACATTCCAACTCTTATCTTTAAAAGATTGTAACTAAAATACCAGAGTTTTTGCCCCAAATATATTTAATTGGAGAAAGTGAATGATGACACCCAGCCTGTGAACCTGCTCAATTGGAGAATCTGGTTTATGAGACACTGAGGGGGGAAGAGGGAAACAGGCTCACAGATGACTGTAAATTATGTATGCCAGAGTTGGCTTCATACAGGGCAGTGCCAGGATGTCACCTCTAATGAATCCTTTGAAGTTTTTTGAAGTTTGGCTTAAGGATCATGATTTAATTAGAATGATTGCTGGAATCCTGACAGCCTACCCATCATGCAATAAATTGTGATAGTCCAAAAATAGGTCAGTCATGTGACCAACCCAATTTCATGACCTTTCTGTACAGCCATTGGTAAGTGAATCACTGCAGCCGTTAGGCAAATCCAGAGCCATTAAGCAAACACTGTGGTTATTAAGAGAAGTAATAGTTTGCCATGGACATTATTTTGCCAAAAATCAGAAGCGTGGGTTTGGGGTAAAATTGTTGTAAAAACTTGCTGATGTTACCATAGGATACTGCAAACTATTGGAAATGTGGCTGTGTTGCCAAGCACTCAAAGTTGGGTCACATGAACATGGGGGAAGGACAGCCTTCAGAACTTTGAATCCAGGCCATAAGTATCCGCAAGATGGGTCTATCATAACCCTACCCCAGTTGTAAGTCAAGGATTATCTGTCGGACCAAAAGTTTGACTGGTTTGTCTACATCAGTGTTTCTCAACCTCAACAACTTTAAGACCTGTGGACTTCAACTCCCAGAACTCCTCAGTCATTTTGTTTGATTGCAAAGTTCCTTGTTCCATCAACTTCTAAGGCATCCTTCCACACAGCTACTATATGGATTATTTAGACTACAGTTCCTATTTCTGCCCAACTTTTCTTCAGTTTGGTGTAGTATAAAGTACTGCATTACATTCCTAATCCTTTCCTGTTACTGCAGCAAGTGGCTAACTGGATATGACTGAAATGCAACACATTTTGTGAACAACAGGAAAGGAAGGTAACTTATTTTCTAGTCCAGTTTCTTCTCACATACAGCAGAAAATTGCTCCTAGTTCTCATTCCATGTGAGTTTCCCTATCATTGAGTTTGGTTGTTTGCTTGCACATGGTTAATCATCAAACCCTGATGATGTTACCTAGTTAAGCCCATTTCACACTGAACCAACGGATGCAAAGAGGATGTAAAACGGACAAAAAACCTTGCCATCCGTTCGAAAACGCAATGTACTCACTGCCTCCGTTTGGCTTCCTCTCTGTCTGTCCAGCATCCGTTTATGGATGTTTCATCCGCTCCAAAAGTTTTGGGCTGCCCAAACCTTTTGCGCGGAAAATGTATCCAGTTTGTCCGTTCTGCATCCGCTAGGCATCCGTTACGCATCCGCTATATCCGCTAGGCATCCGCTAGGCATCCGCGCAACTCGCATCCACCCGGACGCAGGGAGGAAGCGGAACGGATGCAGAACGGATGCAGAACGGATGCCTAGAGGATGCAGAACGGAAACAAAGCATGTAAAGCGGAAAAAACGTTCGCAGAGGGGACCTATCTCGGATATTAAGGATGTCTAGAGGATGCCTAGCGGAAAACCTATACTGCCTATAAAAAGGGGGAGCAACTCGCCTGCATCTCACTTTCAGAACAGAAGCCCAGCGGTGCAGACTTCTGCAGCCTTCATCTGCCTCTTCCTCTTCCACAGCATCCAGTCATGTCCACTGTGGATTGTAACAAAGTCCTTTCGGCAGCCACCATCGTTCTGTAACAGTGTGAAGCCATCTGCAGGCTCTGTGAACTCTACTGTGAGAAGAAAAGGAGCCACCCAAAAAGAGTCTGTATCCAAAGATGGTTCGCCAGAAGAGCATAGGACGGACTGTACAACAAGCTGATGGTGGAGCTCAGGAGCGAAGACACTCGGGCATTCCAGAACTTCATGAGGATGCCTCCAGCCATGTTTGACGAAGTTGTGCGGCGGCCAAGGTTGACCAAGGCAAACACCAGCTTCCGCCCCAGCCTGGAACCTGGGCTCAAGGTGGCACTCACTCTGCGCCACCTGGCCTCAGGGACCTCCTACAGGAGCATGCAGTACAGCTGGAGGGTGCCATCCAACACCATCAGCATTGTGGTCAGAGAAGTGGTGCAGGCCATCATCGAAGAATTCAAGGAGGAACTCCTCCAGTACCCCTCCACTGAAGAAGGATGGAAGAAAGTTGCAGAGCAGTGGTATCAGAAGTGGAACTTACCACACACCGTTGGAGCCATAGATGGCAAGCACGTGGCCTGCAAAGCACCAGCCAAGTTGGGGTCCACTTATTTCAACTCCAAGAATTTCATCCTCTTCGGCATGGTCGATGCTGACTACAAGTTCATGTACATCGATGCTTCAGGCAATGGCTCATCTTCAGATGCCCAGGTATACAACGCCAGTCACCTCAAGGAGGAGCTGGAAGGCAACCTCATCGTGGGCTTCCCAGATCAGGAACTCCTGCCCAACAACACACAAGATGTGCCCTACTTCATCGTGGGGGATGACGCCTTCTCCCTCACAACCTACCTCATGAAGCCCTACACTTCCAGACTCCTCACCCGTGAAGAGAGGATCTTCAACTACAGGCTGTCCAGGGCAAGGCGGGTGGTGGAGAATGCCTTTGGCATCCTGGCCAACAGGTTCCAGGTACTTCTCACCACCATGCAGCATTGCCCAGAGACCATGAAGAGGATCATGGAAGCTTGCTGCATCCTGCACAATCTCATGCGCACCCACTACCCAGTCTTGCAGAACAGGCTCGTGGACCTCCAGCAAGGCAATGGGGACATGGAGCCTGGGGAATGGAGGCAAGGGCGAAACCTGATCGACACTGAGGATGTGCAAGGCCCCAACAGAGCCTCACATGAAGCGAAGAAGCAGCGCAACCTCCTGAGACAATGGTGCAACTCCCCAGCTGGAGCAGTGGAGTGGCAAGACAGGATGGTAGATGCTTAATGGATGCTTCCTTCAGCCTGTCTCATCACACGGATGAGATTGGGCCATGTATGTTTGGTTGGCCTACAATGAACAGGGCGTTTAATAAAGAGTTGTGTTTGTGTTGACATGTGTGGATAATTATTACATTATTATTGATAATAAAGGGCCGTAGGTGTGGCACCTGGGAGGGTGGACCATACAGTCCCACTATGCTTGCACTGGAGGTTTATCTATCCCACAGCTATTACCCATCCCACAGGTATCCCTGCCCATCCCACAGCTATCTCAACACATCCCACAGCTATCTTAACCCATCCCACAAGCATGCAAAGGCTTAAACCATTTCTAAAAGTTTCCAGCAAGACTTTATTTAAAAAAAGAAATGAAGCAAGTGTGTGAATCAAAAATAGACTTTATTAACAACAAGCTATAAGACAAAAGTGAGTCTCTGGCACTCCTCTTGGTAGCTCAGTCTCAGGAGTGAAGGGTGCAGATGCTGTGGAGGTGGCTGGTGCTGGAGTGTTTGTCATCAGCTCCTCCAGAAGCAGAAGCAGCAGAAGCCCCAGACCCAGAAGAGCGAGCCCGTGCTGCAGGAGCCCCAGCAGAACCAGAGTGAGGGCCAGGGGGCGGGATGGTAGCCCTGTCCCTCTTGCCAGGGCTGGCAGCAGATGGCTGAGTCTTGCTGTGCTTCCGCATGGTTGTGGGGTTGCTGGCTGGCAGTGAGGCTGGCAGGAAGGCTGGCAGGAAGGCTGGCAGGCAGGTAGGCACCAAGGCTGGCAGGAAGGCTGGCAGGGAGGCAGGCACCAAGGCTGGCAGGAAGGCTTACACCAAGGCTGGCAGGCAGACATGAATCAAGGCTTCCAGGAAGGCAGGCACCAAGGCTGGCAGGCAGACTGGCTGGTAGCAAGGCTTGCAGGCAGGCTGGCAGCAAGGCTGGCAGGGAGGCTGGCAGCAAGGCTGGCAGGGAGGCTGGCAGCAAGGCTGGCAGCAAGGCTGGTAGCAAGGCTGGCAGGCAGACATGCAGGCAGGGCAGGCAAGGCAGCCAATCCGTCTGGCAGCAGGTCTTTCCTCTGAATGGCGACCTGCTTCCGAGCTGCTTCCGTTATATCCGCGGGGCTGACGAAATGCATCCTCCCTGCATGCGCAATGAACACCAGGCATCCATTAGGCTTCCGCTGTGCATTCGCTGTGCATCCGCTTCATCCGTTCAGCGTCCGCTGTGCATCCGCTGTATCCGTTCCGCATCTGCTTTGCTGAGGTCCCCCGGAAGCCTAGCGGACGCACCATCCAACTGGAATGATGCTACATTAATGGACATTAATTAACTTTGTTAATTGGCCTGGATTGCATTCATTGGCTAAGTGTCTCCTGTCTCATGTGCTTGCAAAAGAGGAAAAGAAGTTGCAGACAAGCTGATTCATGTTCCAGGCAGGCAAGGATAAGAAATTTCAGTTGGACTGGCCAATGTATCCTTTTTAGTGTCCACCACACCTCTCAGTAAGGGACACTTTCCTCACTCAGCCAAAGGATATTTGAAGAGAACATCAAAGTGCTTCCTAGCTTTTTCTCTCCACTTCAATAAACCAAAAACCCAAGAAACAACCAACCCTGAATCTTTGCAGTCATCCCCAGCAAACTCAACAAGAGAAGCAAGCCCTGAGCACCTGCAAAATATTTTTCCTTTGCACTGTCCTAGAGACTTAAGTTCAATTCCCACAATATGAGTGGAATATGTTAAATCAAGTTGATATCTATAGAGAAAAGACCACAATCTGTTATCTTATTAGAACAATCCCCCAGATTTGCAATAGGAAATGTTTTTTTTTTTATTTTGGTATTAACTGCTCCCTCTTCTTGATTTACTGGAGATGTTTCCTTCCATTTTATTACTGTAGTCCTCCTGAAGCCACATTTCCAGCAGTTTGCAGTGTCCTGTGGTAGCAAAGCATAAGTGAAGGAAAACAGGTGCTGGAAGTGAACTGAGGTACATTACCGACAGTAACATGACATCTTTTACCTATGAATAGATTAGATAAGTCCTCTCTCAAGGAGGTTCATCTGGTGGGACCATAAGAAGAGCTTTATCTATGGTGGCTCCCTCACTTTGGCACACCATTCCTATGAAAATAAGTTTGAGACCAACTTTGACACTCTTGAAAAGCAAAGAAGACATGTTTTTGCCTATAGACCTGGAGATCTCAGGGTGATATGTGGCCCATCGAGAGTTGGTTTGATAGTTGTCAGGTTTATTGAGTTTTGTTTTGGGGTTTTATTTTTGTAAGCCGCTATGAGTGAGTTGGGCAGCTACCTAATTTTTTTTAATAAATATCATTATTATGCATGCTTACATTATCGGTTACTTATGCATGAGTCTTTCCTGCCTTTCTGAATGTATAAATATGAGTGGATCCCTTCATTGGAGGGAGACCCATCAGCATGTGCCATCAAATAAAGACTGCAGTAAGCCTTGATTACTTGCTTTGGATCCTGCATTTCATCCCACAGTTCATTCAACATTAATAGAAAGGACGATCTGGGTATGTTTACTTTCATCATGCTTGCCATGACCAACCTCTAAATCATCTCGATGATTTTGCCCTTAAAAAAAAAAAAATGAAACTCCATAAGCTGTCGGGTCATTCTGCAAAGCCTATGGTGCCAGTTGGTGTCTTAAATGTTCAAAAGGTGTGCTTCATTGGTTCAGAATAAAGCACTGATGCAAATCAAAACAAAAAAACATACAAGATGCCTGGCACTAGACCTTCTCATCCTGTTCCTTCAGCTGCATTCCAGGATACAATTATAATTATCTCTGAAATCAAAAGAACTACTACAGGCTAGCTGATAAGGGAGAGATTTAGTTTTGCCAAGAGAAAGAGAGGACTCTGTTTTTTTCTTGGCTTATGCTCAGCTGGTCCTAGGCAATTCCAGCCTGTGCAATCACACCTTAATAAGATGCTGCATAACAACTGGCCTGACAATTCTGCACAACAGTAATTATGTAGAACAATACCAATAAACCAACCACCTCATCATACCCATTAAAGAAGAATCAAAACAAAACAGCCTTTTATGGATGATAAAAGACTGCATATATCACATCTTATGAAATAATCCAGCCTAATTCTTTTATTCCAGAGTAAATTTACTTGCACCATATGTCACAGGTCATAAGTTTTTAACACTCATCAGCTGGAGGAATCCTCAACAGCCCTACAAGTGTGGGAAAAACTAAATGTGTTCACCCTCCCTCTCTCTAACTTAATAGACTGTTTGCTGTCAGCTTTCCTGGGTCAAAATTAGATCATCCTGCAACTAATAGTATTGGGGGTTCAGGACCAAGATCTAATTAGCTATTAGTTTCTTTATGCTTTTGTGATTAATTGGGAATATTTGTACATCTCCAGAAAGAAAAAGAAATGGACAAAGAACGAAGGAAATATATGCTTCTGGAAATAACTGGAGACCTAATTTAACTAAGGACAGCCAAAAGGAATATCAGATGCCCTTAATTTGGTAGAATTAAATCTGTATAACCAATAATTTTCAATTATTATCTCATGATAATAATATTTTGAGTCTCACAGACCCAAAGCACTTCATCAGACCCACTATCTCAGAATGTCTTGACAAACATGACAAGTTTTTAACACAACTGTTAATTGATCAAGTATGTGCAATTGGTCTCAAATGTAACTGGCATTTGAATAACCACCATGTCACTTTCCCCATTTTTTCCTATTTCATCCCAACTTATTACCGACATCAGTTTAGCATACCACAGTTCATGAAGCTCTCTGCCTTTTGTTAAATTGAAAAAGTGCTACCTGATTAGTTCAACAGAAAACAGTACATAAATTATTCTTATAATTATCCTAACACAACCCAGGAGAGAACATTAATCATCATTTAAGAATAGGCAACTTGGTGTTCTCCAAATGTACTGGACTATGATTGCTTTACTATTAGCAATGCTGGCTGAGGCTGATGGGAATTGAAGTCCAAACAATCTCTGCAAAGGATCAAGTGGCCTACCCACTGCACTAAGAAATAAAAAATAAAAAAGAAGATACTTCAATACAGAATATTTGGGATACAATGAAGGCATATGTTAGAGGTTTGATAATAGATTATACAAGAAAAAAGAATATTAGGAAAAGACAAGCCTCCAAGACCTTGGAAGATGAATATAAAAGACTTGAAAAAGAACTACAGAAAATGCCACAGAAAAAAGGTATTAAATTGAAACTGGATGTAATTAAGCATAAAATGGAATTAATAGAGAAAGAAGAACTGGCACAGAAAATTAGAAATTCTAAACAGAATTATTTTGAAGATGCAAATAAACCAGGTAGATGGCTAGCATATAAACTGAGAAAGGAGAAGGAATCAAGAAAAATATTGAAACTAATAGATGATCAAGGCCAAGTTTGTTGTGGTAATAAGGAGAAAAAGGAAATTATCCGAGATTTCTATGGGCAACTATATAAACAAGAGAATATTGATGAGGAAAAAATTAAACAGTATTTACAGAATGTTAACTTACCGAAGATACCTAAAGAGACTGAAGAAATGTTAGAAAGTGATATAACAATGATGGAATTAAATGAAGCATTTAAGAGACAAAATAATGGGAAAGCACCAGGTCCAGATGGGCTTCCGGCAGAATTCTATAAAAAATTTCAAGAATCATTGAACATCCCATTGTTAGAAGTTATGAATGAAGTTATGTTAAAGAAGATGACACCCAAAACATGGTCAGAGGCTTATATTACACTTATTCTAAAAGAAGAGGCTGACCCGTTGCAAATTAAGAATTATAGACCTATTTCCTTATTGAATGCAGATTATAAAATCTTTGCTTCAATTTTAGCAGAAAGACTGAAAAAATATTTAAATCATTTTATTCACCCAGATCAAAATGGATTTCTGCCAAAGAGACAAATTAGAGACAATATGAGAGTAATCTTGGATACTTTGGAATATTATGAGGCTCATCCTGAGAAGCAAATGGCTTTGATATTCCTAGATGCTCAAAAGGCATTTGACAACGTGAACTGGAGATTTATGTTATTACTATTGGAACAGATGGGTTTTGCCAGAAAATTTATTCAAGCAATAGAAGCCATATATAATAAACAGACAGCAAAGGTAATGATGGAGGGAGAATTTACAGATCTTATTAATATAAGAAAAGGCACAAGACAAGGATGTCCCTTATCTCCTTTGTTATTCGTATTGACTTTGGAAGTGTTGAATAGAAATATTAGGGATGACAAAAGTATAAAAGGAATGAAAATTAAAAAGGAAGAATTCAAACTACAAGCTTTTGCTGACAATTTAGCTTTTATTCTGGAAGACCCGTTAGAAACCGCTCCAAAGTTATTGGAAAAGATAGAGACATATGGTGAGATGGCTGGCCTGAAAATAAATAAAGATAAAACAAAGATTCTGACAAAAAACATGTTACTGAGACAAAGAGAAGAACTGACAGATCTTTTGAAAATCCAAGTTACAAATAAGGTTAAGTATCTGGGGATATATTTGACAGCAAGATGTAGCACATTAAAAGAGAATAATTATATTAAACTCAAACAACAGATAATTACAGACTTGAAGAAATGGGAAAACTTGCAATTGTCATTAATAGGGAGAATTTCAACAATTAAGATGAATATTTTACCCAGAATTTTATTTCTCTTTCAAACAATACCAATTAGACTTGGAAAAGAATATTTTGAAGATTTAAATAAAATCATGTTGAAGTTTATATGGCAAGGTAAAAGAGCGAGAATAAAGTTAAAGCTTTTGCAAGATGCTAGAATTAGAGGAGGTTTTGGCCTGCCTAATTGGGAACTGTATTATCAAGCTACAAGTTTGATGTGGGTCAAAGAATGGATAACATTAAGAAAGCATAGATTGCTGACATTAGAAGGACATGATTTACTGTTGGGCTGGCATGCTTTTTTATGGTACAAGGGAACTAAAACACAGGGGTATTTCAGAAGACATTATATACGGGAGTCTTTGTGGTTAAATTGGGAGAAGATAAAAAAACAATGTTATTTGAAAATTCCAGTTTGGTTATCGACTATTGAAGCATTTTCCTATCCTATGATCTATAAAAAGGAACAAACAGTTAGATATGGGGAATTGTTGGATGAAAAGGGTGGACTTAAATCGATCCAAAACTTAGAGGAACAAGGTATAAGGATGAATTGGTTTTCATATGCGCAAATACACTCAAGATATGATGAAGATTTTAAAACAGAAGGATTCTATGATAAACAGACTGATTTAGATAAGATATTGATGGGTACTGATGAGAAAGTGATTAAAAAATTATATGGTTATTTATTGGGAATTAAGTTAGAGGAAGAACAAGTTAAAGAAACTATGATTGCTTGGGGGAAGAATTTTGGATATGGGATTGATTTAGAAAAATGGCAAAAATTGTGGTCTCAAAACTATAAAATGACAATGTCAACAGCATATAAAGAAAACTTGTATGAGATGTTTTACAGGTGGCACTTCCCCCCGACAAGAATAGCAAGAATGTTCAAGAACAAATCTGAAAAATGTTGGAAATGTCATCAGATACCTGGCTCATACTATCATATGTGGTGGACTTGTGAGGATGCTAGAAAATATTGGACTAAAATTCACATGTGGTTGGAAAAAATGACAAAGAAACACATAGACTTGAAACCAGAGATCTTTTTATTGGGAATTTTACCTGATACATATAATAAAGATTTGAAATATTTGATTGTAAATGTATTAACAGCGGCTAGGATTGTATTTGCTAAAAATTGGAAGAATGAGAAAATACCATTACAGGAAGAAATTATTAAGAAAATATTGGAATGTGCTGAGATGAGTAGATTGACATTTGAAATTAGAGAGCAAGAAGATAAACAATTTTATGAAATTTGGGATCTTTTTTATCAATGGCTAGATGATAAAATACGATAATAGAACATTAATACTATATCTATAAAGGGTTTTTAGGATTGATTTGTTATGATTATATGATTTGTTATAGAATAAACTGTTTAAAGTATTGTTATCTCACAAAGCATGAATGATTAAAAGTATAGTCAAAAAAATTTTTTTTCTTTTTTTTAGTAATATTAGGATATGGATTGACAATATGAATTGTTATGCAATATAACTGTAACTGAGACTACAAAATGAATGCACAAAACTGATGAACCAACCGACACACCGGAAGTATATATGAGAGCAGATGTTTTTAATGTTTTGTATGTCATCTGTGTTTGTAGAAAATTAATAAAATTCTTTTAAAAAAAAAAAAAAGAAATAAAATCCAATTAGAAAAATAAAGAGTTTATATTCATGTATTTGAAGCACTGCATGTCCAAATTCTCTTGTAAACAGGATTTTATGGGTAATTTCTCTAAAACTGAAATCAGGAAAATTGGAGAACTTTTTCTTTCTTTCTTTCTTTCTTTCTTTCTTTCTTTCTTTCTTTCCTTCCTTCCTTCCTTCCTTCCTTCCTTCCTTCCTTCCTTCCTTCCTTCCTTCCTTCCTTCCTTC
>BLBF01000042.1:11279742-11299919 GCA_015471245.1 Laticauda colubrina | reverse complement strand
TTCCTTCCTTCCTTCCTTCCTTCCTTCCTTCCTTCCTTCCTTCCTTCTGAAAAATATTCAGTGATATTGGAACCAGCAGGCATCTACAATAGGCATTGCTAAATAAAACACACAATAGAGAAGTCATGCCAGAAAATTGAGAGGGCGGGGGGGGAGGGAGAGAGACTGGGAGAGAGAGGAGAGAGTACCTAAATTTTAAATCAAGAAATGTCATACATTTCTGCCATACATTTGAAATATGGGCTCATTAATCCTGTCTAGTATGCATCTGAGATTTGATTTTCTTGGTGGAAGCTGTCACTTCAAGACTATGTAAAACTATCTTCCATTTTTCAGTGTGGCAATCCAGTCACTACAATCACTATTCCCATGATCTGCTGCCACTTCATAGTGGGGAAAAAAGGAGAGCAGCCTGATGTGAAATGAGGATAGTATCATTGTGAAGGGAATTGCAGCTGAATGGGAAGAAACAAGTTCAAATCCCCACTAAACCATTGTGTTCAGTGGATGATTTCCAACCAGTTTCTGCCTAACAGCTTAATCTCATCTCCACAGAGATGTTGTAATAATAAAAGATATGACAGCAGAATGAACCATGTGCACCAGCCTGAGCTTCTGGAAGAAAAGAGGGATAAATGTAATAGTACAATAAATAGTTTCAGTCCATTGTTTGTGAAATGTAACTTTTTCCAGCTCCATCATAATTTTGAAAGATCACTAAACAAATGGTCATAAATCAAGGAAGGACTATCTCTATTTTTTTTTTAATGTAAGCTGCCCACAGTCATTCTGGAATTGAGCAACTTCTAAATATTATTATTGCAATAATTAATAATAAGCTTTCAGTTCCAGCTCCAATGACCAGTACATCAAAGCTATCCATCAGAAACTGGGTGTTCATTCCAGAACACAGTACAAATTATTTCCATTGTAGAAAGTTCCTCACATCATAATGGCAAACAGATGCTCACAAATAAAGGTAATATACATTTCCCAGGATAATGTTTCAGGATCGACGAGATTGGATCCTGCAGCAAATAGATATTGCTCATAAAAATGAGTTCTCTGTTAACCTCAATTTTACCTCTGGATAGGCAGAAACTTCCCATTAAAGAGCAGGTTTGCTATCTTAGGATGCTCCTAGACCCACAATTATTACTGGGACAGCAGATAAGACTTGACCAACTTGAGCAGATGCAGCAACTGAGATTCTACCTGATGCAAGAACACCTAGCTGAAATAACTCATGCAAGTGGATTACTGCAATGTCCCTTACATGGGACTGCCCTTGAACAGTATTTGGAAATTACAACTAATCCAGAATGCAGCAGCCGATATACTTACAAACTCTCAACACTGGGAATAGATGACATCAATTGTGCAAGCTTTATACTATAAAGTCCTTAATGGCTTATAGCTTGGAAGTTGGATATCAATGGGACCTCATTTTCCCAATGATGTCATCCCAACCTCTTGTAAGGGCTGAGCTACTAGAGGTACCATCCTTCCAAGAAGTGAATAGAGTTGAACTTAGATAGGACTGCCATAGGAAATGGCTCCTACAGAGATCAAAGTTGCCCTATTCCTACTGTTTTTTAAGAAGCAATTAAAAAACATTATCCAATAGTGCATTTGTCATGATTTTGTTAACTCAATTTACTGTGCAAATTTTATTTTATTTTTCTCTTTTATTTGTTGTCAGTTATGTTGATGTTCTATGTAGATGTATAAATTGTCATTTTGTTGTCTTCATTGTAAACTGCTAACAGTCATTTGATTATGGTGGAGTATAAATCCAAGCATAAAATAAAAGTATAAAAGTTAAATACCACCAGCGGTAATTAAGCTGTATATCTTTTTTTTCAGTGTCAATAGAACCATGGATGACATAGAAACTGTATCAAATAGGGATCATGCAAATTTTACTGTCCCCAATATGCTAAGGGTTTGTTTAATTATACAGTCCTTGAGTTTTTTTTATTCTACTGAAGATCAACAAATCAACTGTAAAAAAAAAGTAATGATGAAAATGTTCATTTCTCTGTTCCACTTTCCAGAACCCATAAAGATGATGGATTAAACCTTATATAATATCTGGACCTCTTCAAGCTGTCGTATGACATTTTCAGTTTAATTAACACAATAAGATTAGCCATTAACTTTCATTATGGAGCTGCTATTTGGTAAGGAACCAGAGAGAACCAGTTAAGAGAAAAAATCTCCCTCTTTTCATTTTTTTTCAGCTTTAGTGTACTTGGTCTAGATTAACGCAATGGTAATATTTCTTCCCGCATTGCTCCAATGTGTCTAATGTAATTTGACAGAAGTAATGTTGATCTTTTTTAACTCTGGTAAGCAAAATTCTGGTAAAAAGCAGGTCTGGGCCCAATTTCAGGCAGTCTGCCTGGGGTCCAGGTTCCTCACACCCCCTAGGTCAGATGATCCAAGGTGGAGATGGCTTTTCTTGAAGTTGATAGAAAACCTGTGGTCTTGTAGAAACTGCAACGTGGTGTGGAGGTCTCTTTGGGTGTAGTGGACCAACGCTGACTTATCAAGATGTTGTCCAGGTAAGATTGGACCCTCACTGGAACAGCCCAAAGTTAAGCTGCCAAAGCTGCCAGGACCTTGGTGAAGACCCTGGGGGCCGATGAGAGGCTGAATGGAAAGGCCCGGAACTAGAAATGCTTGTCCTGGCAACAGAAACAAAGAAACTGGCAATGATGGAGCCAGATGGGAATAAGGATGTATGCCTCCTTGATGTCTATGGAAGAGAGAAGAATGCCCTCTCAAACAATCTCTAGCATTGAATGCAAAGTTTACATCTTAAAATGCCTGTATGGGATGAACCTGTTCAAAAACTTGATGTCGAGAATGGCTTACCTTTGGGATCACAAAGAGGTAACAGTAGAAGCCTAGCCCTCATTGATCCACTGGAACCAGCTGTATGGATCTTATGTCCACAAGGTGTTGAATGGTCAACTCTATGAGGGCCCATTTGGAGCTGTGCCTAGAAACCGGGCAGCAGACAAAAAAACTTGGGGGTGGGGAAAGGAACTCAAGCCGGAGACCCGACCTCACTATCCTGAGCACCCAGGCGTCAGATGTCAACTCCTCACATCTGGAGGCGAAGAAGGCCAAATGACCTCCAATGGGTGGGAAGAGCATTGGAGCATTGGAAAGAATGACCTCCTCCTCTTTGAAAGGGCCATTTACCAGTAGTCTGTTACTGTCTGCCTGCAGACCTAAGGTTGTTGCTCCTGATGAAGAAGGAATGTTCTCTGGCCCCAAGAGAAATGACCAAAGGACTCAGGTTGGAAGGAAGAACGTCGTTAGTACAGTGCTGGATGATACTCTGACTTCTTCTCTGCCAAGGAGAGAACCTTTCTTTTGTCCCTGGTTCCACCAAGTATGGCTCCAGGGCATCACCAAACATTTTTTCTTTGGCACATGGAGCGGAGGCCAGCTTCCATTTTCGGTGGGAGTCAGACTGCCAATTTCATAGCCAGAGGAGCCTCCTGGCTGCCACCGATGTTGCCATGGACCGTGATGCAAATTTAGCCAAATTCAGTGTAGTATCCAACATGAATTATGCTGCTGCAATGATTTTATTTAGGTCTTAATGTGACCTAAAATTGGTGGTAGAAAGCTGATCTTGCAGTTGGCGCAGCCATCGCAGAGATGCCCTCGTAAAAAACAAGGCTGCTCTGGAGACTGGGCCATTGCCTAGTGGGTGGGCTTGAGAGTTTGCTCTGACCTCTTGTCCTCCACCTTGAGCACATCCCCTGGCTCAGTGTAGGTGCCTGATGTTGAAAATGAGGCAATCACTGGGGCATCCACAGCTGGAACAAGGAGAGCGTTGGCCAACGAAGGCCCCATATTGTAAAAATGCCTGTCGTGTGAAGAAGGCTGAAGCCCTGCTCCAGGGGAGTTACACTGCTCCTTGATCAAATCCAGAAATAACAGAGGTGATGGAAGAACCTCTGTATGGATCATTGACTTTGAGAAGAGAGAGTCTCTCTCCATGGCTAGTAGAAGCTGCTTGAGATTCTGGAGCCACCTCCTCCGGATTTAACTGGGTTGTAACCAAGGCCTTGTATAGGAGCAGTTTGAACAGGGAAGGTTTAAGAACCACTGCTGATGGGGGTTGATCAAACCTAAAGCCCCATCTCCTCTGATAAGTTAGGATCCCCGATCTTACTTTCCGCTTCCTCTGACATGGAAGAGTGATTGTGTTCTGAGGGATTTGTGTAATCCCTCTCCTCAAACTCACCTCAATCAGATTGGATAGATGGGCAACTGAACTGTTGTTGCCTGGGAAAACCCCTCTGAGATGGGGCCCCTCAGGAGAAAGCAGGGAACAGGGACTGACCTTCCCTAAGGGGCGGAGTAGCTGTTGGAATCCTTCAGCTAGGTTCTGTCTGATGGCTACAGAAAACATGTCCCTTATATCCTCTGGCCTACTGCCTGTGGGAGGGTCCACTGGCCACAGGCCTGCAGCAGTGGGCGTAAAGATCACTTCAAGCCTAGTTCACAACAGGCGGCACCAACAAGGGGTGCTGGGAGCTTTCCCTATGAGAGTGCCGCCTGTTGCATGGGCCAAGTGAGCAAATTCAGCTGCGAGGCCCCTTTTTGGTAGTGGCAGCTCCTCCAACAAAATGAACGACCGCCACCAAAATGGCCACCCGCCACGTATGCCGGCTCTAGGAAGGCTTTGTTGCCTCACTTGCTCCCTAGGCTCTCTAGCAGCCCTGAGTGATAAAACAAACTCTTATCTTCTGCCAGCTGAGAGGCAGTGAAATGAAGCTCTGAAAATCAGCTGTGAAGTGGTCTTTTGTAATGTGGAGGGAACTGCATGGGAGGCTTGCAGAGCATTCCCTGGGTTCACAGCTCCCTCAATGGCAGTGCCGAAGCCACAACGCTGCTCTCCTTGTGGCACAGCTCAACTGGAGCCACAGAAGCTGTGTCAAAGCTTTGAAACTGCTTCTCTTCTGAAATTGTTTCTCTACTGTTTTTGCTAATTAGCTTTTGCTTTTGGCTCTTTCTCCTATCCAGAGATACTAGCTCTTTAGAGTAGAAGCTGAGTCAAGAGCTGGGGAGCCAGGTAGGGGATGGCTTTTTATATAGTGGCAGACTCAGCTCTATGACATCTAAGGTGGGAGTCATATCCCATTCCTGGACTCTCGGCACAGTGTGGATGAGAATTATATTTCCCCACTCCCAGCCCACAACTTCAATAAGATCTTGAAACTGGCTTACAGGGATATGACATTCTGATTAACCAGGAATCTCCTGTCCTTAGATGATTGGTATTGTGTGCTGACCCTCACACATACCCTCTCCCCCCCCCAAAAAAAAAACCTTATGTGGAAGCTTGCTAATTTGTTGATATTAATCAGAACATGTTCCTCTCATATTTTTCATCTCATATATTTTTCTAGAAATTTCTTCTGAGGCATGAAACAGGCTGACACACTCAAATCATGTAACAAAATGTAACTTTAGTCTTCCAATAACATGCAGTATCCAGGAAGATAAAACTATACAATGGCTTAACATAGAAGCCTGGTTCTCACAATAAATTAAGACAAGAGCAGAATTCCGACAACATGCTATATTACAAACTATGCAACCCAAGTTCAGTCTAGTCTAGCATGTCGTTCAAATTTAGCCAGAATGTAGAGCCTGGAAACAGTGAAATACTAGGAAGGCCCACGAAGAATACTACTCTCTCCATGATATCAGATATGAGATGTGACCTAGAAGGATACTCAGATAATTTCTATTCTTTTTCAGGCCATGCAGTCTGTGAGATAAGTTTGGATGAGAGAGAGTGATTGGCCCAAGATCACCCATTCTATGGCTAAGGCCGGACTTGAATCCCTGGTCTCTTGGTTTCTAGCCTGCTCCCTTAACCAATAGACCAAACTGGCTTGCCATTATTGTGAGTAGAGTACAGTATTACATCATGTTATATTGCATTATATTATATTATAATATACAAAACACCTGTTAAAGCTATGTAGAATATTGCCACAATTCATAATGGTATCACTTTGTTTGAAATTTGGGTCACCAATCCAAAAGTCCATTAAGCAGAAGGAATAGGAAGAATATTATTAAACAAAGGGAGCATTAAAAACATTACTTCTAGTCTAAAATAGCCTAATTATGGCATTGTCCATGCATTCCCCCGATGAAGAATAATCTAGTTTTACCAGAAGCATGTCATTGTATGACTGACATGAGGGAGGGTTTTCTATTGTGTTTGCTTAATATGTGGTGCTGAAACTTCCAGAGTATCTCAGATATATTATTTCAGTAATTCTTAATCTGTCAGGAGACATGTAATAAAGAGATCCTATATTTTAGTTCTAAATAGGATGTTTTTAACCTGTGGAAGCAGCAAAGGAGAAAATCCCAAAATGCAATGTGTTTCACTTGCACAATCTAAATCAAATGCACAGCCTGCCTGGCTTGAAAGTCATTTATCTGTGATAAAGAATTTGGAAGAGTAGTTAATTAAAAATTCAATATGAGTCAGCAATACAATACAGCTGCAAAAATGGTAAATGAAATTATTTATTTATTTATTTGTTTATTTGTTTATTTATTTATTTGTTTGTTTGTTTATATTTGTCAATTGCTTACAAGATAATAGGTATAAGTAAAAATATAGTTATGAATACATGGATACATATAAGAAAAATAAAAGAAACAATAGGACAAGGATGGTAGGCATGTTGGTGCGCTTATGCATGCCCCCTACAGATCTCTTAGGAAAGGGGTGACATGGTCAATAGTAAACAGTCTAAGGTTAAAGTTTTTGGGGTTTGGGAGAGTTTGTATCTATTGTTTGCTCTTGTGTTGTTATGGTTGAAGCTGAAGTATTCATTGATAGGTAGGACATTGCAATATATTATTTTATATACTATACTTAGATCGGACCACCTTGGGGGACACCACTGTTGACAGGTACAGAATTTGATAGGATGCATCTATCAATTATAGATATTATAATTATATAATTATATACAGAATTATAGGATGCACCAACTAATATAAAGTTCCCAATTCATGCCATATAGAAGTTCTACTTTATTTTCCTTTGGTATTATTATTATTATTATTATTATTATTATTATTATTATTATTATTATTATTATTATTATTATTATTATTATCCTTTGGTCTGATTATCATGTGAACAGTGGTGTCCCCCAAGGCAGTGTTCTAGGACCAAATCTTTTCATACTCTACATAAATGACCTCTGTGATCATGTTAAGAGCAATTGTATTCTCTTCACTGATGATGTGAAAATATTCAATACCACAGACAATGCGGCTACCCTTCAAAAAGATCTTGACTATGTATCAGAATGGTCAAACAAATGGCAATTTCAAATCTCAACAAATAAATGCTCTGTCCTATATATTGGCAAAAAAAAATCAGAAAATAAAATACAGGCTGATAGTCAAGATGATCCAAACTCTGTCAAGGATCTTGGAGTACTCATCTCAAATGGCCTAAGTGCTAGAGCCCACTGTAACGACATAGCCAAAAAGGCATTAAGAGTTGTTAACCTAATCTTATGTAGCTTTTTCTCTGGTAATATTACACTAATAACAAGAGCATACAAAACATTTGCTAGACCAATACTTGAATACAGCTCATCAATCTGAAACCCGCATTACAAATCTGATATTAACACAGTTGAGAAAGTCCAGAAATATTTCACAAGAAGAGTTCTCCACTCCTCTACTCATTGCAGAATACCTTATGCCACAAGACTTGAAACTCTAGACCTAGAAAACCTAGAACTACGCTGCCTCTAGTCCAATCTAAGTATAGTATATAAAATCATACATTGCAATGACCTACATGTCAATGTATACTTCAGCTTCAACCATAACAACACTAGAGCAAACAATAGATACAAACTCAAGATTAATCACACCAATCTTGATTGCAGGAAATATGACTTCAGCAACAGAGTGGTCAATGTTTGGAATACTCTACCTGACTCTGTGGTTTCTTCCCCAACCCCCAAAAAGTTAACCTTAGACTGTCTACTATTGACCTCACCCCTTTCCTAAGAGGTCTGTAGGGGGCATGCATAAGCACACCAACATGCCTACCATCCCTGTCCTATTGTTTCTTTTATTTTTCTCATATGTATCCATGTATTCATAACTATGTTTATACTTGTACCTATTATCTTGTACGCAATTGACAAATAAAAATAAATAAGATAAATAAAATGATAAAATATTATATCCAGTTCTGGGAATGATTATCACAGGAAGAATTCTCAACAGATTCAGAAAAAGGCAAGAAAGATGATTGAGGAATACAGTAAACATTAAGTTCTGTGAAGAGAGATTGCTGAAGCAGAGGGACATGTTTCATCTTGTCAAAAGAGATTTGAAGAGAAATATGAGAATGCTCTTCAAATACAGGGAAAGATATCACACAAAAAACCCAAATCCTGTTCTTGGTAAGGTCCTGGGAAGCAGATTCTTCATGAAAATGAGGGGGGAAATCTTCACCACAACAGTTTGAAAGTAGAAGCAAAGATCAAGGGAAGTGGTGGGTTCCCTTCACTGGATATGTTTGGAAGAGGTTGGAAAACTCCCTGCAGTGGCTACCTCAGATTGGATTACCACACAAAGCAGAATAATTGTGTCCAAGCCTAAACAGCCCCTTTCAATCCTTGCTGGGTGCTCATCACTATCTGAAGGCAGTCTGCCATGTTTGATTTATGACAGATGCAATCTCCAACTTACCCAAAGCTATACATGTTCCAAAAGTCTATTCTTAGGATTGCTTCCATGCCAGCTGCCAAATCCACATTACTGTACACAATATTTGACAATCTCCAATCTCATGCTTTAGCCCAAATATTTACTTGATTCAAGTCAATGCCAAACAGCTGCTCTATTCATAACTTTCTGATTAAAAGGGAAATTTGTCAAATGTGACTTGTTAGCAAAGCAGAACATACATGATGAAGACAAGACTACAGGTGGGTTTTTTAACAGTTTATTATCAGATAATCAAAATCCTAAACTGGGCAGGACTGCCTGTTATGTGTTCAGATCAGATGCACTTAGCACAGCTTGACAGACAATTCAGTATGCAGCACTGCTATTGAATGCCTGTATTATTGCTGCCAATCAAAGGTATCTTTTATAATTAAAGTGTTCCCCACAGCTGTTTGCTAAGAAACATTGAAGAAACACCTCACATTAAAGCAACCACGAAGTATGTTCCCCAGAAATCAAATTTTCTTTGTGAGGATCACTATTTTTAGAAAACAATTTTTGTTGACCCTGTGGGCTTCCTATGACGAACGAATAAAATGTTTATGATGTGAACAAATCTGCCCCAGGTTTGTCCTTATAAATCTAAACCAAAACAGACTGTGTACAGGCTGAGAAATGGGATGTCATATCTAGGACAGAAGATAGGAACCACAGCTCCAAGGTACTGAGGAACAAGAGTTGGAACCCAATGAAGCAATGGTTGCCTCGGGATTGGATCTTATCCAGAATATCGGTACCTGTTCCTTCCCATGGAAGATTCACAATAGGAAAATGGCAAGCTAGCCAAGGCATGGCCAAAGGGTGTATATCTTGTGGGGACAATGTGACACTGAAAATAAGATTTAGATCTTCCCACACCCATCTACCCTTTCTTTGCTTCAACATTTGGAGAAGAATAGAGATATTCACATTTAAAGAGGCTTCAATTGAGGATTTGTTCTTCCTTGATTCACCCCCCTCTTCATCAGACTCAAGCCTTCTTCAGGCATCATAAAACTAGAACATGAATATGACCATGGCGAGATAGTAATCAAATTGCATCTTTTCCCTGCAGAAGTGTATACATGCTGAAAGGGAATGTTTGCAGGAGTGCATTTTTCATATGAATTAATGGATTGTTTAAAAAAAGATGGGAAATAAGGTTTATAATGTTTATCTATTGCTCTCCAGGCAGCATTTGCACTGAACTGCAAGATACAGGCTTCATTTAAATGACCCCTGTCCAGAGTTCTCATGTAGGGATCGCTCCAGATTTTGTAGCACCTAACTAGGTCTCCAGATGTTGAATGACCACAATCAGGGACATGGTATGAGCTAAAGTATCTTATTCCCATTGATATGACTATAACCTGGGTGTTATTAAGCATTCAAAAGTGCTTTATGTCAAGATGATTTCTTGATATTTTACATTTTTTTTAATTGCTATACTGATTATTGTCTTTTTTCTTGGTACAATTGCCTGGAAAAGATTGTAGCTGAGACCTCCCCATCCTTCAATTGTTTTGCAATTTATCCAAGGATTTCCCCACTCCTGGAACAAATAATGGTAATTGGAGGAAACCACAAAGAGTGGATTGACAGGCAAAGGATTATTAAAGGACTGGGGAACTGAACTCTATCCATGGTTCTGCACACAAATTTATCCTCTGAAATTTTATTCTTTTTTTTTTTTTTGGAATGAAGTTTTATTCCTTCTTCCTGAGAATAGAACAGAGCAGAGCAGAGCAGAACAGAACAGAACAGAACAGAATAACAGAGTGGGAAGGGACTTGGAGGTCTTCTAAACCAACCCCTTGCTTAGGCAGAAAACCCTATACCATTTCAGATAAATGGTTGTCTAATCTGCTCTTAAAAACTTCCAGTGTTGGAGCATTCACAATTTCTGGAGGCAAGTTGTTCCACTGATTAATTATTCTAACTGTCAGGAAATTTCTCCTTAGTTCTAGGTTGCTTCTCTCCTTGATTAGTTTCCACCCATTGCTTCTTGTCTTGCCCTCGGGTGCTTTGGAGAATAGCTTGACTCCCTCTTCTTTGGGACAACCCCTAAGATATTGGAGCACTGTTATCATGTCACCCCAGTTCTTCTCTTCATTAAACTAGACTTGTGCATCTATTTTTATGTATAACACCAGAACTGAAGTCGCTACAAGATTATGACTGATTTTCACAAATATGAGACAAATATAATGCTGGTTTCAATAAACACCACTTTTTCCTTTTCTAGAAGCCTGATATTTTAGCCTAATCAGTAGACATTAGTTCTCTTAATATGTGCATTTACATGAAAACATATTCCATATTTCATGAATAGGTAAAAGTAATTTGGCAATGACATTTCCCATGTTAAAATGCAGCAGTTGAGACACAATGGTTAAATAAACATTACATCCTAATTTTATTCTATTTTACTAAGTTGTGACTTAACTTGTTCAGGGCAGAATGTCACATAAACAAAAACCAAAGCTGCTAATGAAGATGGGATTCATATTTAAGTGCATCCTAATAACAATTTAGCCACAAAACTCATTGTATGTCCTTGTGAATTTATTCCTTTGTTTAGACTATTGCATACTAATCGCTGCAAAATTAATTGACATCTAGGGAATACTATAGGCAGGAAGAATGAAATAAAATAATTTGCGTTCCAATTTACTTTTATTTCATTAATTTACATTGTTTCATTGCATCAGTTTTTCCCATTTTCAGTATATTTGGCAACAGTAGTGGGAAAGAAAAATGCTGCATAAAAGAAGTTGAGACATAAGGAAACAGATGGGAGGTGTAATATTGAGAACAGAATGAAGTTTTCACTGCAGCCTTATAAATACAAATACAATTCAACTTAGTTCAAAATCCTGTCTACTTCATATTTCAATCCACATTCTGTACTGACTAAGGGATGGGTAAAATAAATTTGATTTATAACAGCCCAATTCTAGATTAATGAGGGACCATAATAACACCTAGAAAGCATGTGGCACTCTCACACTCACTCTTCAAAAGTAAGAAACTTGTGCATTTCATAATTCAACTGGAATTCTAAAGGTGTCACATTCCAAACTACTTTTTGATACTTTCCAACCCAACAATATATTGAAAAACAAAATAAAAAATGCAGACGTTCTGTACTCTATCAGCAGAATATGTCTCCAAAATCAAGGAGAATTGTTTCAATTCAATTATCCAATTGGGCAGTAACTTAGAATTGCTGCTGAGACCTTCATTTTAAGACTTCCTTCCACTTCTTTCTTAGGTAAGGCGATCTGAGTAGATATAATATTATTAAGAATTGCAGGAAAGAACCATTTGCTGCCTGTTTTTAAAATGTGCTATTAGACCTATGCAATTCAAATGGAAATCCAAGATCTGGAAAGGATCTGATTTGAATCCGCCATTTGAGATTAAAGGGGAAATAAATTTATTTTAAGCCAATGCAAGATTTGTGATTCAGTGTTCTCGGGCTATAATGGGAAAGCATTAAAATGCCTGCAGCAGCTTTGTTTTTGGCAGAATCAGATGGAAATAACAGGGATGGTAATCTTTTAGAGATCACTGACCTTGCCAAGTTTCAGCTGGATACTTTCGAAGCTTAAACTGCATTAAAGAAATTGTTCCATGTATTTCTAAGGCAGAGAAAACAGCTTCTGGATTGTCCAGAAAAAAACTGAAATTGGACCGAATCAGGATAGAAGGTGTCCTGCTCCGACAACTGAAATAATCCTTTTTGAAATGCTTAAAAATAAGCTCTTAATTTTCAACTTGATTTTCAGGGCAACAGGATTGGCATGACATGAAAGGATGGCCATTGCCTTGGCTTTATTTAATGCAGTCTTTGATCATTAGGAATATTGGCATTCTTGGCCTTTCCTGAATCACCAGCAGGACTCATTTGCATCAGAGTTGCAATTAGTTGATTATGTGGTTAGCAAAGGAGAGTGGAAGCAGCTGGCACCCAGAGCTACCCAACACCCAAAGATAAGTAGGTGATGGAAACTGAAACAGAAAATGTGGCATTTGAAACCCAGCCTTGGTACAGACAGCCTAAGGTTGTGTGTGAATCAGCAAGCATCTGAAATGGTGCCTATAAATATGAACCTGGCTCTGATTTGCTTGGCTTAAGAGGCTTAATCCAGCTACAGACATGCAGAATTTCAAATTAAGTTTTGGTCCAAGAGTACATAACAGATTGCTTAGCTTGGAGCTGATATTCAGATCACTGAGAACTGAACTGAGCTCCTAGTTTTGTGTTGGCAGGACCATCCCAGAAATGTAAATTTCTATTACTATAGAGTTAGAGCTTGTGGATGGCCATATTCAAGAAACTAAGAACTAAGGAAGTGAAAATAAACCTTACCTGTCATAGGCGAAAGTTTACAATAGAATAAAAGAGTTGAAAGAGATCTTGGAGGTCTTCTAGTCCAACCCCCTGCTTAGGCAGGAAACCCTACACCACTTCAGACAAGTATGCAGGTTATTCAATTTCTTCTTAAAAACTTCTAGTATTGGAGCATTCACAACTTCTGGAGGCAAGTTGCTCCACTGATTAATTGTTCTCACTGTCAGGAAATTTATCCTTAGTTCTAAGTTGCTTCTCTCCTTGATTAGTTTCCACCCAATGCTTCTTGTCCTGCCCTCAGATGCTTTGGAGAATAGCTGAGTCAAGCCTCTTCTTTGTGGCAGCCCTTGAGATATTGGAACACTGCTATCATGTCATCTCTAGTTCTTCTTTTCAACAAACTAGACATACTCAGTTCCAGCAACCATCTTTATATGTTTTAGCCCCTGTTCCACAAATCATCATTGTTGCTCTTCTCTGCACTCTTTCTAGAATCTCAATATCCTTCGTGAGATGATAAAACTCATTGACTGGTTATTCAGATCAAGAACGTCTACCATGTCATTCAATATACCTATCCTAATATTTTCCATGTATAGGACTAAAGTTGTAGTGTTATATAGTGTCTGTAACAATAGCAGCAGGAAAGCCATCAAATCTATGAAGAACTTAAAAAGGCTTTAATGTTTTGAAGTTACCCAATTGAATTCACCACATGTCTCTGTTTCAATTAATGAACCTTCATAAACACTTACTTGTCTATTTATTGATCTTCCTGGTCTTTGAATTTTTAGAGATAAGTTAGCTATCGGGTCTGTTAAATATTCCTCTCCATTGAGTTATAAGATAGAATTAAACTTAGGCTTTTCTGGGAAATAATTGTAACAAAACATTTTAAGAAAAAAATTAAAATCTACCTTTAATATACATTTTGCTAATGATGAAAATGAATTGGTGATTTCAAGATACACTGATTAAAAAGGGTTGTTTGTGGGAAGAAGGGAATCGAGCTGTCACAACTCCAGGAGACAAGCTGTCTTGAGGGAGATTCAAGACAAGCTTGAGGGAGATTCAAGCTTATTTTGAGCTTGAGGCTCCCTCCTAGTTTTAGTCCTACTCTTAGGAAGAATGGAAAATAGTTTCATTATCTCTTCCTTAGGACAGCCCTTCAGGTTTTGGAAGACTTCTATCATGTCTCCCCCTTGGCATCCTTGTTAGCATAAATAATTTCTTGAATTATTGGATGATTTAAACTTCAAATCCCTCAACACTGCTGTCATATCTCTCTGGATTCTTTCTGCTCCTTATCACCTTTCTTGTATCAGCAAGATATTTTACATGAAGTCTGATCAGTGCAGACTAGAATGGAAGTATTATTTTCCATAGTATCAACATTATACCTCTATTGATATAGCTAAATATTTGTCTCTTTTGACTACTACACTGCATTGCTGGCTCATTAAGCTATGGTCTACCAGCATACCTAGCTCCTTCTCATAACTGATATGCCAGTTATCACCTAACTTGTACCCATGCTGCTTTTTCCCCCAACATCAAGAGTCTTCACATTTGATAGCTTTAAGACTTGTGGATGTCAACTCCCAGAATTCCTCCTCCAGTCATGTTAGCTCAGGAATTCTGGGAGTTGAAGTCCACAAGTCTTAAACTTGCCAAGTTTGAAGACCCTTGGTAATCTAACATTTCGAGTGAGAAACTTAAATGCTGTCCAGATCTCTTGCTGTAACAATCTTCCAATAAAAGTTTCATTTTGAAATGGCTTTCATTTCAAGAGTTCTGCTTTCTTGAGAAGACTGCTGAGGCAGGACCTTACAATCATACATGATAACCTGGACTGATATGGAGCTCATGAACTGGTTGGTTTGATTCTGTTGGTGGCTGCCACAAGAGGCAGGGAGATCTATGGATTGTTGTAAAGTAGATTTTTAATTTTGTAAAATGCCCAGAGTCATGTGCAAGTTGGTCAGCCTTATAGATTCGTTAAATACATACATACATACATACATACATACATACATACATACATACATACATGTAATTTGAAGCTATATTAATCTATTAATTATCTTCTATTGTTGTATTTTTTTCTTTTGTTTATTAATTTAGCAAAGTAAAGTAATAAAATACAAAAAACTATGACAGAAAATATAGTCTATTTTTCCCTAACTTGCCTCCCTCCAAATTCAGCAACTGCCTGAATTTTAAATTGTAAATCTCATGTTCCCAATACTTTGGAGGGAGGCAATTTGAGGATTGCCTGACTACCTTAACAAAGAGTTTTGCGTGCAGTTTGCCAAAGTATGCACTTCTTTAACAGCATCAAAACTTTTTTTGAAACTCGGTTTTCCCAAATGCATCTTTCTGGTGAATTATATAGCGGAAAAATGACATATACTAGAATATTCTGTTCACTGCTGCAGATTTGTGATGTAGCAGTGTATATCTTAATGGGTTACATGTTTTGTTTCCTGGCAATTTTTAATAGATCATTTAAAAGCAAAAATAAATATCTTACTCTAATTGCTCTTCTTTGCAATTTGCTTCCAAATGTTTCTTACCTGTAAAAACATTAATGCTTTACTATTATAATGCCCCATTCTTGTAGAGCAAAGTTCCCCAACCTTTTCCACTTTGCAGACCAGCAGGGGGGAGAGGGGATGATTCCGCAAGCATGGTGGACAAGACGAACATATTAGGTTCATCCCAGAGGCGTGCATGTGCAGTGGAAAAGAGAGGAGAGCAAAGGAAAGCAGTAAGCCAGCACTTGGGGAGAGGCAGAGGCAGATGATAGCCAGCTCCTCCCTGGCTGGGAAATACATAGGGCAGGTTTGGGAGTGGCCAGTTGTCACAGACAACTGTTTATTTCTAGTATATAGCAAGGAATTTGGATTTCTTGGATAAATCCAGGTTTGTTGGGACTAATTATGTTTGATTTTTTGTTTATTCCTTTGAATAAAAGACTGTTACTGTCCTGTTATAAAAATGGGTTGTTTTCCTTACAAGTAAATGTCTTATTACTACAAAGGCTGAGTCAGAACACCGAGGCAGTAAAATGAGGATCCAGATTTGGGGGGGGGGGGCAATATGCTGACTCTGTAAACTGCTTAGAGAATGCACTAGGAAGCAGTAAATAAGTGCTACTGTAGAGCAAAATTTCATCCTTTACATGTCCTTGCCTCCATCTGTGGCCACCTATACACAATAGCTATTTTCCTTAGCATTTCAAATGAGAGAAGATTCCAAAGAGTTTGTTTCTAGTTGAAAATCATGAATATTTTTGCTAACAAAAAAAATAAAAATAAAACAGATACAGGGTTTTAAAAAAATGATAGTAATTTAAAAGTTAAACTGTCTTCTCCTTGGGAGCTTTCCAATGATTTGGCCATACACTTTTGTAGCTAACCCTTCTCTTCCCCAGACCCCTAACCTCTTTCTTGCGGCCTCTCGTTTAAAGATATGTTGGTTTCTAAATAAAAACATGCCAATTCAGTATTATTAATTCTCTTCAGCTTTAATTGGATAGGACCCATTTCTATCTCTCCCTCTCTTTCGCCTTTATTTCTCACCAGCTTTCATAATGCGGAAAACCACACAGCAATTAAGAAAACACTAAAGCCACAAACAACAACTTGGGCTCACCGGCCCAGAGAGAGAGTGAAGAAAGAAAATGTGACTGCCGAAAAGGCTTGTCCTAAAACACTTGGCCAATGTGAAGAAACTGACCATACTTATGAAGTTCACACTTCATAAAACTACACATTTTAAAATAATGTTCATATCAGATGTACAGGATGGAAATTGTTCACACATGATGCAAAAACAAATTTCGGAGAAATGTATGCATACTGGAACTGAAAACAAAAACAATAACCCAAACCATTTCCCAAGCCATACAAAGATTATTTCATTACCTGCTTATTGAAACCCACAGAATACATCCCAGCAATGGCAAAATGACAATAGCATTAGCACTTAGTAGTTAGACTTATATACTGCTTCATAGCACTTTACAGCCCTCTCTAAGCAGTTTACAGAGTCAGCCTATTGCTCCCAACAATCTGGATCCTCATTTTACCCACCTCAGAAGGATGGAAGGCTGAGTCAACCTTGAACCTGGTGAGAACTGAACTGCCAAATTGCAGTTAGATGGCAGTCAGCAGAAGTAGCCTGCAGTACTGCACTCTACCACTGCGCCACTGTGGCACAAATCTGATATTCCTTGTTTTATGTAAAGAACTAGCTTATGTAAGGGTTTTATACTCTTGATGGTGGTGCATTAAATCTTGATGGTGGTGCATTAATTAAAGCTGATTGACTATGTTTCCGCATATTTCCTAAGAGGCCTATGTTAGATATCAAGAAGGGGTTAATTCTGGCTGCACAGGGCCAAGTCTTAAGAACAAATGCATAAAAAAAATGGATTGAGAAGTCAACAACAGGAAGCAAATGCCACCTCTGCAAAGAAGCTGAAGAAACTGTAGATTACCTAGTTAGTTGCTTCAAGAAGAACACCCAGACTGACTACAAACAACAAAGTATGTATGAGAAAGTAGTAACCATGGTACACTGGAATATCTGTAAGACATACTATTTGCCTGTAACCAAGAATAACAAAATAAACAAGGTAATATAAATGTAGATGATAAAGTGCTCCGGGTACATTAAAATTCAAACAAATAAGCATCTACCATAAGCCTAACAATTGTTGATAAGAAAAACAAAAAGGTCTGGAGAGTGGATGTTGCAGGATTTGGAGACCAGATCAAAACAGAAGAGAAATCACAACATTCAAAGACTTGCAAATAGAAGTAGAATGACTGTTGAATAAGAAAACAAAGACAGTATCAATTGTAATTGGTGCCTTGGGTGCAGTCCAAAAATGTCTGGAATGCTACTTGAACACTATCAATACTGACAAAATCATCATCAATCAATAATAAAAGGCAGATTTACATGCAATAGAATATATCCTCCAATGATATCTTGAACATCATCAAATAACATCTGCCTATCTCTTGATCCTTGGAAAGGATTCAATAAATGGACAAAAAAGGCAAATTCAGTGTAAACGTCTGGCTATCTGTGACCAACCATTATTTTGGTACAACACCCAGTGTGCCAATAACTACTGGGAACACCACAGCAAATTTATGCCACAAACTTTCTGTTTCAAGTTTCACATCTTGATAAGTTTCACATCGTGATCTCCCAATTCCTTCTCTTCTATTCAGGTATTGAAGAATATTGACAAATCAATGCTTCCTTTTTTTCAACCATAGTTAAATCATCAATACTTTATCAGTTTGTATTCAGAAATCCCACAATATTTTAACCTTCTCATTTCCAACTACTTTTCCAACTCTATTTTCCAACCAAGTTTCCATTACTGCCATATATATTTTTATAGGTGTTCCAATGTTTGGCGACTGTGATATCATATTGTTTATAATCCATTTCTATGATATTTCTTGCATGAGCTGAATAGTTGATCTACAATTTCTTCTGCCTCTTTGCACAATCTGCACTTTGAATAACAACATTTTTTTTTTGTTATGGTGATTAGAACCCTTCAAACTAAGCACAAATATAACTTCAGAAAGCCTGTATCACAAAAGAATTTTGAGAAATGTGAAATTAACTTTTAATGGCTATAATTTATAGCCATGTATTTAATCACATAATATTTCCAATATGCTGCATGAATTCACCAGAGCTAAAAACATAGCAAAACATAGCAACACATCTTGCTACAGTGTCCAATAACAGTTAAGGCCAGGTCCCACTGGCCGACAGCCGCAAAACGGATGCATAAAGGACACAGTGGACGAGCAAAATTTTGGGGGTAGCTCCATCTGTTGTCATCCGCTCCAAAAAGTGGCGAAAATTTGCATAAACAGAACGGAAAAGAACGGACGTGGGTAGTATGTAGCAGGGATGTTAAACGGATGTTCATAGGAAGCCTAGTGGATGGAAGCGGATGACACCTCCGAAGGGGTTCCAGGAGATAATTGCAAAGCGGATGTATATCGGATGCAAACCGTTCACTGCGCATCCTTTCTATTTCCATGCTACTAACGCTGTGTAGACATTCCGTGTACCTTTTGTTTCCTCCCTCTTTCCGTTTTCAGCTGCAGCGGATGTGAGTTGTGAGGATGCCTAGAGGATGCAGAGAGGAAACAGCATATGTTTAATGGATGATAAATGGACATCGAACATTTGTTGCTCGTATGTCACGGATTTACATCGTACACGGTGGAAAGTTCATCTGTTCACAAAGTTTTGTGCAGCTCAAAACTTCTTGCATGGATGAAATCGCAGTGGACGGATGCTTGATGGATAGAGCGAATGAAACACGTATGCAATGAGTACACAACGGATGCATAGTGTTTTCCAATGGATGGCAAGCTTTTTTTAATGTTTTACATCCTCTTTGCATCTGTAAGTGCAGTGGGACCAGGCCTTTAGTCAGCATTGATGAATTCCAGTTGCCTAAGAGTGTTTTTCCATCATGGCAATCTTCAGGTGAAATCTTTCACAATGTTCATTACTGACTGCCCCTAGATTTTGGGGACAGAAGTTAAAATATGTTTGTCACCTAGCTGAATAGTTTGTTGCTCTACTATTTCCAAGAAAATCTATAACAACACCATCAAATGCTTTCCAGGTGATTTTCTCTGGCCTCACAAACAGCTCTTCAAACAGCTTGCAATTGATGACATATCTGATCTGTGGACCAACAAAAATGTCTTCCTTAATTTAGGCATCTATTATTTTTGGAAGCATCTGTTTCAAAGAATCAGAACCTCCATCTTCCTTGTTGTGTGCTTTCACATATTTTTTTTTTCATCAATCCAAGTTTATATGCCATATTTTTCTATCCTGAAACAATCCGCTGCCGCCGCCTCCTCCTTCTCCTCCTCCTCCTCCTCCTCCTCCTCCTCTTCTTCCCCCCCCCTCTCCCTTCTCTTCCTCTTCTCCCCCTTCCCCTTCCCCTCCCCCT
>BLBF01000042.1:11210334-11276843 GCA_015471245.1 Laticauda colubrina | reverse complement strand
TAGAATAGAATAGAATAGAATAGAATAGAATAGAATAGAATAGAATAGAATTCTTTATTGGCCAAGTGTGATTGGACACACAAGGAATTTGTCTTGGTGCAAATGCTCTCGATGTACATAAAAGAAAAGATACATTCATCAAGAGTCAAGAATCATAAGGTACAACACTTAATAATAGTTATAGGGTACAATAAGAAATCAAATCATACTTGGAAACAGTCAATATAAATGGTAAGGATACAGCGACAAAGTTACAGTCATACAGTCACAAGTGGGAGGGGATGGGTGATAAGGAATGATGAGAAGATTAACAGTAATACTATTGCAGACTTTGTAATAATTGAACAGAGTGATGGTTTTCGGGGGAAAAACTGTTCTTCTGTCTAGATCAATAGTTCAAATAATGCAATGGGGATGTATGGTGGTGATGGTGGTGGTGGTGGTGGTGGTGGAGGAGGAGGTGGAGGAGGAGGAGGTGGCGGAGGGGGGGGGGGAGGAGGCGGTGGAGGTGGAGGGGGAGGAGGAGGAGGAGGAGGAGGAGGAGGAGGAGGAGATTGTCCAGTTTGCTATTTCAGGCTGAAAGAACAAAAAAGTCTTCTTTTATCTAATGTTTTTCTAACCTTTATTATTATTTTTTCCTCTATGTCTGAGGTCTGCAAACTTGGTAACTTTAAGACTTGTGGACTTCAACTCCTGGAAGTTTGAGGACCCCTGCTCTGTGTTATCATTGCTTTCATTGACTTTCAGTTGCCTAGTTGCCTTTCAGATGTCTACACTGATTACCTAACACACATCTGGAATTGTGTTATCATACTTTTCCATCGTGCTAAGCCTAAATTTAAAAATCAGCATTGGTTGAACAAATGGCAATTGTTTTATTATCAGTTATTAAACTAGACATACCCAACAAATCACCCTATGCTTAGTCTTATATAGGAACCCAGCCGATATGATTTCACTCACTGGATAGGATCAACCATGGGTGAATCCAGAAAATAGGGGTAAAAGGAAAGAAAAGAGCAGAAGTAGAAAGAGCTTGGTTAATAATTTAGAACTCATGGTTTGTTACAATATAAAATGACAGAGTTGGAAAAGACCTTGGAGGTCTTCCAGTCCAACCCCCTGCTTAAGCCCTTATCCCACTGCACTAACGGATGCAAAGAGGATGTAAAATGTTAAAAAAAGCTTGCCATCCGTTGGAAAACACTATGCAACCATTGTGTACTCATTGCATATGTGTTTCATAAGCTCTATCCGTCAAGCATCCGTCCACTGCGATTTCATCCGCGCAAAAAGTTTTGAGCTGCAGAAAACTTTGTGAACGGATGAACTTTCCACTGTGTACAATGTAAATCCATGACATCTGAGCAACAAACATTCTATGTCCGTTTATCATCCGTTAAATGTCCGCTGTGTCCTCTCTGCATCCTCTGGGCATCCTCACAACTCACATCCGTTGCAGCTAAAAACGGAAAGAGGGAGGAAACAAAAGGTACACAGAACGTTAGTAGCACGGAAATAGAAAGGATGCGCAGTGAACGGTTTGCATCCGATATACATCCGCTAGGCTTCCTATGAACATCCATTTAGCATCCCTGCTACATCCTACCCACGTCCGTTCTTTTCCATTCTGTTTATGCAAATTTTTGCCACTTTTTGGAGTGGATGACAACAGATGGAGCCACCCCCGAAATTTTGCTCGTCCGCTGTGTCCTTTTTGCATATGTTTTGCATCCGTCGGCCAGTGGGACTTAGCCTTTAGGCAACTCTATACCATTTCAGATAAATGGTTATCCAATCTCTTTTTTAAAACTTCCAGTTTTGGAGCATTTACAACTTCTGGAGGTAAGTTGTTCCACTGATTAATTGTTCTCACTGTCAGGAAAGTTCTCCTTAGTTTTAGGTTGCTTCTCTCCTTGATTAGTTTCCACCCTTAACAAGGGTGTAACTGTACCTTAACAAAACAGATTTTCTCTAATGAAAACAATTTGTTTATGAAATAGCCTATCTACAATCATTTCTATACCTCTGATAACATCTAACAGAGTGGACATGCTTCAGGTCTCCTCTATAAAACAATGTCATCTGATGGGACCCAGAAGTCATTCATTCTGTCATGGCACCTACCCTGTAGAACAGGATACCTGCTTAAAACTGATAGAGTCTCTACCTTATAAGACATATAAACATAGTTTTTCTCCCAGGCATTGAGCTACAGTCCTCCCTACAATTAATTCATTCTATACAGGTTATACAATTAGGGTTGGCCTTGGATGATATTTCCTGCTTCATTTTTTAAAATCATTTTTATCTGGGTGTTAAAGGTAAAGGTAAAGGTTCCCCTCGTACATATGTGCTAGTAGTTTCTGGCTCTAGGATGTTAGCTATTGGCAGTTATGGTATGCAAGTCAGTCAGCTGTGTAAATTGATTAAATTAATATACAAAAATTAATCTAAAATTAGGAAAAAGTTTGAAAACAGCCCATTCAAATCAAACCACAATTTTATGGAATGAATTGATGATACGTCTACGAACCTGCTTTTTTAAAATACTGAAAACGATCACAGCTTTCAGATCTGTGCCCTCAACATTACTTGCTTATGCTTGCTGGCTTAATTTATTTATTTACCTATTTTTATAGCCCATTCACCCTCATAAAACCAGCCCAGGGCAATTAATCTTAGGTCAATCTAGCAAAACTTTGGACAAAGCAAACAATTTTGCTGCAATTGTCAGGAGAGCAAAGATCTTTGTTCAGGAGATTATATTCTCCAATAGTGATGTTGGAGATAAATGACAGGATATTGGAAAAGGGCCCTATAAAAATATTGAGAAAAAGCTGTGGCTGAAGAAGACTGGAGGCAGTGAAATGATGAAGTCTGGATTTATTTCTTTGTTACACTGAAGACCAAACAATTGCTTGTACCTCACACCACTGTTCTGTTTTTAACAGTATATGGTTTTATTAAGGTCCAGATTAAGTGAAACTCATTTATTTATTCATTCATTCATTCATTCATTCATTCATTCATTCATTCATTCAATGGTTCATTTATTTAATTTCTATAGCCACCCATCTCAGCCAAGTGACTCTGGATGACTGAGTCTTCTAAAACAAAATAATTAAAAACAATACGAACAGCCAATAGGTAAATAAATACGGCAACAGAAATAATGAACTACCAAAGGAATGGGTACATAGCCAATTTTGTAAACCTATCAGTAAGGTTTGGGCCCATTCTAATCTTTGACGGGAGAATATTCCATAAAACAGGACATAGAAAGTCCATCTTCTAGTTTCTGCCAGTCAATGATTTTTGGCTGATGGGATCTGCAGCATGTCCATCTGCAGCATGATATGCTAGATTGAATTGGACAGGTAAATACTCTTGAAAAAGATGGTTCCCTAGGTAATCCAGTCCCAAATCATGTAGTACTTTAAGATGAAAATCAGCATCTTTGAATTGCACCAGAATTACAATGCAACTTACACAGTGGTGTGTTACATCACTGTGTGTGCATCATGCTTTAGAAATGAGCATGAATAAGTTTACTACTCTAATCTAATGTACTTTTGTAGATTAGTACAATGACTTTGGATAAGAAGAGATCATTTGAAGCTGTGGTTTGAACTAAAAATTATATTTAATGAGGAACGGAGAACTACAGAACATTCATCCAGGTGGAATGAATACAAGCATCATCTCAAAGAAGATGCAAAATGATCCAGAGGGGAACAGTATGTTCCAGCAAACACTGTTTCCAGACTGAGACAATTTGCACATGACCAATTTAACTGAATTTAAAAGTCTTGCTTTGAGGAATCATGGTCTTAACCAAAGTTTGATTTAAAGAACCACATTGAGCTGCGAAATGAAAGATGTTGAAAGATATAAGAGAAAAATGGTTGACAAATGCCTTAAGTTCATGAAAATGTTTGAAAAACAAATATATCATATAATTTCTACACATGTGAGATCTGACAATGAAATCTGAAGAAATAATACACATTCAATGTATTCATTTATTCAATCAATAATTTATAAACCACCTCAATCATCCAAATAACCAGTGGTGGGGTTCAAATAATTTAGCAACTGGTTTTCTGCCCACATGATATCTTCCAACAACCAGTTTACCAAACTGCTCAGAAAGTTAACAAGCGGTTCTCCTGAATTGGTGTGAACTGGCTGAATCCCACCACTGCAAATAACTCTAGGTGACATATATTGAAGCAATAAAACAAACAGAAAATTGTAATTATCTATCATATATCAATCTATTTATCTACCAATCTATAGTATTCCTATCTTCCATTGACTAATCATTTTCACTGTCAGGAAATTCCTCCTTATTTCCAGGTTAGGATCTCCCTTTGACAAACTTCCATTTATTGCTTCTTGTCCTGCTTTGAGGTACTATGGAGAATAAATCAATGGCCTCTTCCCTATGACAGCCCTTCAAGTTTTGGAAGGCTGCTATTGTATCTCCACTAAGCCTTCTCTTCCTTAGGCTAAACTTACCTAATTCCCTTAGCTGTTCATCATACAATTTAACCTCCAGACATGTTATCATTTTTGTGGATGCTCCATCACTTGAGGTTTTCAAGAAAAGATTATAAAATCATTTGTCCAGGATGATACAGGAACCTCTGCCTTGAGCAAGGGTTGGACTAAAAGACCTCTTAGATACTTTCCAGCCCTATGATTTTATGATCATAGAAGGGGTTTAGAAGTGGTTAGATCTTACTGGAATTCTTACAAATAACTAGATGCAGTATTAAGTAGTTATACTGCTGTTAAAATACATTAATTTGTATTAACATTGTTAAATCATTACTATTTTCACATTGTGCTGTTCTAATGTAGTACTTTGACATAAAAAAATATTTAACAGAACATAAGGGATACAAAATATGAGATATTCTAGCTTCAGTAACTTGCTAAGCTAGCATTATCTTTCATTGCTTTTGCAATATAGCTGTAGGAATCAATATGTATTAAGTGACCATAGATCTATATTTTGCTTTGTTATATTGTTCAATATTAATTTTATTTCTAATGTCTTTTCTTAGAGGGCAAGTTTGTGAATCTATGTGAAAAGATTTTTACCGAGGCAATCTAGTGTGCAGGGGGGATGTGCCTGGTGTAAAAAAAGGAAATATTTGGAAAGGTCAAACCTATTATATAATTACTAAAGGGAAAGGCCAGATGAGAGAAAGTCAGTTAAAGCCCATGTCACACTGCACCAACGGATGCAAAGAGGATGTAAAATGGACAAAAAAACTTGCCATCCGTTGGTTAACGTGATGTACTCACTGCCTCCGTTTTGCTTCCTCTCTATCCGTCCAGCATCCGTCTATTGACGTTTCATCCGTTCAAAAAGTTTTGAGCTGCCCAAAACTTCTGGACGGAAAATGTATCCAATTGGTCCATTCTGCATCCGCTACGCATCCGCTACGCATCCGTTCTGCATCTGTTACGCATCCGCTATATCTGCTAGGCATCCGCTACGCATCCGCACAACTCGCATCCGCTCGGACGCAGGGAGGAAGTGGAACGGACACAGAACGGATGCAGAACGGATGCAGCACAGAAACAAAGCGTTTGAAACGGAAAAAACATTCGTAGAGGGGACCTATCTCGGATATTAAGGATGTCTAGAGGATGCCTAGAGGATGCCTAGAGGATGCAAAGGGACACCTATACTGCCTATAAAAATGGAGAGCAACACATCTGGATCTCACTTTCAGAACAGCAGCCCTGCGGTGCGGACCTCTGCAGCCTTCATCTGACTCTTCCTCTTCCACAGCATCGTCATGTCCACCGTGGATCGTAACACAGTGCTTTTGGCAGCCACCATCCTTCTGCAACAGTGCGAAGCCATATACAGGCTCTGTGAACTCTACTACGGGAAGCAAAAGGGGCGGCCAAGAAGCATCTGGGTACGAAGATGGTTCACCAGAAGAGCAGAGGATGGACTGTACAACAAGCTGATGGTGGAGCTCAGGAGCGAAGACACCCGGGCATTCCAGAATTTCATGAGGATGCCTCCAGCCATGTTTGACGAACTTGTGCAGCAGCTGACACCCAGGTTGACCAAGACAAACACCAACTTCTGGCCCAGCCTGGAACCTGGGCTCAAGGTGGCACTCACTCTGTGCCACCTGGCCTCAGGGACCACCTACAGGAGCATGCAGTATGGCTGGAGGGTGCCATACAACACCATCAGCATTGTGGTCAGAGAAGTGGTGCAGGCCATCATCGAAGAATACCAGGAGGAGCTCCTCCAGTGCCCCTCCACTGAAGAAGGATGGAAGAAAGTTGCAGAGCAGTGGTATCAGAGGTGGAACTTCCCACACACCGTTGGAGCCATCAATGGCAAGCACGTGGCCTGCAAAGCGCCAGCCAAGTCGGGGTCCACTTATTTCAACTCCAAGGGCTTCTTCAGCATCATCCTCTTCACCATGGTCGATGCTGACTACAAGTTCATGTACATCGATGCTTCAGGCAGTGGCTCATCTTCAGATGCCCAGGTATACAATGCCAGTCACCTCACGGAGGAGCTGGAACGCAACCTCATCGAGGGCTTCCCAGATCCAGACCCACTGCCCAATGACACACAAGATGTGCCCTACTTCATCGTGGGGGATGACGCCTTCTCCCTCACAACCTACCTCATGAAGCCCTACACCTCCAAATACCTCACCCGTGAAGAGAGGATCTTCAACTACAGGCTGTCCAGGGCAAGGCGGGTAGTGGAGAACGCCTTTGGCATCCTGGCCAACAGGTTCCAGGTACTTCTCACCACCATGCAGCATCACCCACAGACTGTGAGGAGGATCATGAAAGCTTGCTGCATCCTGCACAATCTCATGCGCATCCACTACCCAGTCTTGCAGAACAGGCTCGTGGACCTCCAGCAAGGCAATGGGGACATGGAGCCTGGAGAATGGAGGCAAGGGCGAAACCTGATAGACACTGAGGATGTGCAAGGCCCCAACAGAGCCTCACGTGAAGAGAAGAAGCAGTGCAACCTCCTGAAACACTGGTGCAACTCCCCAGCTGGAGCAGTGGAGTGGCAAGACAGGATGATATATGCTTAATGGATGCTTCCTTCAGCCTGTCTCATCACACGGATGAGATTGGGCCATGTATGTTGAGTGGCCCTACAATGAACAGGGCATTTAATAAAGAGTTGTGTTTATGTTGACATGTGTGGATGATTGATTATATTGTTATTGATAATAAAGGGCCATAGGTGTGGCACCTGGGAGGGTGGACCATAGAGGCCCACTATGCTTGCACTGGAGGTTTATCTATCCCACAGCTATTACCCATTCCAAAGGTATCCCTGCCCATCCCACTGCTATCTTAACCCATCCCACAGCCATCTCAACCCATCCCACAGCTATCTCAACCATCCCACAACTATCTTAACCCATCCCACAAGCATGCAAAGGCTTAAAGCATTTCTAAAAGTTTCCAGCAAGACTTTATTAAAAAAAAGAAATGAAGCAAGTGTGTGAATCAAAAATAGACTTTATTAACAACAAGCTATAAGACAAAAATGAGTCTCTTGGCACTCCTCTTGGTCGCTCAGTCTCAGGGGTGAGGGGTGCAAGTGCTGTGGAGGTGGCTGGTGCTGGAGTGCTTGTCATCAGCTCCTCCAAAAGCAGAAGCAGCAGAAGCCCCAGCTCCAGAAAAGCGAGCCCGTGCTGCAGAAGCCCCAGCAGAACCAGAGTGAGGGCCAGGGGGCAGGATGGTAGCCCTGTCCCTCTTGCCAGGGCTGGCAACAGATGGCTGAGGCTTGCTGTGCTTCCGCATGGTTGTGGGGTTGCTGGCTGGCAGGGAGGCTGGCAGGAACCAAGGCTGGCAGGAAGGCTGGCAGGGAGGCAGGCACCAAGGCTGGCAGGAAGGCTGGCAGGCAGGCAGGCACCAAGGCTGGCAGGCAGGCAAGCACCAAGGCTTGCAGGAAGGCTGGCAGGCAGGCTGGCTGGCAGGCAGGCACCAAGACTGGCAGGCAGGCTGGCAGGAAGGCTTGCAGGGAGGCAGGCACCAAGGCTGGCAGGAAGGCTGGCAGGGAAGCAGGCACCAAGGCTTGCAGGCAGGCATGAACCAAGGCAGGCAGGCAGCAAGGCTGGTAGGCAGACTGGCTGGCAGCAAGACTGGCAGGCAGACAGACAGCAAGGCTGGCAGGGAGGCTGGCACCAAGGCTTGCAGGCAGGCAGATAGCAAGGCTGGCAGGGAGGCTGGCAGGGAGGCTGGCAGGGAGGCTGGCAGCAAGGCTGGCAGCAAGGCTGGCAGCAAGGCTGGCAGCAAGGCTTGCAGGCAGGACAGGCAAGTCAGTCGATGTGTCTGGAAGCAGGTCTTTCCTCTGAATGGCGACCTGCTTCCGAGCTGCTTCTGTTATATCTGCGGGGCTGATGCAATGCATCCTCCCCGCATGCGCAATTAACGCTGTGCATCCGCTAGGCTTCCGCTGTGCATCCGCTAGGCTTCTGCTGTGCATCCGCTTCATCCGCTGTGCATCCGCTCTGCATCTGCTGTATCCGTTCCACATCTGCTTTGCTGAGGCCCCCTGGAAGCCCTGCGGATGTGCCATCCACTCCCATCCGCTTCCATCCGCTAGGCTTCCGTTCTGCATCCGCTTTCCATCCGCCCTGCGTCCTCCCCCCGTCCATGTTATCCGCTCCGGTTATGCAAATTTTTGCCCCTTTTGAGAGCGGATAACAACGGATGGAACATTTTGCTCATCCATTGTGTCCGTTTTGCATCCGTTGGGCAGTGTGACAGGGCCTTTAGAGGCAGAGATTACAAAAACTGGAATACTTTGGGGCTATCAATTTACCCCTACAGTATTAATTTAATTGGGAGAACTTAGGATATTACCAGCAATCAATGAGATCAAACGAAGTAAAAACTGAAATTTGGAAGTAAAAGCAGTAATATGGTGGCCAAATGAAGCATCACATGTTATTTTCACCAAAAATTATTTACAAAAATACTGAAAAAAAATATTTTTTTCTGTTTCTAGGAAGGCAAACTGCTAAATTATTCCTAACCTAAGGCTTTCAGGTTCTCCTAACCCGAGGCCTTCAGATTCTTTCCTCAATATGCATGCATATTATTTGACTTTCCTTAGAATATAGAATAATATGGTTAGAAGGGACCTTGGAGGTCTTCTAGTCCAATCTCCTATTCAAGCAGGAGACCACTATTTTGGACCAATCATCTTTTCTTGAAAACCTCCAGTGATGGAGCACCCACTATTTCTGGAGGTCAGTTGTAAAACTGATTAATTGTTCTCACTGTCAGATTTCTCTTTAGTTCTAAATTGGATCTCACTTTGATAATCTTCCTTATATTATTGTCCTGCCCTCAGGGACTTGGGAGAATAGATCAACCCTTTGTTCTCTGTGATCGCCCATCAAGTACTGGAAGACAGCTATCATATCACCCCTAGTACTTTTCCTTATTCTAGACATGCCTAGTTCCCTCAATTGTCACATGAGTGACAATCGCTGATGGCCATTGCGGTGTGTTGGAGAAGCTGAGCAAACAAAGCTGGAGGTCGGTAATTTTCACTGCAAAAAGCCTCCAGACGCCATGTTTTTTTTTCAGTGCAGCTGGAGTTCAGCTGCACTAAAAAACATGTGGGTGGCTGAAGGCTTTTTGCAGTGAAAATTATCCACCTCTGACTGGTCTGCTTCTCCAATGTGCCACTGCTGCTGTGTTCTAGGTGCTGGCCATGCAAGCTCCACCCCATTGACTGCTGCACCGCTCCGCTTGGGCTTGCTTGGGCAAGTCCCTCTGGTGCAACCTGCAGGGTTGCCGCCAAGAATGTGGCCAAAGCGGCACATTGGACAAGTGGAATAAGCAAAGCCAGAGGTCAGTAATTTTCGCTGCAAAAATCCTCCAGCCTCTTCATGATTTTTTTGGGTGTGGCTGCAGTCACATGCAGAAAAAAAACATGCAGAGGCTGCAGGCATTTGTGACAAGGGTGACATGGGCTGGTTGTGGGATGACGAAAGGGGGAGGAAATTGGGGAGATTAAGGGCCAGGGACTCTGAAAAGGGAAATGGGATGATGCAGGATTAGGCTATGCCTTTGACAGATTAGGTCATGCCTGCCTGGGCAGAAAATAGGTAGACAGGTTAGGGAAGGGATAGAGAGAGGAGGAAAGAGAGAGAGGGAAAGAGGAAAAGAAAGAGAGGGAAAGAGAGAGAAAGAGAAAAGGAACAGAAAATAAAGTAAAGAAAGAGAAAGGGAAAGAAAAAGGAAGAGAAAGGAAGAAAAGGGATAGACATAAAAAAGAGGGGGATGGAAGGAAGGGACAGAAAGAAAGAGAAAAGAAGGAAGGAAGGATGGAAGGAAGGAAGGAAGAAAGAAAGAAAGAAAGAAAGAAAGAAAGAAAGAAAGAAAGAAAGAAAGAAAGAAAGAAAGAAAGAAAGAAAGGAGAAGAGACAGAATGAGATACCTAGTCCAATCATCTGCTCCAGCAGGATTAGGAGGGAGGGAAGGAGTGTGTGTGTGTGTGTGTGTGTGTGTGTGTGTGTGTGTGTGTGTACGCATGGCTGTCAAAACTCCAAAAATAGGTCAAGTAGCTTTGGGAAGGTCAGCTATAAATTAGAACATTTGCTGAGCAACTGGCCATTAAGCGAGGACCACTTATATTTGGTTTGCCAGTGACATGGCCACCTGGCCACACCCATTCATTCACATGACCACCAAGCCTTGTCCACAATTTAGGTCACGCCCACAGAACCAGTTGTTAACAAATTTGAATCCCACCCCTGGGTGGGGGCCATTGAGGATGAGTTTGTAGCACTAAGCGGGCGGTGGACTGAAAAAGTTTGGGAACCATTGATCTAGATCATTTATGAGGATGTTGAAAAATACTGGGCCTGACATAGAACTTTGAGGTACATCACTACATGCTTCCCTCCATGTAGATTTTGAGAATCCAACTGATGGGGGTGATACCTTAGACCACGGGTCCCCAACCTTGGCAACTTTAAGACTTATGGACTTCAACTCCCAGAGCTTTGCTGGATGAGGAACTCTGGGAGTTAAGGTCCACAAGTCTCAAAGTTGCCAAGGTTGGAGATTTCTGCCTTAGAGAATGAGGAATTTTTTTTTTTTCAAAACTTCATTCAATAACTTTGTGACTCCATCTATATTTGCATATAATCGAGAAATTCTGAGCCTCCACTGAAGGTTTCATGTGTAGATATTTAAAATGATTTCTTAAAGCCCATATCCCACTGCACCAATGGATGCAAAGAGGATGTAAAACAGACAAAAAAGCTTGCCATCCATTGGAAAACGCGATGCATCCGTTGTATACTCACTGCATACGTGTTTCATACGCTCTATCCGTCGAGTATCCGTCCACTGAGATTTCATCCGCGCAAGAAGTTTTGAGCTGCACAAAACTTTTTGAGCCGATGAACTTTCCACCGCATATAATGTACATCCGCGACACATATGGGCAACAAACGTTCTACGTCCGTTGTTATCCATTAAACGTCCGCTGTATCCTCTCGGCATCCTCTGGACATCCTCGCAACTCACATCAGCTGCAGCTGAAAATGGAAAGAGGGAGGAAGCGAAAGGTACACGGAACGTCCACACAGCGTTAGTAGCACGGAAATAGAAAGGATGTAAGCGGATGCATCTCGTATATAAAGGATTAAAACGGACAAAACGTTTCTATATGGGATATATCTCGGATATTTAGGATGTCTGGAGTATGTCTAGAGTATGTGGAAGGACACCTAGTGGAAAACCGATATTTCCTATAAAAAGGGGGAGGAAATCACCTGGATCTCAGTATCAGTCCAGCAACCGTGGTGTACAGACCTCTTCACCCTTGGTCTTGCTCTTCCACATCATCCATTGATCTCCACCATGGATCATAACACAGTCCTTATGGTAACTGCGATCATTCAACACCAGAACCAAGCCCTGTTCAAACTATTTCACCTTTTCTACACAAGGAGAAGAAGGAGACATCCAAGAGCTGTATGGCTCTGACGATGGATTGGGAGAAGAGTGGAGTTTGGACTGTATGACAAGCTGATGGTGGAGCTGAGAAATAAAGACGCTCGTGCATTCCATCACTTCATGAGGATGCCACCAGACATGTTTGACGAAATTGTAGAGTGTCTGAGATGCAGGTTGACCAAGCCGAGCACCAACTTACATCCCAACCTGGACCCTGGATTGAAGGTGGCACTGACTCTGCGGCACCTGGCCTCTGGAACCACATACAGAAACATGCAGTATGCCTGGAGGGTGCCACACAACAGCATCAACAAAGTGGTCAGAGAAGTGGTGCAGGCCATCATCGAAGAATATGTGGAGGAGCTCCTCCAGTGCCCCACCACTGAAGAAGGCTGGAGGAAAGTTGCAGAACAGTGGTATCAGAGGTGGAACTTTCCCCACACCGTTGGAGCCATAGATGGGATGCACCTGGCCTGCAAAGTTCCACCCAACTCAAGGTCCTCTTATTCCAACTACAAGGGCTTCTTCAGTATTATCCTCTTTGCCATGGTTGATGCTGACTACAAGTTCATGTACATCGATGCTTCAGGCAATGGGTCAGCTTCAGATAGCCATGTATACAACGCCAGTGATCTCAAGGATGGGCTGGAATGCAACCTCATCATGGGTTTTCCAGATTCAGACCCCCTGCCCAATGACACACAAGATGTGCCCTACTTCATCGTGGGTGATGATGCCTTCTCCCTCAGAACCTACCTCAAGAAGCCCTACAGTTCAAGATACCTCACCCGTGAAGAGAGGATCTTCAACTACAGGCTGTCCAGGGCAAGACGGGTGGTGGAGAACGCCTTTGGCATCCTGGCCAACAGGTTCCAGGTACTTCTCACCACCATGCAGCATCACCCACAGACTGTGAGGAGCATTGTGGAAGCTTGCTGCATCCTGCACAATCTCATGCGCACCCGCTACCCAGTCTTGCAGAACAGGCTTGTGGACCATCAACAAGGGAATGGGGACATGGAGCCTGGTGAATGGAGGCAAGGACGTAACCTGATAGACACTGTGGATGTACAAGGCCCCAACAGAGCCTCACGGGAAGGGAAGAAGCAGCGCAACCTCCTGAGACACTGGTGCAACTCCCCAGCTGGAGCAGTGGAGTGGCAAGACAGGATGACAGATGGTTAATGGATGCTTCCTTGAGCCTGTCTCATAACACTGATAAGATTGTGCCATGTATGTTGAGTGGCCCTACAATGAATAGGGCATTAATAAAGAACTTTATTTATTTTGAAATGTTTTGATCAATGAATGAATTGTTATTGATAAAAAAGGGCCATATGTGTAGCAGCTGGGAGGGTGGACCATACAGTCCCACTATGCTTTCACTGGAGGTTTATCTATCCCACAGCTATCCTTACCCATCCCACAACTATCCTTACCCATCCCACAACTATCCTTACCCATCCCACAAGACTTAACCATTTTTTCAAAGTTTTCACCAACACTTCATTAAGTCAATAAAATGAACCAAATGTGTGAAGCAAAGATAACCTTTATCAATAACTATCTTAAGTAAACTGTATGACTTTATTAAAAAAGCAAAATGAACCAAGTAAAGTGTCTTTAAGCAAAGATAAAGGACCTGGGATGTCAGGCCCAAGACTGAAGACAGATTTTCTGTTGAGAGGCTTGGCTGTGGGGTGGAGGAAGGAGGAGTGTAGTGGGGCTGTCTGGTCTGCAGCTGGGCGAGGTGAGGCGTCTGTGGCATGGGATGAACCTGGGCCTGGACTGGGAAGGGCTGCCTTTGCTGTGGGAAGTCCTGGTACTCGTAGTCTTGGTAGGTGAGGGGCTGTTGAAAGCCGTGGAAGGGCTGTGACATCGCCTGGGGTGGAGGAGCAGACCTGGACTGGGTCGGAGCAGGTTCAGCTGGGCCTGGAGGGTGGTGCAGAAGTGCTGTGATCTTCTGCTTCATCACCTGGTACTGGGCCTCGGGCAGGTCCATGAGGGTCTGGCTCATGTACGTGATGAAGGGCTTTTGGTTCATGGATGGTATGTCGCAGTGGACCAACTGAGAGAGAAGATCTGTGCTGGTTTTGATTGTGTCCCTGATCTCCAACATGACAGTGTGGCTCTGGCCCTCCAGTCTGCCTCTGCCTTTTTGCCTACTTTCTATGGAGGTGGAGCTGGGTGTGGGTGTGGGTTGGTCTCTGGTGGCTGCCGCTTCTTCCTCCATTTGAGACAGGGGATCCTCCACATTCTCTGGCATGGGGAGTGCAGCTGTCAGGGGGGTCCCTGCCATGGGGCCCTCCAAAGACACCTGCCTGGACACGGTAGCTGTCTCCTGGCTGGAAGAGGACTGGCTGTCTGTGGGCTGTCTGAGGGAGAGGGGTCTCAGAGGGGCTGCTCCTCGGTGGTGGACCTCACCCTCCAGGAAGCTGCACTTGGTCTGATGTACATCTTCCGGTCAGTGAGCTTGACAGCGGCCTGCCCAGATTTCTTGAGGTGTAGCTTGCCATACCAGGTGTGCATGTGCTTCCACCATCCAAGGACTAGGTCTGAAGTGTAGCCCAGGCTCTCTGCCTTGTCTCTTCAAGCTGCCTGCTTCCTCTTGGTGTTGTGATAGAGTCTGTGGCCCTTTATCCACAGGTATTCATTCTCCCTCAGCCATTCCAGCACCTCCTCCTCATGGTCCTCAGAAAAGGTGTACTGTTTCCTCTCTCCCTTCTCCTTCCCTTGCCTCTTCCTCCCTCTGGCAGGAGCTTGAGCAGCAGGGCCTTCAGGGGCTTGAGCAGCAGGGCTTTCAGGGGCTGCTGTGGTCCACCACAGCAGCAGCAGCACTAGCAGCAGCACCAGCAGGAGAAGCACCAGCAGCAGGAGAAGCACCACCAGCAGCAACACCAGCAGCACCAGCAAGAGAAGCACCAGCATCAGTACCACCACCAGCAGCAGCAGCAGCAGCAAAAGTACCAGCAGCTTCAGAGTCAGCGCCAGGGGGTGGGATGGTGGTTCTGTCCTTCTTGCCAGGGCTGGCAGGAGTAGGCACTGGCTTCCTCTTCTTCCCTGACTGACGAACCATGATGTTTTTTGAAGATGTCTGTGGCAGCACTACTTTACTCTGAATGCTGAATGCTTGCGAGCTGCATCCTTTTATATCTGCGGAGCTGACGCAATTCATCCTCCCCACATGTGCAGTGAACGCTTTGCATCCACTATGCATCCTATAGGCGTCCGTGATGCATTCATGTCATCTGCTACGCGTCCGCTCCTTCCGCTATGCGTCCGCTTCACAATTCTCCCCCGGAAGCCCTTCAGATGTGTCATCCGCTTCCATCCGCTAGGCTTCCTATGAACATCCATTTAACATCCTTGCTACGTACTACCCCCGTCCATACCTTTCCATTCTTTTCCATTCTATTTATGCAAATTTGGGGCACTTTTTGGAGCAGATAACAGATGGAGGCACCCCCATAATTTTTCTCGTCCGCTGCGTCCTTTTTGCATACGTTTTGCATGCGTTTTCCAAAGAAAATTCCTTTTATAAAGTCTATTTAAGTTGCATCTGCCTTCTACACAGCCAATTAAATAAATAAATATACTTTTTGATTCATATATTGTTGTCACCAATGATACCTAGATATGTTTTCAATTTCCGTGTTATTAATATAATCATTTTAATGAAATATATTTCAATTACCTCTTTAGAAAAACTTTCTATGTATATGTAGTTACTTTATATGTAGTTCATGTCACTGTTTTTTTCTGTTTCCATTGCCTATTATTTCAATACATTGTATTGTCCAGTATTTTCATGTTCTTTTCAATCTTAATGCAGTGGTTTGTTCTCCATAAGTAATGTAGAATAACCTGGGATAAAGAGCTAAAAGAACCTAGTTTTCACCAGATAATAATTCTTGGACACCAATCAATTAAACAATTCATTCTGGGGGAAATTTAGATTTTGGCATAGTTCATGCAAAGCCACCAGCAATATCTTCATAAACAGGAGGCCTGTGGAGAAAGCAAGTTACAATTTTTGTACCATCTGTATTCCTGTACCTTCGTAACTCTTCTGTGGATATTTCGTGGCTGGGCTCCAATTTTAGATAAGAAGTTTCCATGTTTTATGGCTATTTGTCTAATTTTGACTCTTTCCAAACAAATGTATTTCAAACAATTTTAAACCTCGTTGCCGCAGCAGGAGATACAGCCAAACTATACTGGGACAAAAGAGATAAAAGAAAGGAGAGACAATGTATAAATGATTTAGAAATGAAGCAATTTGGATCTTCTCTACATCAAGATGATTTAAGATAGACCAAGTATTGATTCAAAGAATTCTCCTTTCAGGTCTACATGAGGATACTAGAACTTTGCTGAACCAATTGGATATAGGAGAACAGAATAGGGGTAGGGGTAAAGAAGGGAAGAGTAGGGAAGGGAAAGGAAAGGAGATGAACTGGAAGGGACCTTGGAGATTTTCTAGCCAACCCCCTGCATAAGCAGGAGACCCTATATCATTCCAGACAAGTGATTGTCCTGTCTCTTCTTAAAAATCTTCAGTGATGAAGCATCCACAATTTCTGAAGGGAAGCTGTTCCACTGGTTAATTGTCCTCACTGTTAGGAAGTTTCTCCTTAATTCCACGTTTCTTCACTCTTTGATTAGCTTCCAACCATTGTTTCTTTTCCTGCTTTCTGATGCTTTGGAGAATAATTTGACCCCCTCTACTTTCTACATGTTATGAATCATGTAGGAGATGACTAAGCTGAGCCCAAGGGAGGAGTCAAATGTATCATCAGTCATGAGTCCTTTCCTGCCCACAAGTGGTCTCCTTATTTACAGCCAAATTTAAAGCCCATGACACACCGCCCAACGGATACAAAAAGGACACAGCGGATGAGCAAAATGTTCCATCCGTTGTTATCCACTCTCAAAAGGGGCAAAAATTTGCATAACCGGAGTGGATAACACGGATGCGGGGAGGACGCAGGGCGGATGCAAAGCGGATGCAGAACGGAAGCCTAGCGGATGGAAGTGGATGGGAGCGGATGACACATCCACAGGGCTTCCGGGGGGCCTCAATGAAGTAGACGCAGAACGGATACAGCGGATGCAGAATGGACGCCGAGCAGATGAAGCGGATGCACAGTGGATGCACAGCGGATGCACAGCGGAAGCCTAGTGGATGCCTGGCGTTAATTGCGCATGCAGGGAGGATGCATTTCGTCAGCCCCACGGATATAACGGAAGCAGCTCGGAAGCAGGTCGCCATTCAAAGGAAAGACCTGCTGCCAGACGGATTGGCTGCCTTGCCTGCCCTGCCTGCATGTCTGCCTGCCAGCCTTGCTGCCAGCCTCCCTGCCAGGCTTGCTGCCAGCCTCCCTGCCAGCCTTGCTGCCAGCCTGCCTGCAAACCTTACTGCCAGCCAGTCTGCCTGCCAGCCTTGGTTCATGTCTGCCTGCCAGCCTTGGTGCCTGCCTGCCTGCCAGCCTTCCTGCCAGCCTTGGTGCCTGCCTGCCTGCCAGCCTTCCTGCCAGCCTTGGTGCCTGCCCCCCTGCAAGCCTTGGTGCCTGCCTTGGTGCCAGTCTGCCTGCCTGCCTGCCAGCCTGCCTGCCAGCCTGCCTGCCAGCCTTCCTGCCAGCCTTGGTGCCAGCCTCACTGCCAGCCAGCAACCCCACAACCATGCGGAAGCACAGCAAGACTCAGCCATCTGCTGCCAGCCCTGGCAAGAGGGACAGGGTTACCATCCCGCCCCCTGGCCCTCACCCTGCTTCTCTGGGGCTTCTGCAGCACGGGCTCGCTCTTCTGGGGCTGGCGCTTCTGCTGCTTCTGCTTCTGGAGGAGCTGATGACAAGCACTCCAGCACCAGCCACCTCCACAGCATCTGCACCCTTCACTACTGAGTCTGAGCGACCAAGAGGAGTGCCAGAGACTCTTTTCTGTTTTATAGCTTGTTGTTAATAAAGTCTATTTATGATTCACACACTTGCTTCATTTCTTTTTTTTAATAAACTCTTGCTGGAAACTTTTAGAAATGGTTTAATCCTTTGCATGCTTGTGGGATGGGTAAGGATAGCTTTGGGATGGGTTAGGATACCTGTGGTATGGGTAATAGCTGTGGGATGGGTTAGGATAGCAGTGGGATAGATAAACCTCCAGTGCAAGCATAGTGGGACTGTATGGTCCACCCTCCCAGGTGCCACACCTATGGCCCTTTATTATCAATAATAATGTAATAATTATCCACACATGTCAACATAAACACAACTCTTTATTAAACGCCCTGTCCATTGTAGGCCAACCAAACATATATGGCCCAATCTCATCAGTGTGATGAGACAGGCTGAAGGAAGCATCCATTAATCATCTATAATCCTGTCTTGCCACTCCACTGCTCAGCTGGGGAGTTGCACCATTGTCTCAGGAGGTTGCACTGCTTCTTTGCTTCATGTGAAGCTCTGTTGGGGCCTTGCACATCCTCAGTGTCGATCAGGTTTTGCCCTTGCCTCCATTCCCCAGGCTCCATGTCCCCATTGCCTTGTTGGAGGTCCATGAGCCTGTTCTGCAAGACTGGGTAGCGGGTGCGCATGAGATTGTGCAGGATGCAGCAAGCTTCCATGATCCTCCTCACGGTCTCTGGGCAATGCTGCATGGTGGTAAGAAGTACCTGGAACCTGTTGGCCAGGATGCCAAAGGTGTTCTCCACCACCCGCCTTGCCCTGGACAGCCTGTAGTTGAAGATCCTCTCTTCATGGGTGAGGAGTCTGGAAGTGTAGGGCTTCATGAGGTAGGTTGTGAGGGAGAAGGCGTCATCCCCCACGATGAAGTAGGGCACATCTTGTGTGTCGTTGGACAGGGGTTCTGGATCTGGGAAGCCCATGATGAGGTTGCCTTCCAGCTCCTCCTTGAGGTGACTGGCATTGTATACCTGGGCATCTGAAGATGAGCCGTTGCCTGAAGCATCGATGTACATGAACTTGTAGTCAGCATCGACCATGGTGAAGAGGATGATGCTGAAGAAGCCCTTGGAGTTGAAATAAGTGGACCTTGAGTTGGGTGGAGCTTTGCAGGCCACGTGCTTGCCATCGATGGCTCCAACGGTGTGTGGTAAGTTCCACTTCTGATACCACTGCTCTGCAACTTTCTTCCATCCTTCTTCAGTGGAGGGGTACTGTAGGAGCTCCTCCTTGTATTCTTTGATGATGGCCTGCACCACTTCTCTGACCACAATGCTGATGGTGTTGGATGGCACCCTCCAGCCGTACTGCATGCTCCTGTAGGAGGTCCCTGAGGCCAGGTGGCGCAGAGTGAGAGCCACCTTGAGCCCAGGTTCCAGGCTGGGCCGGAAGCTGGTGTTTGCTTTGGTCAACCTGGGTGTCAGGCACTGCCCAACTTCGTCAAACATGGCTGGAGGCATCCTCATGAAGTTCTGGAATGCCCAAGTGTCTTCGTTCCTGAGCTCCACCATCAGCTTGTTGTACAATCCGTCCTCTGCTCTTCTGGCAAACCATCTTCGGATCCAGACTCCTTTTGGGTGGCTCCTTTTCTTCTCGCAGTAGAGTTCACAGAGCCTGCAGATGGCTTCGCACTGTTGCAGAACGATGGTGGCTGCCAAAAGGACTTTGTTACAATCCACGTGGACATGACTGGATGCTGTGGAAGAGGAAGAGCCAGATGAAGGCTGCAGAGGTCTGCACCGCTGGGCTGCTGTTCTGAAAGGGAGATGCAGGCGAGTTGCTCCCCCTTTTTATAGGCAGTATAGGTTTTCCACTAGGCATTCTCTAGGCATCCTCTAGACATCCTTAATATCCGAGATAGGTCCCCTCTGCGAACGTTTTTTCTGTTTTAAACGTTTTTTTTCCATTCTGCATCCGCTAGGCATCCGTTCTGCATCTGTTCTGCATCCGTTCCGCTTCCTCCCTGCGTCCGGGCAGATGGAGTTCCGTGGATGCGTAGTGGACGCCTAGCGGATATAGAGGATGCGTAACAGATGCGTAGAGGATGCATAGCAGATGCAGAATGGACAAACTGGATACATTTTCCGTGCAAATGTTTTGGGCAGCCCAAAACTTTTGGAGCGGATGAAACATCAATAAACAGATGTTGGACAGATAGAGAGGAAGCCAAACGGAGGCAGTGAGTACATCACGTTTTCGAACGGATGACAAGGTTTTTTGTCCGTTTTACATCCTCTTTGCATCCGTTGGTTCAGTGTGACATGGGCTTAACTATTAGTTCAGATTATTGAAGAATGATTAACCTTGTAATAAATCACATTTATTTCCAAGTCCTTTAGAATGATGTGTCATTGCGTGGCATTTTGATGCAATTCTATATCATCTTGTGAAGCGTCTGCAAAAATTGCTTTATGTTAAAAGTTGCAGGCTAAATTGTATTCTTTGCCAGTTGTATGGTGTGTATGTGTTTGAGAGATGTGTGATTACTATGAAGGGAAGTTATGCCCTATTTTCAACATTTCTTTCCTCTTCAGAAAGTAACATGCTGCCTCTTCTATTTTTAGCTCAGCCCTGTAGGTAGAATAACAGAATAACATTACCCCAGAAGACTTATCCATTGAGATACTGAGGGGAAGCTCTCAGGAACTTATCTCTATACTTACTATATTTCAAGTGCATTGAATGATAAGAAATATATATTTAAAATAGCCACCTTTTCTTACAAGGTAATAATTCAACAGACAGCAAATTTCAGGTCGGTGTTCTCCCTGTAGGATAGCCATACATAATGCTTAATCTAAGTCTCCATTCTCTCCTCTACTTCCCTAGTTCTGACATAAGCCTAAATTTTAAATCCTTTCGAGAGCCATAAAATCAGCCTTCTCCAGTTTGGTGCCCTCAGTATATATTAGCCCTTAACTTCCCAAATTCATAGTAAATGACCATGTTACCTGGAATTCTAGAAGGTTTCACCCCAACACATTTTCTCAATCTGAAGGGTTGGGAAGGGAGTAATTTATGTGGGAGGTCAATTTATCATTGTTCTTAACCATAACTGTATATTTTTAACATCTAAATTCACATCACATCTTTGCCCACCGAAAACTAGAGGCACATGAGAATAAAAGAAAAAGTAAATCAATAGTTTGAAGGGAGAACATTCATGTGCGATTTATCTGATGAAGTCATTTTTTTAAGGAAACCTTGCATATTCTAGGTATTTTAGATTTTAATTTCTACCAGTCCCGAGTCAAGATGGTTAATAGAAAAGGGTTGTAGTCCAAAACATTTTGGGACACTACCTTTGCCTTAAAAAGGTATAAATATCACAAGAGCACAAAGTTCTGTGACTGCTACAGCAGAACTTTTCAACCTTGGCAACTTTAAGATGTATGGACTTCAACTGCAGTGGCCCCTGCTCCATGAAACATCTTCCCTTTGAAGATGAGAATGGCCCCAACCTAAAGCTTGAAAATCTAAATTATGCTACAAGCACCAAGGGCCTGTCTCCTGGCTACATAGTTAATGGGCCAAATATCTTACTTTTGTATGTACATTTATGAATGAGACAGTTTAATATTTTCTTTTCACTATTCTATATTTTTTTACTGGTTTTATTGTTTTAAAACATTTTTTTTTATGTAACTATATATTTTGAATTGTAAGACACTGAGATTCATTTGTTGAGATGAGTGGCTACAGAAGAGAGAGAGGGAGGAGGAGGAGGAGAGAGAGAGAGACTCTCAATACCCTAACCAGCTTTCCAAGGGGAATGCAGTTGGAAGTCCACATATCTTAAAAGTTGCCAAAGTGGGAACAGTATGCTACTGAGAAATTGACAGACAAGACATGCATGCAAGAGACCTGACTGATCAGCCAGATAAATTACTTTGCTGGGCAATATTTGGAACAGGAGTATATGGAATATACACCCTTCCATTTTTATTATACAATGAATTGAAACAAGGTTGATCCAAACCAGCATTTTGCATTCAATATCAGCCAATCAAAGTAGTTTACACAAATGTACAAAAGGTTGCAGTACAAGAGAAACAATTGTCCCCAACTGTCTCTATCTGAGATTTAATTTCAAGTGTCAGACATTACTTTTAAAAGTATAAAAGGTACAGACACATCCTGCAACAACTGGCCAGAACACACTTTACCTGATTGGTTAGTTCATCAAGATAGGACGTGCTGAATTTTCCTTCTCCTGGTTGACATGGCAGACCTCAAAGATATGTGCAGCTTTTATGTTGTGACAATTCCATGAACAAAATAATGCTATTTTATTAATGTGGCTTCAGCAAACTGAACTATGGGTGCATGTTTTTCACTATGGGTGCGCTATGCTTTTGGTTTATTCTTAGGGTTTGGGGAGATAGGGGAAATATTTTCTTTTTAATACTGATTATGATATAGTTATTCATTATTACATTACTTTGGGGTTAGCTTTGTAATGTTTTATGCCACCAAGAATGTTTTGGTATTGAGATGGGTGAGAGATACTATGGGTAAATGGAAGAAAGGGAAGGAGGGAAGAAACAAGGAAAGAAGGGAAGGAAGGAAAGGAAGGAAGGAAAGGAAGGAAGGAAGGAAGGAAGGAAGGAAGGAAGGAAGGAAGGAAGGAAGGAAAGAAAGAAAGAAAGAAAGAAAGAAAGAAAGAAAGAAAGAAAGAAAGAGAGCAATTCTGTGTGTCTCATTTCAAATTGGTTTATTTATCTATTATTTACCAGGGCTTATGTGCTGCTCCCATCTCAAAAAGACTCTAAACCAAGGGTGTCAAACTCATGGCATCATGTTGTTGTCATGTGACATATGATTTTTCCCCCTTCACTAAACTGGGAGTAGGTGTGGCCAGTGCATGACACATCGGGCTGCAGCCTAAAAGTTTGACACCCCTGCTCTAAGCAGTTTTCCCTTTTTCAGTAAAAAAAAGATTAAAAAGAACAAGAAAGTACAGAGATAATTATTAAAAATTGTAAGAAAATTACAAAAAGGTCCATCGTCTGAGAAGCATGCCAACATCAAAACACAAACCATAATTTCAGGCGAGGAGTGTCACTGCTCACTTTAGCTCAACTTTCAGGCCTCTCTTTTTAAAAATCTGTCTCTTTAAAAGACAGGCTTGAAGAGCTTTCATAAAGAGTAGATCTGTTCCAACCATGGGAAGTCTATTATTCCAAAGAACTGGATATGCAAGTGAGAAAAATCAACTCTATGACCATCCCTAAGAGGAGGGATTTAAAAGGAGCCTTCTCATTATTACTTGGTCTGATTCATACCTTTTTACAGAGTTCTTTGAGGCTGATTCTTCTCGTTGTTGACCTACATTTCACAGTTTATTGGGAGATGAAACAGTATCTGGTTTAACTATTAATCACTGAGTTTAGTCATGCAAGACTCAAGTCTCCAGCTGATCACAGATTTCATTTTTATTTACCTCTGCTGTTCTTAAAGAGGACAGCTTTTGTGCACTACAAATAAATTAAGGAAGGAGGCTAGGAACCATATTGTTATTCAAAGCAGAGCAGAATCATAAGCTCACTTAAACCTTTACTTCTGCAGATCATAGAGGCTTATGGGGAAAATTATGGCTGGGTATGATTTCCCTTATTTTTCCTATAGAAAGTATCTGGTTCATTTCTCACATCATTCTTTAAACAGATCACCTAAACCCCAAAGATGCCCTAAGATGTTGCACTTAGAGATGCACCTAGAAAAGAACCATGATTTAAGCATCTTTCTTTTTCAAATGGCACCTATTTTCTGAAAATTACAAAAAGTTAGTTAAGGGCTATGCTAAGTTTTTCTTTTCTGGATCTTTTCTGGATCTGCTAGTCATTGCTTTCTTTTCTGGGGATTATTGTGGTGCACAAGCTCAATCCAATTCTTTGGTGTTTTGTGCAAGATGGAACTTTTTTATATCATAATTGCTTTTATGTAGGTATGTATAGAGAATAAGGAGGATGATCTTGATGGGAAGATGTGGGACTCATTGCCAAGGCAAGGGAGCTGGAACATTTTTTAAGCCAACATCCAGATAACATTTGGAACCAGACCAGAAAAATACCTCCCTAATTCACTGAACTATAAGAAGAATTTAAGAACTATAGAACAATCAGACTCACAAAATTCTGGTATAGCAGTTCATTTCAATAAAGATAATTTTGGACTTTCTGTGGAGTTATTGATTTCATGGTCTAGTGTATTTATTGGGGCTGACAGAAGCAGATCAATGCATTCTGTGATCTTCTCAGTGCCATTTATAATTCTTTTTCTGTTGGACATAATTTTCAGATGGTCTGTGTTTGGATTAATTTTATACTTTTATCTTCTTTGGCTCTGAATGTTCTACATGCAACTACTTAAAGCAAAAGAGGAAGAAGAAGTGTTTTTTTTTTTTACCTTTTATTGCTTTTTCTCATATTCTTAATAAAATATATCTTCTCTGAGATTGGTCTACCTCGCCATAAAATGAAGAGACTGATTTTCCTCTTAGCTGTAAGATGAAAAGGAGATAAAGCAATTTCCCTCTTCCAGGGTTAGCATTGCACTAGAAAGATAGGCAAGACATACAGAAGCTTTTCCTTTTAATTATCATAAAAGGGAAAGGTTTTCCTCTCCCTTCCCCTTCAAATCAGACAGGCCATCCTTCCATTCCAGGGGAAGTGTCTCATCTGTTGTGATGTAATTAACTGTGACAATGGAAATACTGTCAAAGTCTCTCCTGCACTAAATAAACAAAACAGCCTATTGGTTACAAATGAGCATTGATCCTTTTCAAAGTGGGATGTATACAGAAGCTGCTTCTGCTTCCATGCATGCAAGCCTAAGGAGGAAGGGGTAATATGGATACATACTAATGAGGTTCTCTTAACACCACATAATAAGAAACAACAAAAAATAAATTGCTGGAAGGTAGCTTTCTCATTTGTTTTTCCTTAACTATTACCCTGTTTGTAGCACACAATGTTCTAAAAAGGATACAGGAATCTCAGAGAGAAAGATGGTTTCTGGGAATATACACACACTAATTTTTTTTTAAGAGAAATACTTTTCAATACTTACTAGAATAAAAACATCTAGCATAAAACAGTAGCCACTGTCCGCTGAGAAGAATTGATAAATTCTTTAAATTTTCTCAGTCCTGAAATAGTTCCCTTCTGTGATAGATTTAATTAAAATGTGTTTTATTCTGGATTACTTGAGAATTCTGCATCACCATTACAATACTGTAAACCCTCAGGATTAAAAAAGCAAGAACTATCCTTATACAAAGTCAAACTTTTGATTCATCCAGTGTTCTATGAGTAGATCAACTTTTTTGAAGATGGTAGATACCTGTTGGACTGAGCTTCAGTTTCCCAGCCTCATTCGCTGAAGTGGGAGAACATGAAAGGAGTGATCTCTAAATTCTGAAAAGTTTGTTTTGGGATTAATCTACAAGTTGTTTGAGTTTGGGACAGCAATGCCTTCAAGAATCTTTTCCAGAAGAATTAATTTTACAGATTCAGAAGCATGACACAGGGAAACCCAGGTCTATCCCTTATTACTCAAATGCACATGTTTTTGCAGAACATTGTGGGTATCTACAGATATGGGGCTATGTGTAGGAACAGCTTTCCAGAGCATAATTAAGTCTGAAATTATGTTCAATAGGATTGATTTCAGAAGAGGTTTTCCTTCAAATGGTTGATTGTCTATTTGTAATAAAAGCAATATCTTATCAATTGCATAAACAAAGAGATCAGTAGGGAACTCAAATGATCAATCAATAGCTGGTTCAGGGCCCTTTTCAAATATTTCAGTGTTTCTTTGTGACTTTGAATAAAACAGTCTACAGATGTGATTGTGAAACAAAATACTGTGTTCTTTGCTTAGGAATGGAAGGGTAACAAAGTTACCTTGACTTTCTGATCAAGCAGTACAAGTGGAAAGAAAGGTTAAAGAATCATTTCCATTTGTTTCTGATGAATTCGGTTTATAAATGTATCTTAATCCTTGCCTTGCTAAATATATCTCTCTTCTCTGCATGTTTCTTTGTATTTATCACTTTTTAGCTTATAAACATGAAGCTAAATTCTTCACCTCACTGACATTTAAGGCCCTGTCACACTGGCCGACGGATGCAAAACGTTTGTAAAAAGGACACAGCGGAGGAGAAAAATGTTCCATCCGTTGTTATCCGCTCTCAAAAGTGCCCCGAATTTGCATAAGTAGAGCGGACAACACGGAAAGGAATGGACGGGGGGAGGATGCAGGGCGGATGGAAAGCAGATGCTCCACGGAAGCCTAGCGGGTGGAAGCGGATGGGAGCGGATGGCACATCCGCAAGGCTTCCGGGGGACCGTGGCAAAGCGGACGCGGAACAGAAAGAGCGGGTGCAGAGCAGAGCAGAAGCCGAGCGGATGAAGCGGATGCACAGCAGAAGCCAAGCGGATGCCTAGCGTTCACTGCGCATGCAGGGAGGATGCATTGCATCAGCCCCGTGGATATAAAGGGAAGCAGCTCCCAAGCAGGTCAACATTCACAGGAAAGACCTGCTGCCAGACACATTGACTGCCTTGCCAGCCTGCCTTGCCAGCATGCCTGCCAGCCTTGCTGCCAGCCTGCCTGCCTGCCTGCCTGCCTGCCTGCCAGCCTGTCTACCAGCCAGCAACCCCACAACCATGGGGAAGAAGAGAAAGCCTCAGCCATCTGCTGCCAGCCCTGGCAAGAGGGACAGGGCCACCCTCCCACTCCCTGGCCCTCACTCTGCTTCTGCTGGGGTTTCTGTAGCACGGGCTCGCTCTTCTGGGGCTGGGGCTTCTGCTGCTTCTGCTTCTGGAGGAGCTGATGATGATGCTTATGGTGGTGGTGCTTCTGCTCGTGCTTACTCTGCTGATGCTGCTCCTCGTCCTGCTGGTCCTGCTTGTGCTCCTGGTCCTGCTCATGCTCCTGCTCCTGCTCGTGCTCCTGGTCCTGCTGGTCCTGCTGGTGCTGCTGGCGCTATTGGTGCTTACTCTGCTGCTGCTGATCCCGGTACTGCTGGTCCTGCTGAAGATGATCCTGGTGCTGCTGGTCCTGCTGGTGCTGCTGGTGCTGCTGGCGCTGCTGGTGCTTACTCTGCTGATGCTGATCCTGTTCCTGCTGGTGCTGCTGGTGCTGCTGCTGGTCCTGCTGGTCCTGCTGCTGCTGGTGGTGTGGAGGAGCAGCCCTTACAACCTGGAAGCCCCTCTGATGAGGGCCCATGTGGTCCTGCAAAGGGAGGAAGAGGCATATACGAGAACAGGAGAGGAGGCAATACTCCATCGAGGAGGAACATGAGGATGAGGTGCTAGAGTGGCTGAGAGAGAATGAGTATCTAGGGCAGAAGGGACACAGGCTCTACAGGGACACCAAAAGGAAGCAGACTGCTTGGAGAGAGAAGGCGGAGAGCCTGGGCTACACTTCGGAGGTGCTCCTCGGCTGGTGGAAGCACATGCACACCTGGTACGGGAAGCTGCACCTCAAGAAATCTGGCCAGGCCGCGGTCAAGCTAACGGACAGAGAGACCTACGTGATGGCCAGGTGCAGCTTCCTGGAGGGTGAGATCCGCCACCGAGGAGCAGCCCCTCTCACAACCCTCTCTCTCAGGCAGCCTGCTGAGAGCTAGTCCTCTTCCAGCAGAGAGTCAGCTCCTGTCTCCAGGCAGGTGTCTGTGGAGCGTGCCATGGTGGAGAACCCGCGGACAGGTGTTGTAACTGTGGTGGAGCGCGTGGAGGACTCCCTGGTACGGTGGGAGAAAGGAGACAGCGCGTCCACCACAGCCCAACCCGCATCCACCCCAAGCTCCACCTCCACAGAAAGGCAGAGAGCCAGACAGGAGGGGCAGAGCCACACTGTCCTGCTGGAGATAAGAGACACCATCAGGAGCAGCATAGATATCCTCTCTCAGCTGGTCCACACCGACTCCTCATCCTCCAACCGCAAGCCCTTCCTCACCTATGTCAACCAGACCCTCACGGACATGGCGGAACCCCAGTACCAGGTGGTGAAGGACAGGATCACCGATCTGCTTCACAACCCTCCAGATCCAGATGAACCTGCTCCCACCCAGTCCAGGTCTGCTCCTCCACCCCAGGTGATGTCCTTCCCATTCCAAGGCTTTCCACAGGCCCTCATCTACCAGGGCTACGGTTACCAGGAGGTCCAGCAGCACAGGGAGCAGCCCTTCCCAGTCCAGGCACAGGTTCATCGGACCCCACTGTTGCCACCGGTTCCACTGATGCCGATGCTATCCACGCCACTGATGCCACCGATGCCACTCACACCACTGATGCCACCGATGCCACCAATGCCAACCACGTCACTGATGCCACCCATGCCAGTCCTCACACAGCTGCAGACCAGACAGCCCCACAACACTGCTCCTTCCTCCAACCCCAGCCAAGCCCGGCCTCAGTACATCTGTCGTCGGTAATGGGGCTGACACCCCATGGCATGGAGGAAGGAGCTCTCAACATCATGGGGCTGAGCCAGCTGTCTGAGAGCTTCCTCAACACACTGTCCCCTGTTGTCCTCTAGGGGCCAGGCACCCCAGTGGCACTTCAGACCAGCACTCCAGCAGCAGCCACCTCCACAGCACCTGGACCCTTCACCCCTGAGACTGGGCACACCTCTGAGTGACAGAGAAGAGTGCCAGAGACTGGGTGGATACCTGTAGACTTTATTTGGACACTTGACTTGGGTCATTTTTCTTTTACAGCTTGTTATTAATAAAGATTATCTTTGCTTCACATATTTGCCTCATTTATTTTTGTAAATAAAGTCTTGGTGGAAACTTTTAGAAATGGTTTAGCCTTTGCATGCTTGTGGGATGGGTTAAGATAGCAGTGGGGTGGGCAGGGATACCTTTGGGATGGGAAATAGCTGCGGGATGGGTAAGGATGGGATGAGTTAAGATAGCTGTGGGATGAGTTGAGATAGCAATGGGATGGGCAGGGATACCTGTGGGATGGGTTAGGATACCTGTGGGATGGGTTAAGATAGCTGTGGGATAGATAAACCTCCAGAGCAAGCATAATGAGACTGTATGGTCCACCCTCCCAGCTGCCACACATATAGCCCTATATTATCAATAATAATGTAATCAATCATCCACACATGTCAACATAAACACAACTCTTTATTAAATGCCCTGTTCATTGTAGGCCCACCAACATATATGGCCCAATCTCATCCGTGTGATGAGACAAGCTGAAGGAAGCATCCTTTAATCATCTATCATCCTGTCTTGCCACTCCACCGCTCCAGCTGGGGGTTGAACCAGTGTTTCAGGAGGCTGCACTGCTTCTTCCCTTCATGTGAGGCTCTGTTGGGGCCTTGCACATCCCCCGTGTCTATCAGGTTTCGCCGTTGCCTCCATTCTCCAGGCTCCATGTCCCCATTGCCTTGTTGGAGGTCCACGAGCCTGTTCTGCAAGACTGGGTAGCGGGCGCGCATGAGATTGTGCAGGAAGCAGCAAGCTTCCACGATCCTCCTCACGGTCTCTGGGCGATGCTGCATGGTGTTGAGAAGTACCTGGAACCTGTTGGTCAGGATGCCAAAGGCATTCTCCACCACCCGCCTTGCCCTGGACAGCCTGTAGTTGAAGATCCTCTCTTCACGGGTGAGGCATCTGGAGGTGTAGGGCTTCATGAGGTAGGTTCTCAGGGAGAAGGTGTCATCCCCCACGATGAAGTAGGGCACATCTTGCGTATCGTTGGGCAGGGGGTCTGGATCTGGGAAGCCCATGATGAGGTTGCGTTCCAGCCCCTCCTCGAGATGACTGGCGTTGTATACCTGGGCATCTGAAGATGAGCCATTGCCTGAAGCATCAATGTACATGAACTTGTAGTCAGCATCGACCATGGCGAAGAGGATGATGCTGAAGAAGCCCTTGTAGTTGAAATAAGTGGAACCCGACTTGGCTGGCGCTTTGCAGGCCACGTGCTTGCCATCTATGGCTCCAACCTTGTGGGGGATGTTCCACTTCTGATACCACTGCTCTGCAACTTTCTTCCATCCTTCTTCAGTGGAGGGGCACTGGAGGAGCTCCTCCAGGTATTCTTCGATGATGGCCTGCACCACTTCTCTGACCACAATGCTGATGGTGTTGTGTGGCACCCTCCAGCCGTACTGCATGCTCCTGTAGGTGGTCCCTGAGGCCAGGTGGCGCAGAGTCGGTGCCACCTTGAGCCCAGTGTCCAGGCTGGGCCAGAAGTTGGTGCTCTGCTTGGTCAACCTGGGTGTCAGCCACTCCACAACTTCATCAAACATGGCTGGAGGCATCCTCATGAAGTTCTGGAATGCACGAGTGTCTTCGTTCCTGAGTTCCACCATCAGCTTGTTGTACAGTCCGTACTCTGCTCTTCTCCCGATCCATCTTCGGACCCAGACGCTTCTTGGCCACCTCCTTTTCTTCCCGTAGTAGAGTTCACAGAGCCTGTAGATGGCTTCGCACTGTTGCAGAACGATGGTGGCTACCAAATGACTGTGTTACGATCCATGGTGGACATGACTGGATGCTGTGGAAGAGCAAGAGGCAGATGAAGGCTGCAGAGGTCTGCACAGCAGGGCTGCTGGTCCAAAAGTGAGATCCAGGTGAGTTGCTCCCCCTTTTTATAGGCAATATAGGTTTTCCACTATGTGTCCTTTTGCATCCTCTAGGCATCCTCTAGACATCCTTAATATCCGAGATAGGTCCCCTCTGCGAACGTTTTTTTCATTTAAAATGCTTTCTTTGTGAGCTGCATCCGCTTTCATCCTTTCTCCGTCCGTGCTACTAACGCTGCGCGTCCGTTCCACTTCCTCCCTATGTCAGTTTACCACTGGAGCGGATTTGAGTTTCGTGGATGTGCAGCGGATGCCTTGCGGATGGAGCAGATGCGTAACGGATGACGATGGATGCAGAACGGATGTTCCCCGTATGCCTAGCGGATATAGAACGGACGCGTTGGATACATTTTCCACTCAAAAAGTTTTGAGTCGCTCAAACCCTTTTGAGTGGATGGAACCTCAGTCGATGGATGCTGGACGGTTAGAGAGGAAGAAAAACGGACGCAGTGAGTACAGAACGGAAGCATCGCGTTAACCAATGGATGGTAAATGTTTCTCTCCATTTTACATCCTCTTTCCATCCGTTGGTGCAGTGTGACATGGGCTTTATGTCCATCATTTTCACCCGCATTTCACTGGGCATTGAGCATCTTTGAGAGAATGTCTGCATATTAAATGGGATAATTAAAAAAAAAACCACGAAAGAAATAATAACCCTAAAAGAGAAACAACTTGTTTTCACAACATTACATAGATAAAAATGTATATTTCATATATAACCCTTACATTCAACCTTGCACATTAATCTGTAAAAGTACATTGCTATGAAGGAAAAAAACAGAAATGACAATATGGCATCACTAAAAATGATAATTCTCCTTTGCTCAAGCAAAAGGAACACATAACACAAGAAAATGTACTTTTTTTGTAAAATGCCAAAACATTTTGGTTGATATGTATTTTATCAAATTCTACTTTTTTTCCAACTGCAAGCAGCAATAGAAGACAAAAGATTGACATCAATTTGACATGTTAGGTCCTTGGTTCCCAGAATTTCCAGCTAACACAATCACTGGATTTATAATACAAACACACCAGAAGCACACAAATTTGAGATAGACCTCTATATGTAATCATAAATACCACTGAATCAAAGTAAATATTATTTTTTCTGACATCATTAAACATTTCAATTCAAGTATAATTATACCAAAGGCAGCTTTGTATAGTGATAAAAGCATTTAGCTAGAAACCCAAGATCTTCTCCCATCTTAGACAATAAAAGCCAACTGGGTGACCTTGATCTAGTCACTCTCTCAACCTAGGAAGGAGGCAATGACAAACCATTTTTGTTTGCAAAAAACCCTGCATGGATTCTTTCAGTCCCTAGGAGTCAAGGTTGAATTCACTATTACTGATAAGAAAAACAAAAAGTTTTGGCTGTGATATGAACATTCAGAGAGATACTCCAAAGGTGCTTTTTCAGGAGGCAAGTGGATTTTCTTGGTTTTTTTTCTTTCTGAAGATGTTTCATTTCTCATCCAGGAAGCTTCTTCAGCTGACAGGATAGTGGGGAATGGAAGGATTTATATTCCCCACAATCCTATCAGAGCTGAAGAAGCTTTTTGGATGAGAAGCGAAACATCTTCAAAAAGGGGAAAAAAAACAAGAAAGTCCTGAAAAAGCACCTTTGGGACCATGACTGGACATAGATGTGCTGGCATTTGCAAAGAGACAAGGCTGAGACACAAAGGCAATGTTCATAGAAGCTTAATTACTTCACATGCATCTAATAATTTCTTCCTTAAGTACTATTAAAAACCAGTATTCGTTGGCAATATTTGGATAGAGGATAAAGTGTAGTTGAAGCAAAAAAAAAAAAAATACAACAAAAATAAAAATCAACATTTTTGAAATAAATCCTTCCTTCAGAGTTTTGGGTCAGGCCAGTTCAGTCCATCTATCCCATCACTGTGCAGTCCTCTGCAGGCCTTGGTTATTAGATGGCACTCATTTCCAGATGGTAAAATTGCAGTCCCAGATTAATGAGTACAAACTCAAATATCTTAATGATATAATTATGTAGTCTGCTTCCAAGAATAAACATGAAACTCTCTGTCAAATGTCAGAGCTGATAAGAGTTTATTCTGAAGTTGGTGTCTTGTGCCATTTAAAACTCCTAATGATGGGTAACATTCAAAATGGAGGGGTACACAACAGGGATGTGCAAAACAGCTGTCATTTGTCTCAGTGAGTTACCTCACACCCTAAAAGTGATGCAATTAACCTCTTCTAGGCATAGAGGTGATGCTATAAGCTGCATCAAAGCTTCAGCTGGCAGTTCCATCATGCATTGCAAAAAGTAGAGAAACTCTTCTAAGGCTTCCTGAGATTGGTGGGAACATCAGAAAGAGGTTTCAGTGCATGCACAGGAGACTCACCTAAAAACTGAAATTGCCCAAGAAGTTAGGTGATGCTACACAGCAGTTCATTTCATTAAGAAATGGGAGGTAGTGTTACTAGCTTGCAAAGTGCTTTCAAATGGATGCTTTACACAATCCTTTATCAAAAGGAAGTACCCTTCTGCAGAAATCTAGTATGCAAGTTTTAAGTACTGAAATAAGAATGAATAGAAATGATAATTGAAACTCAACACAACTTATGCTTATGCACTTTCCACAAGTGAGTTCTACTTTTCCTGAACTTTCCTGAACTCTCAAGACAAATTTTGTTTCAGAGCAAAGTTTCCCCATGTGCCTTCTTAGTCTCTATTACATTTCATTTCCCATCTGGTCCCACAGACTTCCATATCCCAAATCGATTCCAGCTTTGCGGGACTGTTATCCTTAAAGATAAAGGTAAAAGTTCCCCTCGCACATATGTGTTAGTTGTTTCTAGGTCTAGGGGGCAGTGCTTATCTCCTTACAAAGCCGAAGAGCCAGCGCTGTCTGAAGATGTCTCCATGGTCATATGGCTGGCATGACTAAATGGCAAAGGCACATGGAATGCTGTTACCTTCCCAGCAAAGTGGTCTCTGCTTGCATTTTTACATGCTTTCAAACTGCTAGGTTAGCAGAAGCTGGGACAAGTAATGGGAGCTCACTCCATTAAATGGTGCTAGGGATTCGAACCACCAAAGTGCCAACCTTCCTGATTGACAAGCTCAGCATCTTAGCCATTGAGCCATCACACTCCTTTTTTGTTATCCTTAGGAAGTAAAAAAAAAAAAAAAAGAATTGGGTTGATTGACTGCTTTTGGTCAAGGATAAGGCCTGGGTTTTGGAAGCAAGAGACTTTGATTGCATTCTTGGTTGACCTTTGGCAGGAGCAGGATGGGGATGGTACATCCATGTTTGCTCTTCTTGACCTTTCAGTGTCTGATACCATCTATCATTGTATCCTTCTGAGTCTACTCTGGGACTTTGGGATGTACAGTATGGTGTTGTGCTGGTTCTACCCCATTTTCTGGATCAGTGCCAGTCAGAGGTGAAAGGTAGGGAGAACTCCAGCCTATAGCCCCTCCTTTCTGAGGAGCTACTAAGCTGAATATTTTCTCCCCTCCAATTTAACATCTACTTGAAACTTCAGGGGAATTTGTCTGAAAGTTTGGGTTGAGGTAACATCAAGGTGCTGATGTCACTCAGCTTTATATTTCAATCCCATATTACAAATATAAAACAAATACATGCTCTGTCTTACATATTGGCAAAAGAATCAGAAAATAAAATACAAGCTGAATAGTCAAAATCTTGTTGATGATCCAAGCTCTGTAAAGGACCTTGGAATACTCATCTCTAATGACCTAAGTGCTAGAGCCCACTGTAACTACAGAGCCAAAAAGACATTAAGAGTTGTTTACCTAATCCTATGTAGCTTTTTCTCTGGAAATATCACACTACTAACAAGAGCATACAAAACATTTGCTAGACCAATACTCGAATACAGCTCATCAGTCTGGAACCTGCATTATGGATCTGATATTAATACAGTTGAGAAAGTCCAGAAATATTTCACAAGAAGAATTTTCCACTCCTCTTCTCATTACAGAATACCTTATGCCACCAGACTTGAAATTCTAGACCAAGAAAACCTAGAACTATTCCGCCTTCAGTCTAAGTATAGAATATAAAATTATATATTGCAATGTCCTACCTGTCAATGAATACTTCAGCTTCAGCCATAACAATACAAGAGCACACAATAGATACAAATTCAAGGTAAATCGCGCCAAACGTGCCTCCTGTCCCTGTCCTATTGATTCTTTTATTTTTATTTTTTTTATATGTATCCATTTCATGTATTCATAACTATGTCTATACCTATACCTGTTATCTTATAATCATTTGACAAAATAAATAAATAAATAAATAAAAATATGAGAGTGCTATGGAAGTTCTGTCTCAGTGCCTGGAAGCTGTGGGGGCCTTGCAACCCAGGCAAGAACTAGTGGTTCTGGATATTTGGATTTCTGGTTCTGGGGACTTTCTATCTTGGTTCTGGATGGGATGGCACTGCTTCAGAGATTCCGGGGTCCTTTTTGTTCACAATCTGGGGTCCTCTTGGACTTATGTCTCTTCTTCAAGGAGCAAGTAGAAGTTGTGGCTAGGTGGGACTTTGCACATTTTTTTGTTATGCATCAGTTACTCTCTTCTAGAATTGGAAGCAACTTGCTCATGGTCACTCATGCCCCCATGATTCCAGCCTTGACTACTATCATGCATGGGACTGCCCTTGATTAGTATTCAAAAGCTTCAGCTGGTATAGAATGTAACATTATGGGCCGTTAATGACACCAGTTATTTGGTATATGTGACACCCCTGCTGTGTGAGCAAATTGACCACCAACATGCTTCTAAGTATAATTTAAGCTGTTAGTAGCTACATTTACAGTTCTTCATGGATTGGGATCAGGTCAGCTACAGCTGTACTATCTATATATTTCTTATATATAGGAATTAGTATTCAGCATTTCTTCAGCCTCTGCTTGTAGATTTCCCAGTTTGCAAACTGCTCATGGAAAACATAGGTCCATGGACACTTCCCTCAGGTGAGGCTTCTAACATCTTAAAATTCAGAGTCTATAAATGAAAACTTATTTAATTAAAAATACATAAAATAGTTTATTTTGTTGATAAATTAGCCCCCCCCCCCAAAAAAAAAAAAGAATGGAAGGCAAGTTGCTAGATTCAAGGTTTTCAGTCTTTATTGTGAAGAATGGCTTTAGGCGCACCAAGGTTCCATATCCATTCATAGAAAACAGAGGCAGAAGATGCAATGGTATACGGGAATGACTGTGGTAGAAGGAAGAACTGAAGACTAGGCAATGGTCAAATAAAAGACAAGTTGAGTCTGCAGAAGGAATGGGGGCATGGCAAAGATCTCAGAAGGGACCTTCCCTGGTTTCTTCAATGAATGAAAGATTTATTGGCCAAGCATGATTAGACACACGAGGAATCTGTCTTGGTGCATATGTACATAAAAAGAAAAAATACATTCATCATAGGGTACAAATACATTCATAGGGTACAAATAAGCACTGCAAAGGCAAGGGGGCAGAGATGTCCTTTCAAGATTTGCAAGTTTCAGTTAATGTAACTTTACAATAACATTAGACCTAGTTCTTAGTGTGCTTCTTGCCTGGGCCACCTCACAAGTCTGACAGAAGGCAACTGCAGTCTATGCTTTGCTTGGAAATCTTCCTACCAAAGGAAAGCTGGAGGTATCTGAGCATTTGAAATATTAGATGAGGTGGTAAAAAATCTCCTTGCTGGTTTTGCATCTAATAAATAAATGCTTTTGCCTCCCTCTGCATTTGGAGAGGAACTGATATGTTCCTTCAAATTCCAAAAGTAAGATCTAAACAAATCAAGAGTCTTTTTATCTGGTAGCTGTTTTGCCCTCTACTCCCCCACTGTTTTTTAAAAAATATTTTCACTTCTGCAGGCCAAATTTATCCATAGAAAGGTGAAACATCAACGAGTATTTATTACAGGTAGTCCTCGACTTATGACCACTTCAGCCCCAAATTTCTGTTGCCAAGTAAGACATTTGTTAAGTGAATTTTGCCCCATTTTTATGACCTATCTCGCCATAGTTGGTAAGTGGATCACTGCGGCCGTTAAGTTAGTAACATGGCTGCTAAAAGAATCTGACTTCCCCATTGACTTTGCTTGTCAGAAGGTCACCAAAAGGGGATCATCCAACCCTAGAACATCACAGCTGTTGTAAATATGAATCAGTTGCCAAGCATCTAAATTTTGATTATGTGATAATGGGGAGGCTGCAATGGTCATAAGCGTGAAAAATTTGTATTGTTTTACATGCAGAACTGCATTTTACAGTAGCATCACATCAGTTCCTCATCCACTCATATTACACATGAAAGATTGTTCCCTCTAGACTGGAAATAGATGATACGACATCATCTATCTCCAATCTGCAACACAGTCCTTTCAGAAGTTCCAAGAAGGCTCCACATCCATTTGCACTACTTCGGTGACCTTGAGGACACAGATAAACCTCCAAATGGCCTCAATGACTTTCTAAAAGAATGCAAATGACCAGCTGTCTGTAAGGAGTATAAATCCCTCCATTCCCCACCATCCAGTCAGAGCTGAAGAAGCTTCTTGGATGAGAAGCAAAACAATTTTGATTACGTGATCACGGGAGGCTGCAATGATTATAAATGTGAAAAACAGTCATAAGTCACTTTTTTTCATCGCTGTTGTAACTTTGAACAGTCAATAAATGAACTGTTGTAAGTCAAGGCTACCTGTACATGATGACCCTCTTTTAGTCTTCCACCTGCATTTGTTGAGAAATGTATAAGCTGGACGGGGGCAAAAGTTCCAATATGAGACCTACTACTGCATGCTCTTTCTGATTACCTGACTCCTGTAATGCGTCATATTTTAAATGGGTGAGCCTCATTTCACGATCTCTCACCCACAAAGATCTTTTTAAAGAGCCTGCTTCCTCCTCCTCCTCCCCTCACATTTGCAAATGTCACCCAGCTAATTTTCACATTGGCTCGTCCCGATGAATAGGTTCATTCACTGCAGAATTTAACTGTGCATTAGACACAGCAAGGAAATTAAATTCTTTTGTTTCTCTCTAGAGGGCTGTCAAGAATGGTAGAAGTTTGGATTTTTGCTCCTCCTCCCCCATTTTTACTAATAAAGAAATGGGAAAGTTACTGCAAAGAAAAGAGGGAATGTTTTATTATCCAGCGTGAGAAGGATAAAAATAGCAAAAAGCTCAAACTCAATTCTAAATCAAGGTAAAAAAGATTGCCTTATTTTTTTTCTGATATTATGGCTCAGACAAAAAGCAATATAGATTTAGTAAGGATTGCATTTCTCCTTCAGTTTGTTACATTTCATTCTGACCATTTTTGCAGATGGTCAAAGTGAAACACGAAATTATAAAGATAAGCTACATTTGACCCCATACTCAAATGTCTACAATTCAAACCAGGCAAACAGATGAATGAAAATATTGTAGGTGATCAAATCCTAAAAAGACGGATTTGTTTAAGTCATTGTACAAACAGATGGAGATGTTTGCCCATACTTAAAAAGAAATTTCAGGGAAAATTATACAATTAGATATTCTTGCATAAGCGCTGTTAAGCTGTAACTAAAATTGAGTGAGTGAAAAAAAGTAGACATGTCTATTCCTTAATGTAATAGACTTTACCTTGCAGAATATTTAAATTAGGTTTTTCCATTCTACATTACAAGGACACCCTTATTAGTATGTTTCACATGCTGAACTGCATTTTACAGTAGCATCACATCAATCGCTCATTCACTCATATCACACATTAAAGATTTTTCCCTTTTCCCTAGACTGGAGATAGATGATACGACATCTATAAATCCTTCCATTTGCCACCATCCAGTCAGAACTGAAGAAGCTCCTTAGATGAGAAGCAAAACATCTTCAAAGAAAAACGAGGAAGTCCAACTGCACCTTTGGGATAACCATGACCTGGATGACTGAGAATCTCCATAGACATTCTCTGTGTTTTCTGCAGAGGACAATCCACAAACATCCATATGATTCTCCATATATGAAGTCCGTAAAAAAATAAAATATATTCAAGGGGTGTTGTTTAATTGTAACTGTTAGAAATAGAGAAATAGACATTGATAATTCTATGTTGAGCAAACCCATCAGTTCAAAAGGATTTATAGATATAGCATCCTCATTAAGATTAATTTAAATTTTAAAAATGGAAGGGTGGAGAGATGTAGCTGTTGTTCATGATTATGCCTGTTTTAAAATAGAGGCATCAGATAAAATATTGGAAACTCTGCAGATAAACCAATTAGATTCTATATCTCTAAAAATAGGCATAGGTGAATCTCTTGAATTCTCCCCCACCCTTTTCAGTAAATAATGGAAGATCTTTATTTGTAAGGTCATGATTTGGATGTATACAGAATGTTTCATAACATCAGTCATATTCTTTCATTCTTCTCTCCATTTTTTTTTCTCCTGGATTCTTTTAGCCATCTGGCATACTGAAGATATCCTGTAAACTTCTTGAAGACTCTTGCACTTTATACTGTAATGTTTGGCCTATTGAAGTATTTCCAACTTTAGACATTTTTCCCCTTTTGTGGTCACCCAGATGTTTTGACTTTTTTATTTATCTTATTTAAAATATGAACAATTAAAAGTTCATATGGTTCTTTTGATTATCTATGTGTCAACCTTGAAGCTGCCCTGATCAAAGCCATTTTTGCCACAACAGAGCTGAAGGATAGGGAAGGAGGGATTTGAGATAGAGGGGATTCTGTAACCAAAACAAAATACTTTCTCTTGGGAACCAAGGACATTCTCACACCTGGTGGGAGGAAGGCGGAGTGATGCTACCTGGTTGCCAGACTGCACCATGATTGGACCATATGACTGTGTCAACTTGTAAAGCATTCTAAACCAGGGGTCACCAACCCTTTGGATCTCAGGAAACACCAAATCATAATTTTAAATCCCAGGTACCACTAATATGAATTTTGCTTGCTGACATTGGAGAGAGAGAGAGAGAGAGAGAGAGAGAGATCTGATCTAACCTCTCTCTCTCCCTGCCTCCCCTCCCCCCCCCTCTCTCTCTCTCACACACACACACACAGAGAGAGAGAGAGAGGCAGGGGTAGGATTCAAATTTCTTAATAACCATTCTGAGGATGTGGCCTAATTTGTGGGTGGCTTGGTGGTCATGTGACTGGCTGGACATGGCTTGTATGTAAATATTATAAATATTTATATAAATATTGATTTTTTTTATAAAAAAGAACAACTTTTACCCAAAATCAGGCAAAACAGGCAGGCAGATTGAGTTGCTCACAAATTCATTCAGAGATCTGAGATCAGCTACTTGGCCCATCATATAAAATTTGCTTGCAAGCAAGCTCACAAAATTAACTCACAACACACCATGTATGTAAATACTTAATTTTTTATTTTAAAAAAGAGCAACTTTTACCCAAAACCAGGCAGAGCAGGCAGACAGATTGAGTTGCTCACAGAATCACAGATTCACTTAGAGAGATCTGTGTTTCTGCCATTGGCTATCTGAATTTGCAACTGAATAATAGAACCTTCAGTCCAAAGGGAGGTTCAACTCTGCTTAAAAGCAGAGCCGAAGATCTAAATATTAGCTAGAAATCCAACTGTTTCCTGCTTTCTAGCTTATCTAAATCTCCCAGCACAGCTGAACCGCTGATGGTAGGAAAAAGGAAAAATAGCAACTTAGCAGGCAAGTTTGCCAGGCAAGGAGTGAGTGGGCAAGGGCCATGTGGGTGGCACAGCCTAGATTAATTACTTTGGGGGTGCTCTGGGGCTGACATTTCTCTGCGGCCCACCAAAATTTTCTCACAGACCACCAGAGGGCCGTGGCCCACTGGTTAGTGACCACTGTTCTAAACTATTAAAATCACTGCATTTGTTATTACACTTTTCTCAGTTTTTAAATCAGTATCCTGGACATTTATATACTTGAAGGAAGCATGCAGATAGAAACACACACACACATTATATGTATAGATGAGACAGATGAGATATAGACTTAGACGTAGACATAGATTGGAAGTGAAGAGATTGGACAACTGTTAGGAATGTAAGTCAGTTAATAGTTGGGTTGGAAAATATATAAACCAGGATAGACATTTTCATACTGTCTCTTTAAGGGAATGCTAAAATTGAAATTGGGTGTGATTCCTCAAACGGCCATAAGATGGAGCCAGAAACCTAGGTTGTTCTGTTGTTGCTGAGAGTGTGTTCCTGCATTTCCTTATTGATTATTGATTGATCATAGTTCTTCTTGGATTTGATGTAAGTCTGTTAATGAACTGTTTTTGATACTGGACTTTGTTATTGGATTATCCCTGGACTGAAAACTGACTGCTTTAACTGTGAATGATTTGGACTGCTTGTTTGGACTTTGCTTAAATGTTTATTGGAAGTAAAAAAAACTACATTTTACTATACAGTGCATCTGTGTGATAGTTGTGTGTTATTCTTCACAACTCTCACTATGTTTCCCTGGTCGCACTCATTCTTCTCATGGGGAATTACCTCAACAACAACCATTTGTCTGAAATGGTATAGTGTTTTCTACCTGAGCAGGAGGCAGACTAGAATACCTCCAAAGTCCCTTCCAACTCTATTATTCTGTTATACTGATTATAGATATAAATATATAGATACAGGAAGCTGATTTGGGAAATCACAAATATAAACAGGCACAGGGAAAAAAATGAGTCAGGAATTCAGTTGATATTATTTCTGGATACATCCTTGACAAACAGAAGAGAAAGAAGTAACACAATTAAACAAAATATAATGTCTTTTACACACTGCTCCAGGGTTGTAAAAATTATGTTTGCCTGTTATATTTTTTCATCACCTCCTGACAAGTCTGTGACTCTTCCATTTCTCCCTACTTAAATTGTTTAGCTGCTTTCTGAGTGCAGCACTATATAAAAATCTCAGAGCATCCTTATGTGCCTTAAAACTAGTCAGAGAATTAATTATTTTTAGCAATGTCATCTATATTTGTGTACTTATGTATATGGTTGAAAGCAGGAATATTTTGAAGATTTCAACCACTGTGAACTTCTATATGAAATACTGAAATCTATCTTTGAAATAGCATCGTAATTTACCTGATCAAAGTTCTCCAAAATTTGACTGAACCAAAATTCATTTTTAAACACACATGTAAGTAATACTTTGTGAGAATATGCATATTGAAATATGCATTACCAATACATCTTTTAGAAGCAAATTATTGTCAAAATACAAATTATAAGGGTGAGAGAGAGGGGGGGAGAGAGAGAGGGGAGAAGAGAGATAGAAAGAAAAATATGGATGGATCAAGGTCTACACTTATCCTTGAACTGCACTCTTAGAAGTCAATATGACCAAGATATAAAATAAACACATATAATCAAATTCTTAATTTTTGCTTCCTTTTTGCCACTTTAATTCATCTAATTAAATACATATAATTAATAAGATTATTGCCCATATTTTAAAATAAGTTTACCCTTCATTGCATTTAAATTGTGATTTTATGACAATTTTGTGGGTGACTCTGGAACTGTACACAAAGTTTCAAGAACAAGCATATGGCCCTAAAGCTACAATATATTACATCTGAATACAGAACCAGGGGAAAATGTGTTGCATCTTGATAAAGAACATAATATGCCCATTTTGAGAGAGCACAATCTCCAGACCAAGATGAGAGATCTGAAGGATGTTGGAACAGACTATCTTCTGTCCCAACTTTCTCATACAAGAGATGTTTAAAATACAAAAGACAATGCAGATGTTCAGCACCATGAACAGTTCAGAGGTACCTCTTTTTCCAAGTCTAGTCCTGAATGAAGTCAAATTGCTATCAAATCATATGAAATCAAAACACAACAACCAAGATTTTAACAACTTCTCTGATTTGGAAGTTCTATTTCAAGAAAAAGACACCTAGATAGAAGTCTTTAGATGAAGGCAGAAATGCCTTCTGAAGCAAAGGGCAAACACATTTCTTTCTTCTGAAGATCTCTCTTGGGATGGTTCAAAAAAATAAGATCTTCATTTGATATACCACAGTGAGTTATGGGTCTTGACATATTTGCAGCAATTTCTGAATATAAAAACTGAAAGTACTTTCCCTAATTCCAGAGCTTCCCGGATATGTGTGACAAGTCCAACAATTTCAGTGGTTACCTGTTCTCCACTATCAAGTTCTAACTAGAAAAAAGCACTACCAAAAATCTGGCCTCACCAACATGACATCCTTAAAATATGCTACTTTTGACTCTGCCATTCTCACCTAGGAATGAATTTTCTTAGCCTGTGAAATTGAATATGTGCTTATTTGTTTCATTTCCAATCCATTCTTCCTTCATGAACTGTAAAGTGGCATTTTCCTACTCTGTTTCTGTCCTTGTCGGAAACAGCTGTGACATTCAGAAATATGAATTGGAAAAATCTGACAGCAACATGAAATTACTCTGACTTGAAATAACTCTATTTATGATATGACGAAAGGCAGAATCAGTACTGACTTTCCAAACAATTTTTCCAAGTCATTTTTGCTTTTTCTCAGAATGGTCTAAGAGTTTTGTCATAAAAGATAATCTGAGAAATGCATAGAGCAGGTACTTAATGGCTGGGGCCATTTTGGAGGCTTCAGCTCGACTGAGTACAACATTATATTTTTTGGAGAAGAGGAATATCTTCCAAGAGCAAAATATTATCAACAAGGAAATCAGGTTTGTGAATCCACAAAAGCATTTGGAGGCCTCAAGCAAGTGTCATGAGTCCAGAATGATCCCCAGAATGTGTATTTGATCTGCTTAGATTGGTACTTTGGTACCAGTTGGTACTTTGGTAGTGGATGTTATTCCATCCAGTACCAAAGATGGTAAAGTCACAGAAACAAAAATTCCCACTCAGTCTTGTCCAGGTTTCATCTTAAGTCTGTTGTTTCCCATCAAAACATCTATACCTTCAAGTACTAGGACAATATATCAATTGCATAATTTTATAGGTCAAGGATATATCAGCAATGGCTTTGCCTTCACTCAGGGCTCTCCAGCTGTTAATGCTTTCCCGGGGGCCCAGTTACACTGTATTGATGTTGTTACTGCAAATTATGCCATATCCTGGTTGCTTTAGATAAGTCAGGTTTTGCCAAAATGCTATCAACGGAGTCTCATCTGAGTTTGTATGTTTTTAAATCAATCTTTTACTCTGGAGACCTCATTATTTTAAGAGAACAGTGTTTATTGGTACAGATGATTTTAAAAGGGGACAGATAATTGAATGGAGAGTATTAGTCATGATGGCTCCATGGAGTCTCCATGTTTCTTATTGAGAGATGGTTAGGAAGTCAAATGTGCTCATAATCCTGCATTGTGTATCTTCCTGTTCATGCCAAGATACCCTTTCCTGCAGTAGGAAAGCTTTCATCGCCTATTTGAGTGATGGGCATTTGGCTCACAATTATTGTGACTCATTTATGACACAAACTGAACAGTGGTTGCTAAAGGAAAAAGACTGCAACCAAACAAGCAAGCAAAGAGCCAGTAATCTATCCTGACAAATGGATATGAAAGCTGTGACTTGAAAACAATAAAGGGCAAATTATTCCATCTCTGTTGGCAACTCTAGCGGTCCCTGTGGTATCATTCCGTGAAGCTAAATCTGGAGAATGTAAGCAAATATAACAAAGTTCCCACTACCCTTATGTTCAGCGAAGGGAGTTCATTCCATGTAAGTCATTCTGGCACAGTTGACGTATATAACTTGCATGAGCTACAACACACCGGTAGATCATAACTCTTACTTTCTTGATGGCAGTGCATGTACAGCTGAAATATAAAGCAGTGGTACATTTACATTGATTTCCCATTATTTGCTGGATAAGAACAATGGCAGCACCCACACTGGTACAAAGCTTGCAGGCAAAGCTTTCTCTACCCTGTTAATTTAATCAAAAAATAAAATAGCAAGAATATGGGAAAGGTGAGTCATTGTGTAGGCTTCAATGAACCTTGTTCCATCAACACAATCCACTTTTAATTTGGGAAAAGAATTAATTCAGAGCATGTATGGATGACCCATCTTCTTCAGTGCTTTTCAAACTGAACAATTGCAAGATGTGTGGACTTCAGCTTCCCAAATTCCCCAACCACTTCCTGGACCATTTCTCCAGACCAGAAACCCTCTATTACAGAGATCGCCAACTGGTGGGCTGAGAAAATTTTGGTGGGCCGCAGAGAAATCTCACTCCCACAGCCCTCCCCCAAAGCAATTAATCCAGGCTGCACAGAAATACAAGGCTGTGCCGTCCACATAGCCCACAGGAATGAATCCTCACCCACTCACTCCTTACCCTGCAAACTTGCCTGCTAAATTGCTATTTTTCCTTTTTCCGACCATCATCTGTTCTGCTGTGCCAGGAGATTTAGATTAGCTAGGAAGCAGGAAATGGTTGGATTTCTTTCTTTCTAACTAGTCTTTATATTTTCAACTTTGCTTTTAAGCACAGCCGAACCTCCCTTAGAACTGAAGGTTCTGTTATTCACTGCAGACTCATTGCAAGCAAATTTGAGAGACTGAACTAGCTGATGGCAGATAGATAGATCATTGAATGAATCTGTGATTCTGTGAGCAACTCAATCTGCCTGCCTGCTTTGCCTGACTTTGGTTAAAAGTTGCTCTTTTTTATAAAAAATCAATATTTATATAAATATTTATAATATTTACATACAAGCTATGCCCAGGCAGTCACCAAGCCACACCCACAAATTAGGCCACACCCACAGAACCTGTTAGTGGTCTCTGGGATTTAAAATTATGAGTTTGGTGGTCCCTGAGATCCAAAAGGTTGGTGACCCCTGCTCTATTATAACCCAAAGGTGCTTTTTCAGGAGGCAATTGGACTTTCTTGGTTTTTTGTTTTATTTTTGAAGACATTTCAATTCTCATTCAAGAAACTTCTTCAGCTCTGACTGGATGGTAGGAAATGGAAGGATTTATATTTCCTGCAGACAGCTGTCCAATTTGGGGTGAACATCCTTCAAATGGTGTGGGAGTATGATGCAATTTTTATCTGGAAATCCGTTCATACTCCCACACCATTTGAAGGATGTTCATCCCAAATTGGACAGCTGTCTGCAGGAAATATAAATCCTTCCATTCCCCACCATCCAGTCAGAGCTGAAGAAGCTTCTTAGATGAGAAGTAAAACGTCCTCAAAGAAAAACCAGAAAGTCCAGTTGCCTCCATAAAAAGGACCTTGACCATGGACAACCATGATCTGGTCAACCATGACCTGGATGACTGAAAATCTCCATAGACCTCTATTATAACAACCCTGACTGATGGTCCTTTGGCCTATGTTTAAACACTACCAAGAAAGGAGAGTTTGTTACCTTTTGAAGCAATCTTTTTCTATTATACAATAGCTTTTACTACAGGTAGTCTTCAACTTACATTCTATATTTAATTTACACCATTTAGTTGCACTACAAACAATATAAATTGTACTTTTGTGAACAAATAATAATTTTTGACTGGGTGGAAATGGTACCCGATCTGCAAAAAATTAAGTGGTATGATAGGCTATATAGATTCTAAAAATCCATTCTTGAAAACTACTGTTCCCAATTTGGACAGAAGAAATTCTCCTTCATTAATAGGGACACAAATGTAATGCATGAATCTGGAGTATTCAACATAATTTTATTTTGATATCACTGTACACATCTGTTCAAAAGAAGCCCCACTAGCATAATCCAAAGTAGGATTGTATTAAAGGGGATAATATAAAATTCATTAGATATATTGCAAAAGAAGCATAATGGACAAAATAGCTCTGGGATATCTTGAAGTAAACGTGATTCAGAAGTACAACATTTGTTTTCCATGTAGGAGATCCCCTATCTAGCCCATGACTTCTGTTGTTTTGTTTTTCTTAAAGAAACCAGTACTAAGTACTTTAAAAAAAAAAAAAAAGAAAGGTTTTCATTCTTAACAGTAGAAGAATGCACACTTGAGTAAACAAAACCAGTCAGAGGGGCACATAATATTACCTATTGTACAATAGGTTTCAATGACTAGAAATCACTACAACTGTAGTAGAAATAGAAGGCTAAAAGAATCACAAGAGAAAGCAAATACATCGCTTGAAGTTGCAACAGAATAAAAAATGTGATATTTGATGGTGTCTGACCTGAAATCTCACGCAGGGGCTTCAGGGGCATCTCGGAGGGTGAAAAAGCCAATAGGGTGTCCAAGACTGCACATTTTGACATTTTTAGTCCTTGTCATTTTAGTTCCAGGAGAGCTTGCATCTCTGTCACCTCTTCAAGGCACAAGGCTTGTATTTATCCAAATAGGATAAATTAGACCTATATAACATTCCAGTCTGGCAAAGATCTTTAGTAGTTACACATGCTTGACTGTTTCCTATTTTTAAATGGGAATATTAAAAGAACAGAATAGAATGGAATGGAATGGAATGGAATAACAGAGTTGGAAGGGACCTTGGAGGTCTTCTAGTCCAACCCTCTGCTTAGGGAAGAAACCCTATACCATTTCAGACAAATGATTGTCCAATCTCTTCTTTAAAAACTCCAGTGTTGGAACATTCACAACTTCAGGAGGCAAGTTGATCCACTGATTAATTGTTCTATCAGGGAATTTCTCCTTAGTTCCAGGTTGCTTCTCTCCTTGATTAGTTTCCATCCATTGCTTCTTGTCCTGCCCTCAGGTACTTTGGAGAATAGCTTGACTCCCTCTTCTTTGTGACCAGCCCTGTGATATTGGAAGAATGCTATCATGTCACCCCAGTCCTTCATCAAACTAGACATATTCAATTCCAACAACCGTTCTTGATATGTTTTGACCTCCAATCCTCTAATCATCTTTGTTGCTCTTCTCTGCACTCTTTCTAGAGTCTCAACATCTTTGTCTCATAAGTCATCTAAATGAATCATCAGATGGAATCTGGGCATTAAACATAACAGTATCTGTAAGCAAATCAAGTAATCAATATGGAAGGTTCTAGAGCAGTGTTTCTCAACCCTGGCAATGTTAAGGTATACGGACTTCAACTCCCAAAATTCCCCAGCCAGCATGGGGAATTCTGGGAGTTGAACTTCATACATCTTAAAGTTGCCAAGTCTGAGACACACTGTTTTAGAAACACCACAGCTCCTGGCCTCTGAACAAGACAGGGAGTTATTCTGAAGTCTGGAACCAGCTATTTTAAGGTTTTCTGGTTTTAAGTTATTGGTTAAATCTTGTAGTCATTCAAATATGTAAATAAATAAGGAGATCAAAGAGCTGAAACAACATGCACCAACTGGAAAATTAGGATAATTTCTTTCTTCCTTTTTTTGGTATTCCCTTCATTAACCTCATTATCAACATCTTTATTATCATTTTCACGCAGAGTGCTTTTGTTTTGTTTTGTTTTTGTCTTTTATTTTGGCAGTGGAATTTAAGAAACAAGAAGCAATTATTTATCCCTAAAGGCCAGGAAGACTTTATTGAGAAATGAAAGGAATAATTTTTTTCCTACCCCCTTCCCCACCAAGGCCTCTGCAGACAAAGATTTATGAGCAGTATCTACTAGTTCTAGTTCTGATTTTGATGAAGGAAGGCAGATGAGTACAACATGAATCCACTTTTAAATGATACTTAATAAATCAGTGATAAACTCCAGTATGGAGTTGGACTTTGGTTAGTGATTCTTGCTCCTAAACTCTTCAACTAAATTACCTTAGGGCAATGGGAAGAGGCAAACCAAATTCTTAGAAGTTCATCTAGTTCATTAACACTGTAATAGAAATTCCCTTTAAACGAGTTGTTCTTTTATTGCAAATTAATTAGTTTCTTGAGATGATGATGATGATGATGACGATAATGATAATCATCCCTTATGTTTGCCGGGAAAAGTCCCTACAGCTTTCTTGATAAGGTTTTCAGAAGATATTTGCCCTTCCTTCTTCCTAGGGCTGAGAGAGAGAGAGAGAGAGAGAGAGAAAGTGACTGGCCACAAGTCACTGTCTAAAGCCCATGTCACACTGCACCAACGGATGGAAAGAGGATGTAAAACGGAGAGAAACACTTACCATCTGTTGGTTAACGCGATTCATCCATTTTGTACTCACTGCCTCAGTTTTTCATCCTCTCTATCCGTCCAGCATCCGTCGACTGAGGTTCCATCTGCTCAAAAAGTTTTGAGCTGCTCAAAACTTTTTGAGTGGAAAATGTATCCAACGTGTCCGTTCTGCATCCGCAACGCATACGGGGAACATCCATTCTACATCCGTTGTCATCCGTTATGCATCCGCTATATCCGCTAGACATCTGCTACGCATCCGCACAACTCAAATCCGCTCCAGCGGAAAACGGACACAGGGAGGAAGCGAAATGGACATGGAACGGACAGAAAGCGTAAGTAGCACGGACGCAGAAAGGATGAAAGCGGATGCAGCTCGCATACAAAGCATTTAAAATGGAAAAAATGTTCGCAGAGGGGACCTATCTCCGATATTAAGGATGTCTAGAGGATGCCTAGAGGATGCAAAAGGACACATAGTGGAAAACCTATATTGTCTATAAAAAGGGGGAGCAACTCACCTGGATCTCACTTTCAGTCCAGCAGTCCTGCGGTGCAGACCTCTTCAGCCTTCATCTGGATCTTGCTCTTCCACAGCATCCAGTCATCTCCACCATGGATCGTAACACACTCCTTTTGGTAGCCACCATCATTCTGCAAAAGTGCGAAGGCATCTACAGGCTCTTTCGACTGTTCTACGGGAAGAAAAGGAGGCATCCAAGAAGTGTCTGGGTCCGAAGATGGATTGGAAGAAGAGCAGAGTACGGACTGTACAACAAGCTGATGGTGGAGCTGAGGAACGAAGACACTCGTGCATTCCAGAACTTCATGAGGATGCCTCCAGCCATGTTTGATGAAGTTGTGGAGCGGCTGAGACCCAGGTTGACCAAGCAGAGCACCAACTTCCAGCCCAGCCTGGACCCTGGGCCCAAGGTGGCACTCACTCTGCGCCACCTGGCCTCAGGGACCACCTACAGGAGCATGCAGTACGGCTGGAGGGTGCCACACAACAACATCAGCATTGTGGTCAGAGAAGTGGTGCAGGCCATCATCGAAGAATACCTGGAGGAGCTCCTCCAGTGCCCTTCCACTGAAGAAGGATGGAAGAAAGTTGCAGAGCAGTGGTATCAGAGGTGGAACTTCCCCGCACCGTTGGAGCCATAGATGGCAAGCACGTGGCCTGCAAAGCACCAGCCAAGTCAGAGTCCACTTATCACAACTACAAGGGCTTCTTCAGCATCATCCTCTTCGCCATGGTCGATGTTGATTACAAGTTCATGTACATCGATGCTTCAGTCAACGGCTCATCTTCAGATGCCCAGGTATACAACGCCAGTCATCTCAAGGAGGGGCTGGAACGCAACCTCATCATGGGCTTCCCAGATCCAGACCCCCTGCCCAACGACAGGCAAGATGTGCCCTACTTCATCGTGGGGGATGACGCCTTCTCCCTGAGAACCTACCTCATGAAGCCCTACACCTCCAGATGCCTCACCCGTTAAGAGAGGATCTTCAACTACAGGCTGTCCAGGGCAAGGCGGGTGGTGGAGAATGCCTTTGGCATCTTGGCCAACAGGTTCCAGGTACTTCTCACCACCATGCAGCATCGCCCAAAGACCGTGAGGAGGATCGTGGAAGCTTGCTGCATCCTGCACAATCTCATGCGCACCCGCTACCCAGTCTTTCAGAAAGGCTCGTGGACCTCCAACAAGGCAATAGGGACATGGAGCCTGGGGAATGGAGGCAAGGGCAAAACCTGATAGACACTAAGGATGTGCAAGGCCCCAACAGAGCTTTACGTGAAGGGAAGAAGCAGCGCAACCTCCTGAGACACTGGTACAACTCACCAGCTGGAGCAGTGGAGTGGCAAGACAGGATTATAGATGATTAATGGATGCTTCCTTCAGCCTGTCTCATCACACAGATGAGATTGGGCCATGTATGTTGGGTGGGCCTAAAATGAACAGGGCATTTAATAAAGAGTTCTATTTATGTTGACATGTGTGGATGATTGATTACATTATTATTGATAATAAAGGGCCATAGGTGTGGCACCTGGGAGGATGGACCATACAGTCCCACTATGCTTGCACTGGAGGTTTATCCCAAATGTATCCCTGCCCATCCCACAGCTATCCTAACCCATCCCACAAGCATGCAAAGGCTTAAACCATTTCTAAAAGTTTCCACCAAGACTTTATTTAATAAAATAAATGAAGCAAGTATGTGAAGCAAAGATAATCTTTATTAATAACAAGCAGTAAAAGAAAATTGATCCAAGTCAAGTGTCCAAAGCAAAAATAAAGTCAACAGGTAGTCACCCAGTCTCTGGCACTCTTCTTGGTCACTCGGAGGCGTGCCCAGTCTCAGTGGTGAAGGGTCCAGGGGCTGTGGAGGTGGCTGCTCCTGGAGTGCTGGTCTGAAGCGCCACTGGGGTTCCTGGGCCCCGAGAGGACAACAGGGGACAGTGTGTTGAGGAAGCTCTCAGACAGCTGGCTCAGCCCCGTGATGTTGAGAGCTCCTTCCTCCATGCCATGGGGTGTCAGCCCCAATACCGATGACAGATGTTCTGAGGCTGGGCTTCGCTGTGGGGTGGAGGAAGGAGCAGTGTAGTGGGGCTGTCTGGTCTGCAGCTGGGTGAGGACTGGCGTTGGTGGCATCGGTGGCGTCGGTGGCATCGGTGACGTGAGTGGCATCGGTGGCATCAGTGACACTGGGCATCGGTGGCACCAGTGACACTGGTGGCGTCCGATGTCCCTGTGCCTGGACTGGGAAGGGCTGCCTGTGCTGCTGGACCTCCTGGTAGCCGTAGCCTTGGTAGGGTAGGGCCTGTGGAAAGCCTTGGAAGGGCAGTGACATCACCTGGGGTGGAGGAGCAGGCCTGGACTGGGTGGGAGCAGGTTCATATTGGTCTGGAGGGTTGTGAAGAAGATCAGTGATCCTGTTCTTCACCACCTGGTACTGGGGTTCCGCCATGTTCATGAGGGTCTGGTTGACATAGGTGAGGAAGGGCTTGTGGTTGGAGGATGGGGCGTCAGTGTGTGCCAGCTGAGACAGGAGATCTACACTGCTCCTGATGGTGTCTCTTATCTCCAGCAGGACAGTGTGGCTCTGTCCCTCCTGTCTGGCTTTCTCTTTCTGTGGAGGTGGAGGTGGGGGTGGATGCAGGTTGGGCTGTGGTGGAAGTGCCGTCTCTTTTCTCCCACTGCGTCAGGGGGTCCTCCACGTGCTCCGCCACGGGTACTACAGCTGTCGGGGGGGTCTCCGTCGTGGCACGCTCCACAGATACCTGCCTGGAGACAGGAGCTGACTCTCTGCCAGAAGAAGACTGGCTCTCAGCAGGCTGCCTGAGAGAGAGGGTTGTGAGAGGGGCTGCTCCTCAGTGGCGGATCTCACCCTCCAGGAAGCTGCACCTGGCCATCATGTAGGTCTCTCTGTCCGTCAGCTTGACCGCGGCCTGGCCAGATTTCTTGAGGTGCAGCTTCCCATACCAGGTGTGCATGTGCTTCCACCAGCCGAGGAGCACCTCCGAAGTGTAGCCCAGGCTCTCCGCCTTCTCTCTCCAAGCAGCCTGCTTCCTTTTGGTGTCGCGATAGAGCCTGTGTCCCTTCCGCCATAGATACTCATTCTCCCTCAGCCTCTCCAGCACCTCTTCCTCATGTTCCTCTTCTATATTGTATTGCCTCCTCTCCCGTTCATGCGTCTGCCTCTTCCTCCCTTTGGCAGGGCCATATGGGCCCTCATCAGAGGGGCTTCGAGGTTGTAAGGGCTGCTCCTCCACACCACCACCACCAGCAGCAACAACAGTAGCAGAAAAAGCAACAAAAGGACCAGTATCACCAGCAACACCAGCAGGACCAGCCGGACCAGGAGCACCAGCAGCACCAGCAGGACCAGCAGGACCAGGAGCAGTGCCAGCAGAGTAAGCACCAGCAGGACCAGCAGGACCAGGAGCAGCGCCAGCAGAGTAAGCACCAGCAGAATCACCAGCAGGACCAGGAGCAGCGCCAGCAGAGTAAGCACCAGCAAAAGCACCAGCACCAGGAGTAGCGCCAGCAGAGTAAGCACCAGCAGAAGCACCAGCACCAGAAGCAGCATCAGCAGAAGCACCACCTCCAGAAGCAGAAGCAGCAGAAGCACCACCTCCAGAAGATCGAGGCCGGGCAGCAGAAGCCCCAGCAGAAGCAGAGTCAGGGCCAGGGGGTGGGAGGGTGGCCCTGTCCCTCTTGCCAGGGCTGGCAGCAGATGGCAGAGGCTTCCATTTCTTCCCCATGGTTGTTGGGTTGCTGGCTGGCTGGCTGGCTGGCTGGCTGGAGAGCTGTGTCTGGAAGCAGGTCTTTCCTCTGAATGGTGACCTGCTTGGGAGCTGCTTCCCTTTATGTCCGCAGGGCTGATGCAATGAATCCTCCCCGCATGCGCAGTGAACGCTAGGCATCCGATAGGCATCCGCTAGGCTTCCGCTGTGCATCCGCTTCATCCGCTCGGCATCCGCTCTGCATCCGCTCTTTCCACTGCGCGTCTGCTTTGCTGCGCTCCCCCAGAAGCCTTGCGGATGTGCCATCCGCTCCCATCCGCTAGGCTTCCGTGGAGCATCCGCTTTCCATCCTGACTACGTCCTCCCCCCGTCCGTTCCTTTCCGTGTTGTCCGCTCTGGTTATGCAAATTTTTGCCCCTTTTGAGAGCGGATAACAACAGATGGAACATTTTTCTCATCCGCTGTGTCCTTTTTACAAATGATTTGCATCCGTCGGCCAGTGTGACAGGGCCTTAAGATGGAACTAGAGCTCACCATTTCCTGGCTTGTGACCTGTTGCCTGAACTACAACACCATGCTACTGTACTGGTTCACACACATACCCATATATATTTTTCACTGCAATCTACTGAAATCTTCCTCACTCTGGTATCCTCCAGAAATGCTTGATTATAATGTTTCTCATAATTGCCATAGCATATCTGCAAGATACTAGCTTAGAAATATAGAGCCACAGTAGTACAGTGATTAGAATGGAGTATTGTAGGCTACTTCTGCTGACTGACTTCTGTCAGCAGTTTGGCAATTCAGGTCTCACTGGCTCAAGGTTGACTCAGCCTTCCATCCTTCCGAGGTTGGTAAAATGAGGACCCAGATTGTTGGGGGCAATATGCTGATTCTGTAAACCATTTAGAGGTGGCTGTAAAGCACTGTGCAGCAGTATTAAGTCTAAGTGTTATTGCTATTACGAATAACATATGAGAGTTAAACTGAAACAAGAGCAACTGAGTTTCTAATCACTGGCCTGTCATGAAGTTCAAATAACCTTGGCTGGCTCACTCTTAGTCTACCGTATTTCCAAGATTTATTTTAACAAAATAACTAGTTTAATTTTGGCTAGTCACGAGAAAAGGAGCCAGATAATAGTGTAAGACACAGCAAATGCCCTCCAATCTCCTCATCCAAAGTCCTTAATTAGAATGCCAGGACTGAAAAGGTTTTCCAGAATAATCAATATACAATAAGACTGCAACTATTTTTTTTAAAAACCTATAAGGTCAATCATATTGCATATACTCATCCCACTCTGTTACTCTTGGTAAATAATCAACTATAAATAAGAGTCATCTGTTATTCACTCTTCCGGTGAATAAAAAACTACAAGCTCAGTCTTCCATTGGATGGGAATGGTACAACATTGGTTAATATAAATCAGATGACTAATACAAATCACAGACTGAAATGAACAGATTTGCAGGTGAATTTTGTGATGATTCACAAACTTCAAACACATACCATGTTTCTCCAACAATACCCCCAATAGGAAGACCCAGCATGTGTCATGGCATTAAATGAAATTAAGCCCCTCCCCATAAATTTAGGCCTAATTTAAAACATGCAAAATTGGGGGGGGGGGAGGCAGGGGGGAACTTGCCATTAGGAGTGCTCTGCGGGCAGCTATGCCTCACTATCAGCCGCTCCTAACACCATGGTAGAGCATGGAGGGCTCCCTTACCCCTCCCTTACCCGGGTCAGCAGGCAGGTGACGTCGGCATGGATGTCCAGCAGTGTTTCAGCCACTTCTCAGGCCTCCACAGCTTCCATGGTTCCCACCAGTGCTGGCGCCTCTCTCACCAGCACGGTCTCCAACAACAGCATCTGAGTCATTCCCACTTTTCCCCCATCCCCATAACAATAGGAAAAAAAAGATTTTGAGGTACCTGGGAGTGCCACGCGCTGCATTCTGGTTTAATCCCGAGCGGCTGAGTGGGCATGAGAAGAGCCAAGTGAGCATTTCTGCTGCTGCTACACTTGGTGCTCTAGCCTTGGGCTCCGCAAGTTTGCAAAAGTCCCGGTGCGCAGCCCGTTCCTGCATTCCAAGCACCCAGGCCGAGCTACAGATGGTACCTCTCTCGCCAGCGCCATCTCCAATAACAGCAGCAGCAGGGGTGGGAACCATGGAAGTTACGGAGGCGGCTCCTCCACCCAAGAAGCGGCTGAAACGCTTCCACGGTTCCCGCTGCTGCTGCCGCTGTTACTGGAGATGGCACTGGAGAGAGAGGGACAGCTACAACTCGGCCTGGGTGCTTGGAATGCAGGAACGGGCTGCGCACCAGAACTTTTGCAAACTTGCAGAGCCCGAGGATGGAGCACCAAGGGTTGCAGCAGCAGAGACGCTCACTCGGCTCTTCTCATGCCCACTTAGCTGCTCGGGATTAAACCAAAACACAGCGCACAGCGCTCCCAGGTACCTCAAAATCTTTTTTTCCCTGTTGTTATGGGGATGGGGGAAAAGCGGGAACGACTCAGACGCTGTTGTTGGAGATGGCACTGGTGCACGGGGGGGGGGGGGAGAAATTAATTCACCCCCGAAAAGACATCCTAGCCATTTTTTCAGGGCTCAAAAAACAATAAGGCCCGGCTTTATTTTGTGAGGAACACAATATTATCTGGTCTACATCAACTGAGATACAGGCTGTATTTCCAAAGCAACTTTCCAGGTGACGAAAGTAACCCAAATCTGGTAGCTCATGCTGCCACTTGGATTTTCACCGGAGGGTTAGAGTTTCAGAAGGCTACATATTGCCTATAAATGGGAAACAAAAATAGCTAGAGAGACAAAATTATTTCTAATCTCTGATATAGAAATGGAACTATTGTGAATGCTGGCTGGAGAATTATGAGAATTGAAATTAAAGCTGCCAAGGTTGAGAAACAAGATACAATCAGCTAGTTGATCCAGAAGAATCTGTTGGTCAAAACACTGAAAACTACTAAAAAGTCCCCAAGAACTAACAGGATTATCCAGTCCTGTCAGCCAACCAAATCTGCAGGACAGTCATTAGCCTGCTGAATCTTCTGTTCTTGCTTAGAAAATGAAGAAAAGCCAGCATAGTAAACATACCCTGGGTATCAAGAGACACACAGAAAAGTCCTCCTTCTGCTGAACACAACATACACATACATACCTATGCACAATACCCTACAGTATATAGCAGCAGCCAAGACATCATTTTAACAACTGGTAGTGGGGGTTTTTATTAACATGCCAGCTGCTTCTGTGTAAAAATGATTTCAAGGACATAATATAAAAGAGACACCTACGTATCTTGGTACAGCCCGTAAAGTATGGAACCACTAATCATGAATTGGAAGAAGGCCCACGCTTTAAGTTGCCAGGCACCTGCTCTCATTCTCCCCTTTCTAAACCACCCTGAAGGATGGTATTTTCCAAGACAGCACGTATTTGTTCATGCTTTAATAGCACCCTCTCTAGTCCTTGGCCTTAAGTTCCCTCTCCAACAGAGCCCCGTCCATCTGTCTTCAAAACTCACTTGCACTTCATTTGCCAAGAAGCTCAGGACGTATTGCTGCTTGAAAAGAAAAAAGACAAAGATCAAAGGGGAAAGTCAAGAACAGGGCTGTGAAAATAAATGTCAGTGCATATTTCCAGAAAGGATTTGCAAATGTGCAGGGTTCTACCATGGTGACATGACATATTCATACAAGAATTGATGCTTCCATTTCAAGGAAGATTCTAAGCAGGATGAATTGCTGCTTGAATTGCAGGATGTTGGAATGGGACCGTTGCTTAGGAAACAAAGCCTTTGTGAAAGGATGCCAGAACGCAGTGATCAACTGAAAGGTTTTCAAAGGTTCTTTGGCCCCAAAAGTAAAACCATTTTGGTGGAAATAACAAGTTCCGTGTTTCACAGTGAGGGCAACTCTGTGCCGACTCAGCTGCCTCAGTTTAACTGAATCACATTTTCATATATTGGACTCCAAGTTTCTCCCCTAGGGTTTCCAAATGCAATTAATATTTATTCAGACTTATCAAAGACAGACTGCTTGGGTATGAGTATTTGTTGTTGACTATTAACCAGGGAGTACTAACTTCCTTCACCCATAACTTCCAGATCCTTTTCATTTCATAATTGCATTAAAAACAGAAATTGTGTCAACCAAAGCTTAATTTTAAAAGTCCCCCATGGGCTAAAAATAATGAACTCATCTCCATTAACTACCAGCTCTGGATTTTAGGCTGTAATTAAGTGCAGCTTTTCTCTCCAACATCATAAAGCTTTTGCCTGTGGTTTGAATATCATCCATGAAGAAATGGATTGCCCAGAACAGGAAATGGAGGAAACAGAAGAGAAGGAAAGAAGCAACCTAATCTGAATATGAACTATGCAGGGCAAAAAAATTGGTGGAGTCAAAATGCAGTCGCACATTTAGGTGTGAAATTCCTCAAATTTTGCTGCTCCCAGTGTGTAACAAAACAGCCCTGATATTACTCAACTGCAGGAATCAGAGAATTAAATACATCAGAACTATGAGTCACACCTGGCATGTAAGAGTGACAGGAATTATAACTGCTAACAAATTGTTTAATGCAAACATGCCATCCCCTACCAACTTAGAAAATGCATAGGACTTTATCAATAAGATAATCTTCAGAACTAACTGGAAGTATGGGTGTTTGGATTTCTGTACATATATATTGGCTGCAAATTCTGAGAAATTTGGACATATCCACATCTGCAGATGTTGAGTTGGGAAAGACAGCCATCTACACCTGTGGCATTATGTTTTTGATTTTCCATTTTGTAAATTATGTAGAATAGGAAAAACAAGAAGGTAGTGAAAAAGAGCTGCCATTTTCAGTGATACCTCCAAATAAATTATAAAGCTTAATTCCTTCTTTATCATTGCTGAAGTATTAGACCTGTGAACTATAAAATTACTGTTCTAGCTATGAACCATGAAAGCTATGAAACGGCATCTACCAGAAGTTTGGGATATCAACATTTATTAAGCCCAGCCAGCCAGCACAATCACTATCCAAGGACTGTGGAAGCCATCATTCAAAACATGCAAACTATTCTGGGCTAAACTAAAAGGTGATCTTAGAAAACCCACTCTCTGAAATCTCAACTTGTGAAACATCATAATAACAAGGCTGAGATATGTATTATGCCCCTGTGTACGTATGCATGCATGCATGCTACTCTATCTCCAATGTCTTCATATTGCTAGAAAACACATTGTAACTGGACCAAACCAAAGGTTAAACAATTTTATACAACCCTACCTTGACTGCACATTTCTGACCCAGATTGTTGGAGACAATATGCTGATTCTGTAAACTGCTTAGAGAGGACTGTAAAACACTGTGAAGTGGTATACAAGTCTAAGTGCTATAGCTATTCTGTGCATATTGTTGTGCTGACCATATGACCACAGAAGTGTCTTTGGCTGGCTCCCTTGGCTAGGAAAAGGAGATGAATGCTGCCCCCTAGTCAGGTATAAGTGAATTGGGGAAACCTTTACACACAGAGAGACATTTGAAGAGAGATACTGGGGCAAGAAGATGTGAATTCAGATATTTGCTCTGGCACAATTATCATTGCATAGCTTTTGATAAGAAGAACTCAACTTTTAATTTAATTAATGACAATCCGGCTATACTTCCTTCTTTGGTGAAGTATACAAATTCCCCACTCAGTGGAAAATAGAAGATAAGCAAATGGAAGTTGAATCACATTGTGCTGTCTGCATGCAGTGTATGGATATTTGTTTCCAAGCTGAGGAAATAAGGATTTGTTTGGCTCATCTCAACCTTCTCAGTGCTCCATTATTTCTGGGAGCCCTACTTTCTGCTACATTTTAAAGATTGATTTGATTTGCATGTATCAACCACAGGACACTTCCAGTAGTAGAATTAGACTCTGTAATGATCTGAAGAGAGACAAAATAAGTCAAGCAGAGTTGATCATTCCCTAATTCCCTGTTGACACACCAGCAAAAAAGGTCTTAATCGGGCCTTCTACAAAGACCAAACCAAGCAAGACATTTTTACATAGTTAATCAACAATATATTCTTATGGTCAAAAAATGTCCTAAATGTGCAAACAAGTTCTAATTTTGTTTTTTACCCTTAATGATGTAGAAATAGCTATTGGTAGGAAATCTATTCTCAAATTGCCTGAAATTAATAAAGTACAATAAACAATCCCATCAAAAGCCCTGGCAGCTCACCTAAACTATCATCACAAGAAGGAAATTTAGGCAGCTGATGGGTTTTCATACAGAACTAATGGTGTTAATCTAATCTCTGAAAATCAGACACAATGAGAGCAAAGAAGAGAAAGAGGAGGAAAGCTCTTTACATTGCAGCAGGGTAAAATTAATACAGTAGCCCTTCTTTCTTGAGGCCAATGGCTTGCCAAATTGAGATATTTAATCTTGATCATTCAAAGGTTTAAGTTAGGTCAGCTTTCCAAACTCTGGTATCTTCCAGATGTGTCGATTATCTCAGGTTGCAATGGCTAACATCAGTAGAAACATGAAGTTTTTCACATTAGGGAAAGACTAAGACATATATTATTGATTATAAAATAGACCTATCTAATAATTCTTAAGAAAAGACTAAGACATACATTATTAATTATAAATCAGACCTATCTAATAATTCTTAGGCCATATATACCATGTTACTGTATAGCATAAGGTCTTGGAACCTAGCTTCCTCAATATGTTTTGGACTACATCTCCCATCAACATCATCCAGCAAGCACTTTTGACAATTATAATCCAACGCATGAGGTGAGCATTATATCTGTTCCAATGAAGATCATAAAAAGAGATTGGAAAACCATTTGTCTGAAATGCTTTAAGGCAGGGTGTCACTTGTGGCATCACAGTGGCATCATGTGACATATCGGGATATTTTCCTCTTCACTAAACCCAGTGGGGGCAAGGCCAGCATGTGATGCATCCAGCCCATGGGCCACAAGTTTGGCACCCCTACTATAGGATTTCCTACATAAGCAGGGGATTGGACTAGAAGATCTCCAAGGTCCCTTCCAACTATTCTATTCTATTCTACTATCACAAAGAGACTCTTACTCAACTTAAACTATCTCTGAACTCTGCATGGATCTATCCAAGGTACTGACAGAGAACTTACAGTACCAGGCACACAAGGAATTCCAGGAAAACTTGTGTAAATTTCCTCTCAAAGTCATGCTACCAAAATGGAATCCATCATACCAGAAACTAGCAGTTTAATAGTATACTGCATATAAATAGCATAGTCAAGATAAATAAACTCAAAACTCGCATTCAAAATCTATATTTTGAGAGAAGCTGCATATACTAGCATATATATTTAGCAACAAAGAAAATATGGGCTTTGAGAGAAGCTGTGTATACAAATGTGTATATTTAGCAACAAACAAAATAACCACTCAAGCCAAACACATTTCCTGGTGACTGCCTCCAATCAGTTTTCCTGGCAGCGCTAAAAAAAGTGGATTGGCATTGAGTTTTTATGGAATTGGTTTTTTTTTTTTAAATTTCCCAGTTCACCCTATAGCTCATCCTATAGATAAGTAACATCCTATAGTTACTTGCCTATAACCTAGCTACAGGAAAGTCCCAGGCTGCTCTCCATCAAGAACTAAGTTGAAGTGATTCTGTTTAGCATTTAAATCAAGGGCAGCTATATACTGCCACCTTGTGAGACATCTTTAAGAAAGTTGTACAAAAAATGCATTTTAGGGGGAAAGGTTTGTACATGAGGAATCATTTCACACAAAATCAAATTAAGCTGTATTTTAATTTTAAATTATCTTCTCAAAAGGATGTGTAACCTATGATTGGGTATGTGTACAGGTAAAGGTAAAGATTTCCCTCGCACATATGTACTAGTTGTTCCCAGCTCTAGGGGGCGGTGCTCATCTCCATTACAAAGCCAAAGAGCCATCTCCATGGTCATGTGGCCAGCATGACTAAATGCTGAAGGCGCATAGAAAGCTGTTGCCTTCCCACCAAAGTAGTCTCTATTTTTCTCCTTGCATTTTTACATGCTTTCAAACTGCTAGGTTGGCAGAAACTGGGACAAAGTAACAGGAGCTCACTCCATTACATGGTGCTAGAGTTTCAAACCACCAAACTGCTGAACTTTCTGACTGACAAGCTCAGTGTTTTAGCCATTGAGCCACCGTGTCCCCTATGAATGTGTTACTAGTTACTGTGTATGTGCAGTTACTAGTAAATACTGGCTACAGACTGATCTATGTATTTTTACTCACAAATACCTAACTAAGCCACTTCCCCAAGGGGCTGAACACTATCAAAAGCTGAAACATGGGACAAATGTGATTGTTTAGAATTCAGTTCAATATGAGCTGAGCAGCTTTGCATCTCCTGAGGGAATCATCAGAGAGGAATTCAGTAATCCCTTAGCTTTTAAGCTTGGAATGGCCCAAGCAATTAATGGCTGGGGGGGGGGAAGAGAAAATGCAGTATTAAATGTATATTTTGAAACAAAAGCTTCCATAATTATTCCTATTTTGAGAGCAATCAATAAATATATATTTAAATGGACATTTTGCCAAAATTATAAATAACATTTTCAACTTTCGATATTTGAGCCAAATGGATGTGAAAAGAGATGCAAACCAAAAATAGGATGATTTGTCCATCCAATCAATAGACTAGAAGAGAGGGAGGGAGGGGGAGAAAGAATGAGAGAGAGAGCACAAAACCACGAACACATTTAATGTTGGGCAGTGGTTCATTTGCAGATATTAGGAGAATGACAGGAAAGGTCTCTTACTCTCAGTGCTGTTTGTCACATTGTGTAGAGTTTTATAATCTTCCTTGTACTTTTTACTTTCATATGTTACATCCAATGTTGGTGATGGGACAGGGACATACGAATCTAGGGCAAATCTGAGAACTGATTCCTCTTGTTTACACAAAACTACTCAGTTTTTCCAGAGTTAAGCAGGTTACCCTCACAGTTATTTATGCAGATAGATATTCATACAAAATATTCACATCTTTCTTTGTCATTTAATGGCAATTGAATGTCTGTCGATCTGCATCACTCATTGTTAAGGTTACCTGCTTAACTCTGTGGAATCATCCTACAACTGAAGCTGCTAAGGCTAATAGGAATCATCTTACAACTGAGGCTACTTTAAAGATCATTTAAAGTTCACTTAGAAAGATCAAGGACTACATAGCCAGGGATTAAAAAGAAAAATAGATGGCACTAGAACAAAATCTGATTTACATTTCATAAAAATGTAATTATTCTTACCCTAAATAATAGCTAATCTGACAACTCCCCATGAATTTAATTACTGACATCTATCTCATCATAAAGATTATGATTTGGTTGCAAATTCTGGAGTGGCTATAGAGACCATACTCAAGATTACACTCAAAGTCTACACTTATACACACACATACACAGACACACACAGACACACACACACACGTGCTATAAGGTTTAATTGAATTCCTGTGATTATTTTTTTATTTTATTTATTAACAAAATGTATACAGATGCCCAACTCACTCATGGTGACTCCAGGTGGCTTATAAAAGAAAAAAGCTCTATACAAAAGCCAAGGAACCCCTGGTGACAACAATCAAACCAACCATTTGATGAAGTCCATATCACCCTGGGGCACCCAGGTCCACTGGCAAAACCACATCTTCAGGGTCTTTCAAAGGACTGTCAGTGTGAGGATGCAATCTTATTTCCACTGAAATGATGTTCCACATGGAGGGAGCTATACCATAGGGGAGGATTTTCTTCTGGGTCTTACTAGATGGGTCTTCGTAGGAAAGGGATCAGTAACACCTCCTGCCACTCCACTCTGATGGGTCAGGGAGAATTATGTATTCTTTTGGACAAACAATAGATTTCGCAAATTCTCTTCAGAAGAACCTCCAATGGCTTTTGGTTCCCTAGTTAATAGCAGAGGGATAGGGATTAAAGGTAAAGGTTCCCTGCACACATACATGCTAGTCATTTCTGACTCTAGGGGGCAGTGTTCATCTTTGTTACAAAGCCGATGAGCCAGTGCTGTCGGAAGACATCTCCGTGGTCATGTGGCTGGCATGACTAAATCCCGAAGGTGAACAGAATGCTGTTACCTTCCCACCAAAGTGGTCCCTATTTTTCTACTTGCATTTTTACATGCTTTCAAACTGCTAGGTTGGTAGAAACTGGGACAAGTAACAGGAACTCACTCTGTTACGCAGTGCAAGGGATTCAAACCACTGAACTGCCGACCTTTCTGATCGACAAGCTCAGCATCTTAAACACTGATCCACCACATCCCTAGGGATTAATTTTATTTAATTCTGAAGGCTCTCAACTGGAGCAGAATTTGCTTTCAAGCAGAAAGAACTAACTAAATATTAAATGGAAATTAAAGATTTCACAGGAAGCTTCATCACCCACATAGGGACACCTAAAATGTAGAACTCCATCAGCAAGTTCTAGCAAAACACTAGGGAGTGGTTTGCACTAGCAATAAAAAGTAGACAAATCCCTTTTAATGCTGCAGAGGTGCTTTTTCTTCTTTTTTGTAGAGTTCAGAACTGCTCTGCCAAGCATTCCGTATTCCCATGTAAGACTTTGTTTGATATCTTCCTTCATATCAGAACAATGCTGGTGGCACTTTCAGCTGCACCTTTTTAATTACAACTAGACATAACAGCATCTGTTTTTGTATAAAGAAAGATTAGGGTTCAAGTTCAGGATTGCACATTTAGAAAATTGAGAGCATGTTATGGAAACCTCAATATGGATATTTTTCCCACACTGGCTGTCCTGAGGGAGATAGCTAGTCAAAAATCATTCATCTAATGAAAGGCAAAATGATGAGATGGCTACTTTTGTCATCTCTACTTGTCCACAGGATGTCCCTTATTAGCCAGAAAATCATTTCTCTTTTTGTTTTTCTGGCCAGATGGGCATACTTCCAAGCAAATCACTGGCCTGCAGCCATTCACAATTTCCTTTGGATGATTAAGTGACCTAGTCAAGCGCAGCAACCTTTAAAAATAATACTAATTAATTTAGTAAAATATATCAGATGGGATTGAAAATCTAATGTGTATTGCTCCATGGTTCTGCATTCCATATGTTGAACATAGGCTTCATGTAGGCAATTCAGTGGCCAGAAACTGCAATTTCAGAACATTATTTTGGACTTTGCTGAGGAATACTATTGCAATGTTAATATTGGAAGGGAACCCCCCCCCTCTCTCCCCCTCCCTCTCTCCCTTTCAGATAAATAAAAGAAATGACAAACCTCAGCCATAGATCCTTTCTAGGAAGTTTAAAGGGAGTCAAAAGATTAAAGCAGTCAAAAGATTAAATATAATCAAAAGACACAGGGGATAAAAGGAAAGCAGATGCAGAAATGTGGCATCTCAAGCAGAACATGTGACATCTCTAACCTCAGAGATATAGGGCATCTGTGTGTTCAAAGGGTAATTCACTCCTTTTTTTTTTTTTTTTTTGGTCAACTTGTGACAGAGCCAAACATTGCTAAACAGCCCAGTTAAAAGGGAATCTGGAATCTTGAGTGTAGCTCCTGGAACAGTCTTGCAAAGTTGTGAATAATTATGTTCATGGTGCTGTAGAGCTGGGCCTTAGCTCTTCTCAGCTTGGTTTGCACTGTGCCATTTACCCAGTCAGTTAAAGACAGACCCTAATAACAGAGTTGGAAAGGACCTTGGAGGTCTTCTCGTCCAACCCCTTGCTTAAGCAGGAGACCCTATACCATTTCAGACAAATGGCTGTCTAATCTCTTCTAAAAACCTACAGTCATGGAGCACCCATGACTCCTTTCTCACTGTCAGGAAACTTCTCCTCAGTTCTAGCTCAGGGGTTTCCAACTTGCAGCTTCACGTTGTCATCACATGACATATCACAACTCTTTTTCCCCTTTGCTTTTCCCTTTTCCCCTTTGGTGGGGTTGGCCAGCGTGTGACCATCCAGCCCCTGGCCCATGAATTTGACATCCCTGTTCTAGGTTGTTTCTCTCCTCTATTAGATTTCATCCATTAGTTCTTGTCCTGCATCTTAGGGTGCTGATCTAGCAAATGCATCTGAAAATTCTTAGACTTAAGAATTAGGAGGCCTGGTTTAAAGTAATTGATGAGATCTTCCTCAATCCTTCTCAATTTGAGAGCCCCCTTCTTGTTTTGGAATTCAGCTTCCTTTAAAAATTGCCTACTGAGTTTCTACGACTAAGAGGAGACTTGAAACTGGGATTTACCAATCTTAATGAACATCTTAACCATTTTCCTGATTCTATATAAATTCAACCATTGTAGCGTACAAAGAAAAGTTTGTATCTCATCCATATATGTAAATTTAGGCAATTATGGCTTAATTAAGGGGAAAAAAACAATGTGATACACAGATACTTTTAGAAAAAAGATACTTCCAAATAAGTCTTTACACTTTCCAAGAATATATTTTATACCCTAATTAAGTTGTACAAGCATATATATTTTTTCAAACAAAAGAAAATGCTTACAAATGTATAACCTGAAAGGAGAAAATCTATACTTAAAAAGATATTTCAATACACATTTTTTCATAGTGATTTAAAAAAAAAATAATAGTGCAGAATTAAATGGTTTTAAAAGAGAACACATAGAAAGAGGCTGTAAACTGACAGATTCAGCAGTTCCTATGGGGACAGGAATAAAATTTTTGAACATTTGAAATAAATCTTCCTTTAATAATGGATCACTGTGGAATTAGTCTTATGGAGCTCAATTTAGTTGTGTGGTTCTTAATCAGGATTTATCTATGGAGTACTATTCTAATTTCAGTTAATGTTCCACTTTCCAGGCAAGGTTTTGGAGAAGCCTACGTACCTGAACAGTGACCAGATATTTATTAGCAAGTGAGCCATTACAGTCTCTATCAGCCAAGTGTATGTTAAATACGTTTGATATTTCTATCCCATAAACTAGCTGGTGTCCCTTATCTTCTAGTACAGCCACTTGATTTGCCTTTCTTTTTTTCTACTTTTAGCTGCAAGGATATGCTCATTTCCCCAAAAATACAAGAAATGAAAGAACAGAATAGAATAACAGAGTTGGAAAGGACCTTGGAGATATTTTAGTCCAATCTCCTACTCAGGCACAAATCATTTTAGTGAAGAACAAGTAAAACCCACAGCAACTGTTCTTATTTTCTTGTCTACATGTTCATTCTGGCTATTCCTACATTATTGGGAGGAAGGTTACAGAAAAATAGTATGTGTGAAATTGTGGATGCATTTTGGAATTTATTTTATCCAACATTGCACATTTTTTACAAATTAGACAAATTAACAAAGTAGATTTGTTAAAACCACCCAAAATTCTAAAACAACTCTGGGTAACTTACAATATTTCCAATATATTGAGTTAAAAACACAATGAAAACAACATACCCAAGAAAGAAAGAAAGAAAGAAAGAAAGAAAGAAAGAAAGAAAGGAAGGAAGGAAGGAAGGAAGGAAGGAAGGAAGGAAGGAAGGAAG
>BLBF01000042.1:11176148-11209164 GCA_015471245.1 Laticauda colubrina | reverse complement strand
TGTGTGCGTGCATGTGTGTGTGTGAGAGAGAGAGAGAGAGAAAGAGAGAGAGAGAGAGAAAGAGAGAGAGAGAGAGAGAGGGAGAGAGAGAGAAAACATCACCACCAACCCTCCAAGGTTAGATCGGATCTCTCTCTCTCCCTCCCACCCTCCCTCCCTCTCTCTCTCTCTCTCTCTCTCTCTCTTTCTCACCAACCTCAGCAAGCCATCATCACTCAAAATTCATATTAGTGGTCCATGGAATTTAAAATTATGAGTTGGTGGTCCCTGAGGTCCAAAATGTTGGCGACCCCGATTTGGATGACCAAGGAAATCCAAAGCCTCTTGCATGACAGGACCAAGGCCTTTAGATCCAGTGTTGCCAGAGCTAATCTGAAGAAAGGTATTCGGAAGGCCAAGACTGATTATAAGAGGAAGATTGAGGATAATTTTTATAGCAATAACATGAGGCAGGTGTGGCGAGGGATTTAACAAATTACAAACGATCAACCAACCAATGTCATCCCTTCTGAGGGGGTTGCTTCATTGGCCGAGGAACTGAATCATTTCTTTGCTCACTTTGAAGTGGAGACATCAGAGACAGATAAAACACACCAGCCAATTGTAGCCCCCACCTCATTGTGGAAGAACAGGAGGTGAGGAGCATTCTGAGGGCTGTGGACCCTAGAAAGGCTGCCAGTCCTGATAGTATCTCTGGCCAAGTGCTTAAAGACTGTGCTGATCAGTTGGCTGGAGTCTTTACCAGGATTTTCAATCCATCTTTATCCCAGTACACTGTTCCATATTGTTTGAAGACTTCCGCCATTGTTCTGCTGCAAAGAAGTTCCCTATCAATAACCTCAATGATTACAGACCAGTGGCACTCACTCCTATCATCATGAAGTGCTTTGAAAAATTGGTCTGCTAGCACATCATTTCTGGTCTTCCACATACATTTGATAAACACCAGTTTGCATACAGAAAAAATAGATCTACAGAGGACACTATAGCCATCACTCTTCACACTGCTCTGACTCATCTAGAACAGTGGGAGGACTATGTGAGGATGCTTTTTGTGGATTTTAGTTCTGAGTTTAACACAATTCTTCCACACAGACTAGAATCTAAACTTCTGGACCTTGGGCTTTCTAATTCAATCTGCCTTTGAGTTATGGATTTCCTGTCTGGCCGCTCACAGAGGATCAGATTAGGTAATCATAAGTCTTCAGCCCTTATTCTTAACACTGGTACACCACAGGGTTGTGTGTTGAGTCCCTTACTCTGTACTCTTTGTGTACATGACTACATTCCCACTCACGTTAGTAATACTATTGCTAGATTTGCAGATGATACAACAGTGGTGGAACTTATCTCCGGGGGTGGGGGTGAGTCTGCCTACCGAGATGAGGTGGACCAGTTGTTTTTGTGGTGTGGAGACAACAACTTGGTCCTCAACACCAATAAGATCAAGGAGCTTATAGTGGATTATAGAAGGAACAGATCAGACATCCAACCCTTGCTTATCAATGGAAACCAAGTGGAGCAAGTGGCCAGTTTTAAATTTCTGGGTGTTAGCCTAAAAGAGGACCTGACCTGGGGTGCCCCCATTGGAGCCCTGGTCAAAAGGGCCCAGCAGAGATGATACTACCTGAGGTTTCTCAGAAAACAACAACTGAATGAGAAACTGCTGATGATCTTCTAATGCTGCACCATAGAGAGCATTTTAAGCTCTCTGCACCATAGAGAGCATACTGTACCTCTATATGGTTTGCCAATTGCACAGTGGCAGATAGGACAGCACTCCAGAGGGTTAACATTATTGCCCAGAAGATCATGGGTTGCCCTCTCCCCTCTTTGGAAGAGTTGTATAGCCCCCACTGCCTTAAGAAAGTTCAAAACATTCTCAAAGATCCATCTCATCTTGGGAACCTTTTTTTTGAACTATTACCATCTAGTAGATAGTACAGAATAATAAAAACAAGGACAAATAGGCTAAAAAACAGCTTCTATCCCAGGGCAGTAGCTCTTTTGAATTCTGCTGTATAGTGCAGTATTGGTGCGGGGTCGAGGGTTTTCCGTTCAACATGTGGAGGGTGAAGGATGTGTGTTTGTGTTTATTTCATGCTCATGGTCATGATGGGTGCTGAAGATGGTGTTTGATTTCGTTGTACGAGGTGCAATGACAATAAAGTAAACTAAAACTAAGGAGCCTCTCAGTTGAAGACAAGGCACAATGATCATACAAGATGTACCCATGCAAGGGTATGTTAGCCACAATTGCTCCCTGCTCCGGATTTAGCATATCAAGAGCACTTAATTTTGACTGATAACCTTATTTCATCTATTTTAAATGACTCTCCTCCCAAACCTTTAATATTAAAAGGAAAAAGCTTGTCAGCTCCTCCGCCTCCCATGTCACTACATCATCACTGTACATCTTGTGGCAAAATGAAACATTAAATATTCAGTGCAACTACAGAATGGTAGCTCCCTCTTATCTACATTAGCTCATCTTCAAACAGGACCATTCATTTGTCGGTTCAGCTAGGTTTTGTTTTATTTATTTTTTTCTGCATAAAGAAGCTATCTGGACATGCCCAAAATGAATGGTTAAAAAAAACAATATATTCTTGTACACTTCTAGCCTCACTTTCCACCGTCCATCAAAGAAGGAGGCCAAGCCTCTTTGAGGCCTTAATTAAAGCAGATGTTCTTAACTGCTTTAAGATCTTGGATTTTCAGTATCAGAGACTTGAATGACTTATGAGAAGCTGACTTGTAGGGTGAAGTTAATAAATCCATCTTTGCCAGCATCGTGACTCAAGATCTGCAATAAGTCAGCCACATAATGGTAATGCTGTTGAAAGCTAAATGGCCCAAAAGAGACACTATTTGAATGGTGGAGTTTTCTACTATTTTTAGCACACTGTTCCACAAATATTCTTCCATCAGCCTTAAAGAAAACCTTAGTCTTTCTACCTATAACAGAGGAATAAATAAGAAAGGATTAATTTTCACCTGGGAAATACAGTCCACCTTTGAATCTGAATTTGGTACACACCTGTCTAAGTGACTCACTAACTCATCAAAGCAATCACATCATTTTCCAGCTTTGCACAGAAACCTGAATTAAATATGCAGCTGACTTTAAAAAGTGCTGCATTCATAGTCCTGAAGGTACTGAAGCGTCACTTCAAAACTAAAACCAAAGCACATATAGCTCTTTTCTCTAGTGGTGAATCTAATCCTGGGAAGTAAGAAGAGGTACCAGAATGCTTCTTTTATCTCTTCACAGAACATCTCTTTTTTTTTTTTTTTTTTTTTTGGGGGGGGGGGGGAGGGAAATGCAGAACTGAAGATATTGCTGGTGAAAAGAAACTTCTGTAACAAGTTGGCAGGAAAAATAAATTACTTCTCCCCCCCTCTCTCTCTCCCTCGCCCCTCCCTCTCCCTCTCCCTCTCCCTCTCTCTTATTTCTCTTTCTTTCCTCTTGTAAATGTCCACAGCATTACAATTCATTTGAAGTACCCCTCAGAAGACTTTACTGCAATAACTGATGTTCTCTCAATGTTCTGGAGGTACAAAAACACATCCAGTAATAGTTCAAGCTTAGGACTTAATTCAATGAGTGCTTTTAGCCAGGGGTGGGATTCAAATTTTTCAACAACCAGCTCTGTGAGCGTGGCTTAGGTGGTAGGCACGGCTTAGGTGGACATGTTATTGGCTGGGTGTGGCCAACTCTACATCACTCACATTAAGACACACATCTCCTCACCTGGCCTCTCATGACTGTAGGTATGCTGCAACAATTGTAAGTGTGAAAAATGGTCATAAGTCACTTTTTTCAGTGTCATTGTAACTTTGAATGGTCACTCCACACAGGCAAAGTACCAGCAAAGGAGTGGAAAAAAACTCCAGAGAAGTTCCTGAGATAGGAAGTCTAGTCTTGCCAAGAATGTAATAAGGGTTAATGGAGAGGCAGTTTCTGTAAGCAACACCAGAATGTTTCTTTCCTGCCTTCCTTACAGGATTAGGCCAGTAATTTCTTCGAACAACCAGTTCTCCGAATTGCTTAGAATGTTAACAACAGGTTCTAGTGAATAGGTGCAAACTGGTAGAATCCCACCCCTGCCTTTAGCTCTCTCCCTGTTGTGGCTCAAAGTTGACTCAGCCTTCCATCCTTCCAAAGTTGGTAAAACGAGGACCCAGATTGTTGGGGGAAATATGCTGATATTGTAAATGTCTCAGGGAGTGTTGTAAAGCACCATGGAGTACTATATAAGTCTAAGTGCTGTTGCTATTGTTATTCATACTAATCTACATCATGTAGGTTCATTTCTTTTAAAATAACTAAAGAAGGATCATTAATTTCCAAAGAAAGAAGAGCATATGGAATAAAGATACGGGGTGACTTTTCCGGATGAAAATATCCGGAGAAGCTTTTTATCAAGTTTATAGTCCAATAAATAATTTTGAAGCATCAACAAATATATGTCTTCCTGCCACTCAACTGCCTCCTCCAGAGAATGGGGGAACATCAATGTCAGACATTTCCTTATTTAGAGTTAGAGTTTGTTGTGAAAGCTCAAAAAAAAATCTTTAGAAGGTAGCCTGGCCGTATACTATTGTATATAACTTCGATGGTCCCTTGACAATTGGGTTGTAAAAATCCAGATGGCTGTCAAATAACAGCAAAGTGTGAAGAATGTTGTATAATTATTTACTGACACCTAGTGGTCACCTGGATATTTTCAGCCTATATAGGATATGCCTCACTATATCAGATGAGATGAAGCTTTTGAAAGCTCACTGATTGTCTTTGGTGAGTCTTTTTTTTTTTTTAGCATATATTTAACAAAGTCCCTTAATTTATAGAGTCACATAGTATAACAAACCAAAACTAACCACTTTTTAACATACATCTAGAAGATGAGAATTGGAAAAACAATGTCTCCACTTCCTGATCAAGATGCCATATCCCCAAAACTGAAGAGAGTGGATCAAATTCAAGTTATTTGATCTCTTAACTTATTCTGTCCAAAAATGTTGGTAAACATAACTAGATCCCCTATGAATGGAGTAGCAGAACTGGGGTGAAGAAAATAGGATAGCAGTTAGATGCCAATTTGAAGTGGGGGGTGAAAAGTATCACATTTTATTAATAGCTTTCTTAAAATGTATGGGGTCATAATCCAAGTATACAATCAGGAATCAATGCAAGAAATACTTTAAACCAAGAACTGTATTACCCTATAGGAAGTGGAAAAACCAGCTCAGCCAACAGGAAGAGGGGTGCTGGCAATCATATCTTCTTGAATAGCATATATTTTCAGAACAATAAAACAATAATACCAAATGAAGGTTTTGCACATGTTCTGAGGTTGCATTGGGTTCTGACACTGATGCAATTTTAATTGAACACCTGCCTTTGCTTTACACATTATCTCTTGTACCGTGAAAATTCAAAATATAACTTGACATTAGACAACATTAGACTACTGGACAGTTTTTTGCTGATTAGCAAATAACTGATTATCTGCCCAAAGAATGCATTTCCATGGCATTTTATCCTAGATTGTAAGAACCCACTTGTTATATTCTTATGCAAGAATGTTATAGGATGCACATTTATTTATCTATATATATATAAGTAAAATACCACTCATGCATCATCACAAAAACTCCAGAACCATAAAGTCTACAAATTTGAAATTTGGCATGTATGTTCCTCTTGGCTCTTGGCTTCTAGGTGCTCACTAAGAAAGGATTTTTCAAAATGACCATCAGAACATTAGTATTTCATATATTATTATCAACATGCTCTGATAAGGAGTTCTACTCCCCCACCCCCACTCTTCCAAATGCAAAACACAAGCAGAGGAGTTCCAATTTCAGTTTTAGTTTCACAGCAGCAACCAGCTTTAGTATAGAACAGTTGGGCTAAGCTACATCCATGCTCGTTGCTGTCCCCCTCTTGTTCACACTGACAGGATGCTAGCCAAATGAATACTGATGGATGCTGGTAGGCAGAGGCACAATTTTTCCCCTTATTGTCCTCCCCAAAAACTAAGCCCGATCACATAGTTTTGTAGCGAAGCACGGGTATAGAGCTAGTTAAGTTATATGTTAAAAGATCTCAAAGTGCATTGCTGAACCGGGTTCTTAGCAAAACACAGAAGCTAGTATTCTGCCCATATCATTCCTAATTTAGAAAATTGGGGGGGAAGGGGAGGGCAGGAATAAAAATATGGTGAAAATGCACTGCTCCATAATTATGTGGAGGCAATCACATTCACTGTTTAAATGAGTGTACTTGAAAAGTACACTATATTGAAAAGTACTTTAGAATTGTAAAATTGGAAAGAACCTTTTAAGCCATTAAGTGCAGCCCCCTGCTTAGTGCAAGAATCCAAATTAAATCATCCCCTTTAAGAAAGGACTTGCTGCATAGGAAGAGAGGAGGCAGGAGAGAAAGAATCAGGAAGAAGTCACCACTGGGGAGAGAAAAATTAATCTTCCCCTATGTATTGTACCTATCCAATCTTTAAACTCTACTTTGAACTAATAAGTCAGTGAAGAGAATAAGTTTCCAACTATAACACCAGGACATATTTTCTGGACTAGAGAAAACATCAAACTGGAGAGAGAGAAAGAGAGGGAGGAAAAGAAGAGAGAAAGAAAAAAATTAATGTTACATTCATAGTTGGTATTGCAACAGATCACCAAAAGCTTTTCATCAGAGTGAAAGTGCCCTTGGAAGGATGGGAGAGATGTTTATATAATGGTTAAGTTGTTCACTGTGAAAAACAAGATTCTAGGTTCATTTAAATTGGCTCTATTGAAGTCTTATTGCACAATATGGAGTTGGTTCATCCACTATTACTTGGCAAAGAACTGGCTTTTTTTCAATAGAAAGTTCAATGCATGGCCAATGGAAACTTTCTTAACTGAAGACATCTCATGATTTTGCAGTTTTCTAACATAACTAAAGCCTATGTCACACTGCACCAACGGATGGAAAGAGGATGTAAAACGGACAGAAACACTTGCCATCCGTTGGTTAACATGATTCATCCGTTTTGTACTCACTACCTCAGTTTTTCATCCTCTCTATCCGTCCAGCATCCGTCGACTGAGGTTCCAACCACTCAAAAAGTTTTGAGCTGCTCAAAACTTTTTGAGTGGAAAATGTATCCAACGCGTCCATTCTGCATCCACTAGGCATATGGGGAACATCCATTCTGCATCCGTCGTCATCCATTACGCGAACGCTACATCCGCTAGGCATCTGCTGCGCATCTGCGCAACTCAAATCCGCTCCAGCGGAAAGCGGACACAGGGAGGAAGCGAAACGGATGCGGAACGGACGCACACGTTAGTAGCACGGAAGGAGAAAGGATGAAAGCGGATGCAGCTCACATACAAAGCATTTAAAACGGAAAAAACGTTTGCAGAGGGGACCTATCTCAGATATTAAGGATGTCTAGAGGATGCCTAGAGGATGCAAAAGGACACATAGTGGAAAACCTATATTGCCTATAAAAAGGGGGAGCAACTCATCTGGATCTCACTTTCAGTTCAGCAGCCCTGCTGTGCAGACTTGTGCAGCCTTCATCTGGATCTTGTTCTTCCACAGCATCCATTGATGTCCACCATGGATCGTAACACACTCCTTTTGGTAGCCACCATCATTCTGCAACAGTGCGAAGCCATCTACAGGCTCTTTCAACTGTTCTACAGGAAGAAAAGGAGGCGGCCAAGAAGTGTCTAGGTCCGAAGATGGATCGGGAGAAGAGCAGAGTACGGACTGTACAACAAGCTGATGGTGGAGCTGAGGAACGAAGACCCTCATGCATTCCAGAACTTCATGAGGATGCCTCCAGCCATGTTTGACGAAGTTGTGGAGCGGCTGAGACCCAGGTTGACCAAGACAAACGCCAACTTCCGGCCCAGCCTGGACCCTGGGCTCAAGGTAGCACTGACTCTGCGCCACCTGGCCTCAGGGACCACCTACAGGAGCATGCAGTACGGCTGGAGGGTGCCACACAACACCATCAGCATTGTGGTCAGAGAAGTGGTGCAGGCCATCATCGAAGAATACCTGAAGGAGCTCCTCCAGTGCTCCTCCACTGAAGAAAGATGGAAGAAAGTTGCAGAGCAGTGGTATCAGAGGTGGAACTTCCCACACACAGTTGGAGCCATAGATGGCGAGCACGTGGCCTGCAAAGCTCCAGCCAAGTCGGGGTCCACTTATTTCAACTACAAGGGCTTCTTCAGCATCATCCTCTTCGCCATGGTCGATGCTGACTACAAGTTCATGTACATCGATGTTTCAGGCAACGGGTCAGCTTCAGATGCCCAGGTATAGAGCGCCAGTGACCTCAAGGAGGGGCTGGAACGCAACCTCATCAGGGGCTTCCCAGATCCAGACTCCCTGCCCAACGACATGCAAGATGTGCCCTACTTCATCATGAGGGATGACGCCTCCTCCCTCAGAACCTACCTCATGAAGCCCTACACTTCCAGACTCCTCACCCGTGAAGAGAGGATCTTCAACTACAGGCTGTCCAGGGCAAGGCGGGTGGTGGAGAACGCCTTTGGCATCCTGGCCAACAGGTTCCAGTTATTTCTCACCACCATGCAGCATCGCCCAGAGACCGTGAGGAGGATCGTGGAAGCTTGCTGCATCCTGCACAATCTCATGCGCACCCGCTACCCAGTCTTGCAGAACAGGCTCGTGGACCTCCAGCAAGGTAATGGGGACATGGAGACTGGGGAATGGAGGCAAGGGCGAAACCTGATAGACACTCAGGATGTGCAAGGCCCCAACAGAGCCTCACGTGAAGGGAAGTAGCAGCGCAACCTCCTGAGACACTGGAGCAGCTCCCCAGCTGGAGCAGTGGAGTGGCAAGACAGGATGATAGATAATAAATGGATGCTTCCTTCAGCCTGTCTCATCACACAGATGAGATTGGGCCATGTATGTTGGGTGGGCCTACAATGAACAGGGCCTTTAATAAAGAGTTGTGTTTATGTTCAAATGTGTGGATGAATGCTTACACTGTTATTGATAATAAAGGGCCATAGGTGTGGCACCTGGGAGGGTGGACCATAGAGTCCCACTATGCTTGCACTGGAGATTTATCTATCCCACAGCTATTACCCATCCCAAAGGTATCCCTGCCCATCCCAAAGGTATCCCTGCCCATCTCACTGCTATCCTTACCCATCCCACAAGCATGCAAAGGCTTAAACCATTTCTACAAGTTTCCACCAAGACTGTATCTAATTAAATAAATGAAGCAAGTGTGTGAAGCAAAGATAATCTTTATTAATAACAAGCTGTAAAAGAAAAATGACCCAAGTCAAGTGTCCAAAGCAAAAATAAAGTCAACAGGTAGCCACCCAGTCTCTGGCACTCTTCTTGGTCACTCGGAGGCGTGCCCAGTCTCAGGGGTGAAGGGTCCAGGTGCTGTGGAGGTGGCTGCTGCTGGAGTGCTGGTCTGAAGCGCCACTGGGGTGCCTGGCCCCGAGAGGACAACAGGGGATGGTGTGTTGAGGAAGCTCTCAGACAGCTGGCTCAGGCCCGTGATGATGAGAGCCCCTTCCTCCATGCCATGGGGTGTCAGCCCCAATACCGATGACAGATGTACTGAGGCCAGGCTTGGCTGTGGGGTGGAGGAAGGAGCAGTGTAGTGGGGCTGTCTGGTCTGCAGCTGGGTGAGGACTGGCATTGGTGGCATCTGTGGCATGGGTGTCATCGGTGGCGTGGGTGGCATCGGTGGCATCAGTGGCACCGGTGGCGTCTGATGTACATGTGCCTGGACTGGGAAGGGCTGCTGCCCATGCTGCTGGACCTCCTGGTAGCCATAGCCTTGGTAGGGGAGGGCCTGTGGAAAGCCTTGGAAGGGCAGTGACATCACCTGGGGTGGAGGAGCAGACCTGGACTGGGTGGGAGCAGGTTCATCTTGGTCTGGAGGGTTGTGAAGAAGATCGGTGATCCTGTCCTTCACCACCTGGTACTGGGGTTCCGCCATGTTCATGAGGGTCTGGTTGACATAGGTGAGGAAGGGCTTTTGTTTGGAGGATGGGGCGTCGTTGTGTGCCAGCTGAGAGAGGAGATCTACGCTGCTCCTGATGGTGTCTCTTATCTCCAGCAGGACAGTGTCGCTCTGTCCCTCCGGTTTGCCTCTCTGCCTTTCTGTGGAGGTGGAGCTGGGGGTGGATGCGGGTTGGGCTGTGGTGGAAGTGCCGTCTCCTTTCTCCCACTGTGTCAGGGGCTCCTTCACGCGCTCTGCCACGGGTAGTACAGCTGTCGGGGGGGTCTCCGTCATGGCACGCTCCACAGATGCCTGCCTGGACACAGGAGCTGACTTTTTGCCTGAAGAGGACTGGCTCTCAGCAGGCTGCCTGAGAGAGAGGGTTGTGAGAGGGGCTGCTCCTCGGTGGCGGATCTCACCCTCCAGGAAGCTGCACTTGGCCATCACATAGGTCTCTCTGTCCATCAGCTTGACCGTGGCCTGGCCAGATTTCTTGAGGTGAGGGCTTTCTCTTCTTCCCCATGGTTGTTGGGTTGCTTACTGGCTGGCTGGCTGGCTGGCTGGAGAGCTGTGTCTGGAAGCAGGTCTTTCCTCAGAATGGTGACCTGCTTGGAAGCTGCTTCCCTTTATATCCGCAGGGCTGACGCAATGCATCCTCCCCGCATGCGCAGTGAGTGCTAGGCATCCGCTAGGCATCCGCTAGGCTTCTGCTAGGCATCCGCTAGGCTTTCGCTCTGCATTTGCTTCATCCGCTGTGCATCCGCTTCATCTGCTCGGCATCCGCTCTGCATCCGCTGTATCCATTCCGCATCCGCTTTGCTGTACTCCCCCGGAAGCCCTGCGGATGTGCCATCCACTCTCATCCACTTCCATCCGCTAGGATTCCATGGAGCATCCACTTTCCATCCACCCTACGTCCTCCCCCCGTCTGTTCTTTTCTGTGTTGTCCGCTCTGGTTATGCAAATTTTTGCCCCTTTTGAGAGCGGATAACAACGGATGGAACATTTTTCTCGTCCGCTGTGTCCTTTTTACAAACATTTTGCATCCGTCGGCCAGTGTGACAGGGCCTTAAGAACATTGTTTGAAAGTAAATGACCAAAGCATTGTTGCATTGTATTAGAAAGCACAAGGAGAAGAAGTAGACAATCCAGGAGAGTGAATAATAACCTCTTACATTTTAAAAGTCTAACTTTACAAAGGCGAATTCACAATTGCCACAATATATCTAACTTGGTTCCTAAAATAATGATTTTCTGGATTAGTGCAATATCTAGAACTCTCAACTATCCAAATTAGTTAGGAACACAGAAAATTATGTGAAGGGGGAAATGGTTAAAGCTCATTAAGCTTAGACAAGAGATGGCTGTTGCAATGAAGGACCATCAAAATTCTGCAACTGAGTGTAAAGGTTGGTTCTCCAAGCCTGTGGGGTGGTTTCTAAATGTTTCATTACCAGACTAGGTATCATCTTCAGTGGAGTTTAGGGGGTGTCAGTTTTAGAACAGGGTTAGTCTAATTTTGGCATCCCCTAAGGTCTGCTGCATATGTTACCTAGCTAGTAACAAAGTGTTTGGAAACCAAGCCACAAGCTCAGAGAACAAACTACACCTGAGCTACAAATATTCACCATTATTGCAAATTCTGCAATTGCTTTGCAGGAGTTTCAAGGAGGTCTTTAAGTAGAGCCCAAGATCATTCTGCAAATACACACATTTTAACTGTCCCAATTTTCTTCCTGCAGAAATACTGTAGCTTCAAGGAGAGTGTTGCATCATTAGAATATAAATGACAGATGTGAGAATTTGTCTGAATTACAGTCAATTGATGACAGTGGCATGCTATCTGTTTCCCTCACCAGCTTCAACAGTATCAGCTACTGCATCAGCAGACTTCAAAGATAAGATAATCAAAATGAGTGTCAATCATCATATCCTTTCTAGTAATGTCCTCTTGCAGAGATAGGTTTTGGTTCGACTCAGGATTTTTTTTTTTTCACATTTGTATAGATTTTTTTTCCTCCTGAATTCAGGGAGTTATTATAGAACATAACTAGAGGTGGGATTCAACTTGGTTTACCACCAGTTCAGTAGGCATGGCTTGGTGGGCATGCTTTGAGCATGCGCAAGGGTGCTCCTACTGACCTTCTCCTGCACTCCTGCACTCTTTGTCTCTTCAACAGCTGACGTACGGCAATCTGCTGTGCCATGCGATGCAGCTGAGCATTAAAAACAGGAAAGAAAGCTCAGTATGGAGCCGGGTGTCAGGATTCCAACACTTAACCCCATTTAAATCATGAGTCTCTAGCCAAACTCCCAAAAATTTTATTGTGAGTTAAAAGATCTGGCACTGCCTGGATGTAGCCCACTCTGAGACACATAATTCATTGTCACCTTTGACCCTGGATTTCCTTCACCCCTTGGGTGTATCATAATTCCTATTCTCCAGTGGGACACATCCATAGTCAAGAGTCATCAACCATACTCTCCAGTTAGAATTTTGCGTGGCAGAAACCTTGGTCACCTAGAAATTATCTTTGAAAACATTTATGGAATGCAAACTGCCCACTGCTTCCCCCTCCCTTTCTAGTTGGCAACTCTAAAAGACCACTGAAATATTTTATGAGTTGACACAGGGTGGGTGGGCCCAGCAAGCTGATCTTTGGAGCAAACCAGTTCGGTCACGGATGATCCTTGGAGCTCCCAGTTAAGCCAAACTGGTTGAATCCCACCCCTGAAGACAACAGAATTACAATATATTTCAGTTTCTGATTGCTCAATGTATTGTATTTTACAGGTAGTCCTTGACTCATAGCAGTTCATTTAGTGACCATTTGAAATTATCACATCACTGAAAAAAATTGACTTATGACCATTTTTCATACTTATGGCCATTACAGTATCACCATGCTTATGTGATCAAAATTCAAATGCTTGGCAACTGACTCATATTTATGATGGTTGCAGGATCCTGGGGATCATGCAGTAATTTTTTGCAACCTTCTGACAAGCATTAGAGAAATCCAGATTCACTTAACAACCGTTACTAATTTAACAAGTGCAGTGATTTACTGAGAGCAAGAAAGGTCATAAAATTGGGCAAAAGTCACTTATCAAATGCCTCATTTAGCAACAGAAATGTTGGCCTCAATTGTGGCCCCATAAGTCAAGGGCTACTTCTATTTGTTTGCTTGTTAGAGTCACATTCCACATTTTGTTCCAGGCCAGGCTTCTTACCCTTCATTTTTATCCCAACAACAATGTGATAGGTTGTATAACAGAGAATGACTGTCTCAAATTAACTCAGTCAATGTATATGACTGTTGGTGGAGTTGAACCTGGAACTAGTTCAGCATTGAAACCATGAAACCAAACTATCTTTCTATATAAACTTCTTTACGTGCAACATTATGAATTAATTTGGACAATACGCTTTTGGAAAGTATCCATCTTCACTGGAAGGCAGACATAAGAAGACATAGCATTAGACAAAGCCAGCGAGGGAACCATAATGAAACAGAATAGGAGATACCTGCCAGATTCATATCTCCCAAGTCTCCCCAAATTTGGCTCTGTGCACTTAATAAAAATGTTATCTCACACTCTTGAATTGAGTAAGAAATAGAGTACTCAAAAGCCACTTTTAAATACCATTTATCTAAAGAAAGATGTACTTTAGTTTGCCAGTGTTTTCCAATAGCAAATCCAGTAGCTATTTAAAAAGCACCAAAACAATAAATTATTTTCATGTGTTCCAACAAATTTTAAGGTAAGGCTTCTTCAAATTGAGCTTTACATCTGGCAATGAAATGTGCTCTTGATAACAATTAGAAATGGGTAGCTGTTGTCTTCTTCTCCTCGTTCTTTTTTTTATATATTCTAAACTGGTGCTCTCCCAAACTCACCAGATCTAACCCTCTTTAATTGTTCAATATCTACTAATATAGGAAGTCATGGAAAATAGGGACAGGGTTATAACTGAACAATAAATGTTCAAATATTGTTAAGTAACTTCCCCAATATTCTCAAGTATTAATAGAAAATGGGCTAAAGATTAAAAGTATCGTAAAAATGGGAGTTGTATCAAGTCAGCTTTGGGAGGAATTCCAGAGAGCTGTTGAGACGGGAACTAACCTGTGTTCTAAAAAAATCACTTTCTGAAGTAGGAAAAAAGTTCCTAAATATCCTGCATTACTTTGACAAACTTTCAGCAAGCTATACAGTAATAAAACCTATCAGGATACCCCTTTCTGAAGAGTCTCATGAAAGTTCCTAAATATCTTTTGTATAACTCTAGATTTGTCAGCATCCTGGTTTTTCTCCTTTAATTCCAAGTGTTACAGAGCATTTTCAATTATTATTCTAGTGGGGGAATTCTGGAACCTGATGTCCATATATTTAGAGGACACCCAAGTTGGAGAAGACAGTTATGAACCCTCCAACTGAGTTCAGAAACATATTAAGCCTATAGTGACTTAATACCAGCTTAACCAAGATTTATTGTTTAGTACTGAGACGTGCACACTATTTGGGCAGCCTTTGAATAACACAAAGGAGCAATGCTGCCCAAGAGACAGGACCTGATTAGAAAAAAATGAGTTGAGCCTGGACAAAAATTAGATCATTTTCCTAAAGAGTTTTTTTTACTAGCAATGAAGGTTTTGAAGAAGATATTCAGATGCTAGAATGAATATATCTTTCTATCTATCTTTATTTGTATCTCTCTCTATCTCTGACTATCTATTTATCTCTTCTCTCTCTCTTTCTAGATATACATACACATACACACAAACACACACACACATACCTAACCATAACTTGATTTCAGATGACTCTGAAAGGCTTATTCTTGAAAAAAAATAAGGAATCCATATAATAAAGAAGAAAGAAGTTACGTCCAGAAAAATAAAAATACAATACAGTATACCAGAAAGCTCTATTACATAATTAATTTAGCAACAGCTATTCTTTCATTATTTAAAACAATATCCTATCCTCCTAATACAATACTACAGCCTCCAAGAAGTATTACTAGTAATGCAATCCTTTTTAAAAGATGCAAATTACTAAAAATAGCAGTTGTTCATCTTAGTTAATAATAGTAACAATCCATGCAATTTGAAAGATGTATCTGCTCAGTCGAAACATAGCCTAGCATTCCCAATTCAGACCAGCAGCCATTCTTCTGAGATTTCAAGAACATTTTTTCTGTATCTCCTTACAAGTTATTAGATAAATTCCGGATCTGGTATTCTCTTCATAAGAGCCCACATTTTGCTTCTGAACTACCTTTGACAAGAGGAAGATGACAGTAAAGGAGTTTGGTCTATTGGTTCCCACAAGCCTAGAAATCAGGAGACTGTGAGTTCCAATCTCACCTAAGGCATGAAAGCCAGCTGGATGACTTTGGACCAATTACCAGGAGACTGTGAGTTCTAGTCCTACCTTGGCCATGAAAAAGTCAGCTTGGTGATTTGGGGTCAGTCACTCCCTCTCAGCCTAACTCACCTAAGAGGATTGCTGAGAAAAATAGTAGTAGTAGTAATTGTAGTAGTAGTAAATTAGTAGTAGTAGTAGTAAGAGGAGGAAAAAATATAGTAGTCCTCCACTTACGACCACAATTGACCCCAAAATTGATGTTGTTAAGTGAGAAATTTGTTAAGTGCTCCATTTTACAACTTTTCTCGCCACATTTGTAAAGCAAATCACTGCAGTTCTTAAATTAGTCACATGATTGTTAGGTGAATCTGGCTTCCCCATTGACTTTGCTTGTCAGAAGGTCAGAAGAGGGGATCTTGTGACCTGGGATACTGCAACCGTCATAAATGTGAGTCAAGCATCTGAATGTAAATCACATGAGCGTGGGAAGATGCTGTGATAGTCGGTAAGTGTGAAAAATGGTCATAAGTCACTTTTTTCAGTGCCTTTGGATCTTTGAACACTCACTAAATGAACTGTTGTAAGTCAAGGACTACCTGTACTGGATATGTTGGCCACCTTGAGTTATTTATAAAAATATATAAATATTTTAGGAGGAGCCCCTTACCCTGAGAGCAGAGTTTGTGTTCCACATGCATCTAAATCCCAGATTCAATCATCAGGACTATCTCCAGTTAAAGTGATCAGATAAGAACTGCCAAACAAGAAAGACCTTCTCTTTATATTGAGAGATGCTCAGATGCTAGAGAAACAGACAAATTAAGTAAATACAACAAATGTGTTTTATATGCTCCGTTCCTTTATGATAGAACATAAAGTGTCAAACTCGCATCCTCATAGCATCAACATGTGAAATATTGTGTCACATCCCCTTGCTAAACAGGGTGGCCAGCGTGTGACACATCTGGCCTGCAGGCTGCAAGTTTGACAGCCCCGTGATAGAACAATTAGCGCTGGGTAAAACTAGCCACCTTACGTGCTCCCCATACAAGATTTGCTATATCTGAAGCAGTGGTGGGATTCATATTTTTTTTTTACTATTGGTTCTGTGGGTGTGGCTTGGTGGGCATGGCTTGGTGGGCATAGCAGGGGAAGGATACTGTAAAATCTCTATTCCCTCCCCACTCCTGCAGGAAGGTTACTGCAAAATCCCATTCTCCCCACCCCACTAACCTGCTTTCCAGCTCCGTTCTCCTGTGCAGGGCAACAAAAGAAGACCCAGCCAATCAGCTGGGACTCGGGAGGCAGAGAATAGATGGGGGTGGGGCCAGTCCAGAGGTGGTATGTGCCAGTTCTCCGAACTACTCCAAATTTCCTCTATCAGTTCTCCAGAGCTGGTCAGAACCTCTCTGAATACCACCTCTAATTTGAAGGCTATTATAACCTAGACCAGCTACTTCCAACTAAGGAGACATCAACGGGCCCGAGGACCTCAAATGGGTCTTTATATATGGTCTCTCATGCTGCCCCCCCCCCCTTTTCTCAAAAAGTATTATCAGAGACATGTTTGCTTAGACTGGTTACATCTGTTGACAATTCAGAGAAATTAAGGGCAATGGGTGTTTAGCTAAGCCTGCTGAACCAAACTCCCCCTCTTTGCTCCCTCAGTGGAATTAATGGACAAGCTATTTAATGCAGGTTATCTGAGGACAGAGATTAGAAGACCTTTGTCAGTGCAGTTATCTGGTTCTTCGTCAACAGACTTGCTGTATGTAAGTATGGAGGAATATAAAATGTGAATTGATTTCTCAGGCTGGTTTTTACACTGTCAGGAACACACTTGACAGCTCTCCTTAGCAAAAACGGCAAAAGACACTGACCGCAGGAGCTTGGCTTAGGAATAAACTGGTAGGCCTTAGCAAAGATGTTCCAATCCCAAAGAACGGTAAATTGTCAAAGTAGGTAATGATGCTAGAATTATGGCTCCACTTCCCATTCCCAGCATTGCATGGAGAAACTCCTGACTCTGAGCTGGATCACAAATGAAAAACTAAAAGGGTCAGTTGCTGTGAGCAATTGGCGATGGGCTGTTTGATGTACTGAAAAGATGGGAAATAGAGCAGTATGACAGTTTGCACTGACTGGAGCAAAAGCTGTACATGCATTTCACACAGCGCTGGTTCTCTGCCATTCTAGGATCTCAAAAGCTTGCATTACTGGGTCGGAACCACAGGGAGCCAGGTGTCCAAGGGAGGAAGCTCACAGGCAGGACATGAAGGTAATTGGTTGCCATGCAGTTGGTCCCGTGCTATATTATGTCTCACCAGTTTTATCAACAAGGATGGCTTTGTATTCAGAAATATGCATTTATTTCCTAAACTGTGCTCTGCTTCCAAAGCTGAAGGCATCATACATACAGCTCTCACCTCCAATTTTCCTATAAGTATGTGGATAGATTGACCAGAGAAAGTGACTAGCCTGAAGGCATCTATTTAGCTTCTATGGCTAAGGCTAGACTTAAATCCTTAACCATTAAACAAAATTGGCTCTACCTGGTATTAGAATAATTATATTTGAACTGTATAAACTTCCACAAGATCTCACTTCCTGTTTCTCACTTTGACAACCAGGTCCCTTAAGAGGCCTAGAAAAAAAATGTGAACAAGAATGAATGCCACACTTCTAACTTTCTCCTGCACCAAAATGTACTTCCTTTATGTGTTTGCCCAGCCTATTGACAAGCCTACTACCACTGAGATTGGAAGGTTAATATACTGTAGAAAAAGATCACAGCTAACAGCTACTGAAAATTTTATAAATTTACCTCTCTCTCTTTTAGAGGCATGCAATTTGGTGCCCCCAAAATCTTTCCTCATGACAGGCAACTCCATACATAAATTATGGATTATGGGAATGAGTATGGTTTTTTTTTCAGTCTTGGGTATCCTGTCAATAAGTTCCACCGGAGGACCAAAATTCTAATACAATGAGACAATGAGAGAAGGGAACCAAAAAAAGTATATTATTCTTTAGCATTGCGGCTGAATGGAATTCAAATTCTCTATGTGGGAATCAAAAGTAGCATGCCAAGCAAGTACTTAATGTAAATAAATTGAAGAAACAAACAGAAACATACTAGGATTACAAGCAAAAGAAGGAAAGGAAATAAGACATTGTTGATATTTTGAGAAATAAGGGACTAGAAATCAGCAAAATAGCAAATCCCTCTGAACATTAATTGACATTTATGTGTAGCTTTAATGGTCTAAAGTTATGGGAGGGTGAATTCTGTTGAATATTAGGAGACAAAGCTCTATAGGACTAAGAGCAGTTAACCAGAGGAAACCTCTGCTAGCTTAGTAGATATATTCAAGAAAAAACTAGACAGCTGTTTGCTAGGGAGGTGTAATGTTATGTGCACCTGGAGAATCAGTGGAGAACAGTTTTACCCACAAAGATATTTCAGTGAGGAGGGAGTAAATATCAACATAGAGAGGCCCAGATTTAAGAGACAATGCAGTCCAAAGCAGGAGTGGGGAAATAGGAAGAAATTCAGAGTAACCACACCCTCGGATCTCTCTGATTCTACGTAATAGGTTAGAAGATTATAGCTTTAACTTGGCAAGATTCAGTCCATTGAGTTTCAGCAAATAAAGGATTGGATTGGATTAGATTGGATTTCACTGTGTTTTCTTTGGGCTTGGGCCTTACAGAAATTGTTACTTGGATGGCCTAAGTGGCACCTTACAACTTTATGAATCTGTGTCATTAAAGACTTCCTTCTCATAAAACAATGAAGAGGAACCTAGGTGATCATGATTACTGAAGGCTGGATAAACATGATTTACAATATTGAAATTTTGCATAGCCATGTCTGGTCAGATCAATCCGGACTAAATTGGAATCAGAATGATTAAAAAATAACAATAAAACTCTGAGGCTTTTTGTTCCATAAAATATAGAAATGGGCTGCCTATAGAGGCCATCTTTATCAGCCTTCATTTACAGGACATGTTCCAGCCAGACATCATGAATGAATGCAATAATATGGATAGAAGGCATAGGACTATTAATACCAATAACAGTATGAGTCAACTTACACCTATGTCTAACTAAAAAGTATCAGTTCTGACTTGGGGAACATTTGCAAATCTATGGAGAATATTCCTAAAAAATGCTGAATCTAGTTAGTCTTTCTTTTTTTCCCACTGAAAACAAAGACATATAAGAAATATAGCTTCTATATTTTCATCAGTATTCCTCATATTAAACAGAGCCAGTTAGTGTAATGATTAAGGCACAGACTACAAATTGGGAGACTTGAGTTCAAATCCTGTTAGTCCCTGTCCTTTAGTCCTAGGAACAAGGCAATGGCAATTTCTGCCAATTATTTCTGGAATTTTTAGGCTACCTGTGAAAGAAGCAGAAAAAGAGGAATGACTTATGCTAATGTTCGGACCTGATTTAACCTGCATTAGGATCCAGATGGTGTATTTGCAAATACAATCCAAACTACTGCTTGTGAATAACAATGCACTAAATGGTTTACACTTGGTTGATTTCAGAAAACACCTTTTCCAATATATCAGTAAAAAGCAACCTATGGCCGGGTTCAATAGCCTTCATGAAATCTTTTTATGGCCACTGAAATTCTTGGTATGGCCAGAGTTTGGGGGTGCAATTACTGAAAAAGGAAAGCAGTTTTCCCATATTTTTGTAATGAGGAACACATAATACAACAGTTTGCACTAACTCTAAATCTAGAATACAATGAATCATGACAGCAGCATAAATCCTCCCCCAAATCCTTGTTTGCAGCCATAGTTAACATCTTATAGGAAATGACTGACAAGTAATTCAGTCCCACAATAAAATCTCACTATACTGAAAAATAGATCCAAATAATAGATCTATCTCACAGGAACAGAGGTCCCAGTTCTGCTTCAGGATTTCCAATCAGATATTTTAAAGAATGTAGAATCCTAGATCATGCTTCAGTATTATGCAGAAGAGGCTTAACAAATATAGATATCAGAAAATCATTTTCATGACCCTAACTTAATGTATTGAAGCAATTTGGTATAGTGGTTCAAGGCCCTTGGCTAAAAATTTGAAGTCTCTAGGTATCAAACTCAAGGCCCATGGGCCAGATCTGGGCCACAGGGTACTTAGATCTGGCCTGGGGTGCTGCCAGAGGTGGGCTGCACATACTTTAACAACTGATTCACCAAAAATGTGAGCACGCATGCGCACACTCCCTTCGCTTGCATACAGCTGCTAAAACAAGAGAATTTCCTACATGTGGCAGCCAGGGTGAGTAGATTGGGTGAGGCACAAAAAGGAGCTAGACTGCGGGGCGCATGAGCAAAAACATGAGACATATAGCGCCAGAGAGATAGTACCAGGGAAGGTGGACGGGCCCAACCAGTGGTCATAACTACTGGTACAGGCAAGCCAGTCCAAACCAGCAGCAGCCCACCACTGGGTGCTGCCATGGAAACAGCAAAGGACAGCCCCACGATGCCTCTGCAAGCAAGAATGGAACTCAGGAGAGCTGTGCATGGCCCTCCTGAGCTCAATTTTTGCTGGTGGAGGGTTGCAGGAGGCCGCCATTTCCCCACAGCCCCACCCGGGCTATGACCCACCCATCCCCGAGGTCAAACACAACCCTGATGCAGCCCTCAATGAAATCGAGTTTTGACACCCCTTCCCTAATGCTAGTTGTGTCTCAGACATAAATCCATCGGGGTGATATTGGGTCAGTCACTAAGAAGAAAGCTGTGGCAACGTATGAAAACTTGCCAAAAAACTGCAGGGATTTCTCCATATAGTCATTATGAGTCAAGAATTTCTCCTTCAACAATAAGAAGGCAGACATTTAGCATGAAAAGCAACAGCAGAAAGTTCCTTCTCTATCTAGCTATGACCTGCTCTAATCAGCTACTACAATTAGTCTTCTCTCTCCTTCCCTAGCCAGCAGATTTTCAAATCCATCTTTGTCACAAGCTCATCTTGCTTAAAGATTAAAAAAGAAACCCCTCCTTTGCCTAGGAACTGACTTCATATTCACTGCAGACCTTTTAAATAAGTCATACTCATTTTTAGCAAGCTGTGACTGAACATTGTCCTAAAACTCCGGTGATTGCTAAATCCTCCCAGTCAGTGATAGAAAGGTTTACAAGCAAAATGAAGTCATCTGGTTTAACCTAAATCAAGAAAAAGCAGTCTGTTGGGTTATTTTCATATATGGCAACAACTACCCATAAGACACAAACCCTGCAATCAATCAAACAATTCACTGAAGAAGTATAGAATGTGTAATAGTTAACGGTGCTCTTGTTCTGTGTTCAATTTTGTTTTTGTGTCAAGTCAGATAATCTCAGGTTATTACAAATTTGACAACTAATTGCTGTCCTGCACTATTTTTATAATACATGCAATTTTCAATCTGACACTCTCCCACTTTATTCCCAGCTCCTAATGCACCCTGTATTTATGACTGAGATGTGGCATCATCAATATAACCTTGTCTTATTAATAGCATGCTGGCCCTGACAGCCTAATTAGTATTTCAGCACATGTGGAAACTTTGAGGTTGATTAAACCTGATCCACCCAAGGCTCCTTTGGCCAGCTGCCAACTTTTGGCCAACTGCCAGAGAGACAATTCATATCATCTTTTGCTGCAGTTCCAAGTCAAAGCCAAGCCCTGGAGGACAAAACTAGACCCAGGAACCACTACACATGGGATGTTCAAAAGATAATCAACCAATTCTCATTGGGGACACCAAAGGCCTTTTAGTAAAGAATCTTCAACAACTCCAGTCTAAAATTGTTAGCGCAGCAGTAGATTAGATTTACTTTTCCCCATCCTGCCTCAAAGATACTAGAATTAACTTAAATATAATTTGCAGGAGGGGGTTCCAGATCTCATCTAATTAGAGGGGGGAAATCTGCTTTTGAAACTTATTTTAAAATAAAGATGAATAGATTGTGGTATTCCTGCCCTTACTGAGTTACCAGATGGCCAATGTACTGTATATATGTGAATCTCCATTTTTCATAGTACAATCATCCCTAGTTGTCTGCACATTCTAGCTTTCCAATTACATTCAATCCTAAGGGAAGATTTCAAAAAGAACCAATTCCCAACAGTCTTAAAATGCTATGGAGTAATAAAGTCAAGTGTAAGAGTAAAACAAGACCAGTAAAAGCACATCTTCTATTACCTTCAAGGAAACAAATTTCAGAATTACCATCAACGGAAGTTTGAAAGGGAGAACAAGGTGGAAAAACAAACCTTCTTGGAGAAGAAAACTTCTGAAACCTTGCAAGTCAAATTTTAGCACATAAACTCAGAGATACATCAAATCTTTCAGAAATGTCACTCATTTTTTTCTCATTCTCAGTTCACTACCTAGAAACCTACAGATGAAATGATTAATAGTAGCAATTGAATACACATGACCTTAGACCACAAAACTGCAGGTAAGCAAATGTTAATGGATGGACGTCCTGTGAACATATCTGGCCAATTGTGCTAAAGAAGTCTAGTACTAGAGCACCTATGGCAAATAAGCCATCTGACCACTAATACACTTGAAAGTGTCTGACAGACCTCCTTGTTCCACATCCCCAAACACATACATGTAAACAATAATAGTAATAGGCCAAGAGTTGACTCTAAAAAGGCATGCACAATTTTCACAAGCTGAGGAGTGCACTGATTTGTGTACAGTAAGATGAAGGCTATAATCCAAAGCAAGGAGATAAGGATTCAAAGTAGGATTTGATACCAATTTTGCCTGTTAAACATATCCCCAAAACTCAAGGAAAACAAAAGAAATAAGGACCAATATTTCAAAGAAAAATAAATGAAATGAGCTTAATGTGACATGTACCCTTTACCTGCACACTTTTGTATTTTGCAAAAAATTCAGCATTCTTTACAGAGTACATGGTTTGGCAGATAACTATTTTGATAAGATTGAGCTTTAGAAACAAAGAGGAGAATGAGGTGATCATAATCAATTTATGGGCCAGTAAAAATGAATTTCTTAACAGAACGACAATACAATACACAAAATTGGACATAGACCTGATGAACTGTAAGAAAGACAATAATTAAGACACATGTGAATTATTTATAGATATTTTCCTGCTAACAAATACTCTTGGCTGTTGACAATATAGGAGTTTATTATCGGAACAGATAATGCAAATCTAATGAACCATTCACATTTTGTTGTAACCAAATAATCAATATTTCTACAAGTGTTATTTAAATGTACTGCAGTTTCTATAAAGAGCTAATGCGATCTTTGGATATGTTAATACTGTAGAATGAGAGGTGTTATAGCATTCACCAAACATCTAGAAAACTCTAGATGAACCAGATTTGTTCTCTATTTTTCACAGGCTGTAGCTAAACTGAACAGGATGTGATTTAAAAGAACTTTTTTTTATCAAGATCAAGAAAATCTTTTTAATGATACCCATTATTCATCAGTCGGACAAACTATCCTGTATTTGTTATGGTGGTTATTTCTTGAACATACAATAGTAAGAGTGATTAAGAGGACATAACCTATAAGATAATTTCCATTTCTAAATGAGAAATCATTTATTCCAGTGAAGCTAACATAAGTGCATTTCAAATATCTCTTTTTTTTTATTAACATAGAGCTTCATACAAAAAGGTTGAATTCTCCATTTGCAATATTTATTTAATCCAAGTTTGATACAATTCAATGATTTTTTTCTACCACACAGCTATCCGATGCAATTTTTTTTTTTCTGCGTCATGGAAGAAGATTCTGAGAGAAAGTATTAGTTCAAGTGAGATTCTGAACCATGGTGATCATGTCCATGGAATTAGAGCTCAGTGGGTTCTGCAAAGATTCAAACTGCAAGAAATTCTAATTTGAGAAAAACAATCTATCTTCCCATGGAAATATCTTCCATTCTCTGAAAGTTCAGTTCAGGCTTTTCCACCATGCAGGATTCTTGGGCTTGAAAATGAGTTAGGGCACTGATGTCAAACTTGCAGTGTCATGTTTTGCAACATTTTTCCCTTTGCAGAGCTGGGGTGGGCGTGGCCTGCACATGTCACCAGTTTGAGGACAGTTTCACATCCCTGGATTAGGGAGTGTTAAAGAGTCAACAGCAAACAAGGATAGATTTTTTTTGTGTGTTTCTTCAACCTTCTTAAGGTTGAGTTCAACCTTCTCAGTTGAGCTGAGACTCTGGAAAAAAGTGCTCCTATTTTTAAGGCCCGGTCCCACTGGCCGACGGACGCAAAACATATGCATAAAGGACACAGCAGACAAGCAAAATTTCGGGGGTGGCTCCATCCGTTGTCATCCGCTCCAAAAAGAGGTGAAAATTTGCATAAACAGAATGGAAAAGAACGGAAAAGAACAGATGTGGGTAGTATGTAGCGGGGATGTTAAACGGATGTTCATAGGAAGCCTAGCGGATGAAAGCGGATGGAAGCGAATGACACCTCCAAAGGGGTTCCGGGGGATAATTGTGAAGCGGACGCATAGCGGATGAAGCGGATGCATCACGTATGCCTAAAGGAAAGAAAGAGGATGCCGCACGGATGTATATCGGATGCAAACCGTTCACTGCGCATCCTTTCTATTTCCGTGCTACTAATGCTGTGTACCTTTTGTTTCCTCCCTCTTTCCGTTTTCAGCTGCAGTGGATGTGAATTACTAGGGTGCCCAGAGGATGCAGAGAGGATACAGCGGACGTTTAACGGATGATAAATGGACATAGAATGTTTGTTGCTCGTATGTCGCGGATTGGCATCGTACATGGTGGAAAGTTCATCTGTTCACAGTTTTGTGCAGGTTAAAACGTCTTGCGTGGATGAAATTGCAGTGGACGGATGCTCAACGGATAGAGCGTATGAAAAACGTATGCAATGAGTACACAATGGATGCATAGCGTTTTCCAATGGATGGCAAGCTTTTTTTAACGTTTTACATCCTCTTTGCATCTGTAAGTGCAGTGGGACAGGGCCTTTAGGGTTAACCCAGCCTATAGCTTCCTTCTCTGAGCTGTCCAAGGTCCTGGCTATATCTTGTTTGACTAGTGTCCAGATCTTCTGAGTATCCATGTCTTACACAACATCTGAAATCCTCAGGCAGGGCAGAATTAAACCAAAACCCAACATTCTATCCTTATTCAAACTGTACTAATTAACATTATATTAGAACACATTCAATACAATATTGTGTATGTTTAAATAAATAAAAATATTTATTTTGTCCTCTGAATAAAACAGCTATATGTGAAACATTGTAAGGATAGGATAAATCTGAACTATTCAGATATTTCAGAGCAGATTCAAGATTCTTCCCCTAACATGTTGGAATCAAAGTGTCTGACAGACCTCCTTAGTTGCCCAAAGATAGTCCTTCGATCATTGCAATTCCTCTGCTATGTGCCAGGATTGATTGTTTAATAGGTTATAGACTATTAAGAGCCAGTTGTGTGTACAGGTAGTCCTCGACTTACAACAGTCTGTTTAATGACTGTTCAAAGTTACAATGGCACTGGAAAAAGTGACTCAAGACCATTTTTCACACTTACGACTATTGCAGCATCCCCATGGTCATGTGATCAAAATTCAAATGCTTGGCAACTGACTCATATTTATGATGGTCTCATGTCCTGGGCTCAACTGATTGACTTTTGTGATCTTCTGACAGGCAAAGTCAATGGGGAAGCCAGATTCACTTAACAACCATGTTACTAACTTGACAACTGCAGTGATTCCCTGAACAACTGTGGCAAGAAAGGTTGCAAAATGGGTAAAACTCACTTAACAAATATTTCACTTAGCAACATAAATTTTGGGCTCAATTGTGGTTGTAAATTGAACACTACCTATAGTAACTGAGCATGGCTAGTCCAGTGAAGAGAAGGACCAGGGGAGACATGAAAGCTGTCAGGGTGCCAACAAATGCACCTTCATTTAAAGCAAAAGTCTCAAGACGCATCTGAGAAAAAATAAATTGGTTTATTAGAAATTGCCATGTTGGCATTTGGCTGGGTGCAGCCGATACGAAATCACATCATACATTTCCCCCTTGACCTTGGTCTTTCCCCCACCCCCGGATGTGACTTCTCCAATAGGGCACATCGGTCTCCAAGAGTCATCCATCATGCTCTCCAGTAACCTTCTTATGCTCCAACAACTTTGGGCTGCCGAGTTGATTATCTGGGCATTTCAAGAATGCCTTGTTTTCCCCCACTTCCTTTTTCTAGCAGCTAAACAGACCAAAGGAGTTTCTTTTTAGTTGACATTAGCATTGTTCCAATATTTGAGGGGCTGCCACAGAGAGGACAGGGTCAAGCTATTTTCTAAAGCATTTAAAGGCCAGACAAGGAATAATAGATGGAAACTGATTAGGGAGAGATTTAACCTGGAAATAAAGAGAACTTTTAAGACAGTGAGAACAATCAGTGGGAACAACCAGTGGAATAGCTTGCCTTCAGAAGTTGTGGGAGCTTCATCACTGGAGGCTTTCAAGAAGAGATTGGTCTGCCATTTGTCAGAAATGTGTAGTGTCTCCCGCTTGGGTAGGTGGTTGGACTAGATGACCTACAAGGTCCTTTCCAACTCTGATTATCTGGCATCTGTTAATTAAGGTAATGGACTTGAAACTGGGAGACCATGAATTCTAAGTTTTAATTCTCAGCATGAAAATAATCTATAGCTCTTTGAGCCAATGACTCTCTCTCAGACTCACCCACTTTGGGGAATTGTGGGGAAAATAGGAGATAGGAGCATTATGTATGGTGCCTTCAATTGTACAAAAGGAAGGGTGGATAATAATAATGACATCTTGTTTTTTTCTTGCAGACATAACACTGAAATGCACCTCCTTCCCACCTAAAACTCATGAGGCATCTGTTATTATATCTACTAAATGTCTATTGAAGTTTCATTTTTATTCAAGCATTTTCTATGAGGCTTGTATGAATGGTCCTACAGCATTTTGATTTTCCCCCTCAGAATTTTAACTGCTGTTATGACTTTTCAAATATCTGCATGTTGTCTCTTTTAATATGATTAAAAGAGCAGTTTTACACTGCTTATTTTTTTGAGATTTGTTTAAATGAGACACAGGCTAGAAATATAAAATAACAAAAAATTAACAGTAATGGCCAAATTATCATTCACAGTATCATTACTGATCTATCATCTCTCTCTATGGAACCAGGTCCTGGTGCCCAAAAGATTGGTTAGCAACTGCTCTAGAACCCTAGACTCAATGACAGGTAAACAGACAATCATTAATATTTTTAGCATTCTACTCTTATTTTAAAAAGTATTAGAATTACTTAGTTTGCTTTCCCTCTTTTTTTTTTGAAAGCCAAAATTCATCTGCAAATTATCCTTCACTTCAACATCTTACACAAAGTTAATTGATCTAGTCTACTCCAATAAGATCAGGATTTATAAGCCTTTTCCAATTCCTCCTTGCCATCAGTCAGCCACTGTGGAAAGGGCAAATACAATGGAAAATGGAAAACTGAGTTTTAAATGCACTTGTAGCCCCAATGTGTAATGACTGAGGGGCAGTTTTAACTGCAAATCACAAAATCACTAAAACGTGCTTTCATTTAAAGAAATCCTAACTCTGTAGCTGTGCAGTCCAATTACAAGGTTTTATATGTAGCAGAGGGAAGAGAGTGGGTTGAAAACAGAGCTGAGATGCCAGAAAAAACAAGAAAGTCTTTTGTTTTCTTTCTTTCTTTCAGGTCACTTGACTTAATTCAGGAAATAATAAATTAGGTGCATATGTTTGCACAAGTGTAAGAGGAATGATTTTTTTCCTGTGATTTCCCGTTTTTAAACGACTTGAATGCTTTCACATTAATCGAATCTTGGTCAAGAGGGTAATTTTGGCAAGAAAACAAGCTTTACATGAAAGTCTCCTAATTTCCGGCATTTCTAAATAGGTGCAGAGGGAAGAAGCTCCCTGAAACTTTGGACAGCTTCTGTTAGCCAGGGGAGAACAAAAGTTAGCTGTTCAATGTTCTAATTTGCAGTAAACCTGATTAGAGTCACCAGAGGCAATTACTTCCCACATGCTTCAAATGCTGATAATACCAAATTCAGAGTTAATTGGAGATGGGCACTTTTTTAATGGTTTGGACTACCAACTCGATAAGTCCCCATTGTGAACAATTATGAACAATGAACAATTGTGGATTATTGGAGATGACATTTAAAACACCTTAGAAGGAGAGAGGCTTCATTCCCATGGTAATGACATGTGACAAACGAGTTTCTTGAATGACTGTTTTCTTTTCGAAAGTACAGAATGGAATGCTGCACTAAACTTTGATTGTTCTTATGTTGAAAACATCTAGTATTTCTGAACTTGATTTCTGCAGTGCATTATATGTGGGATGGTTTCTGAGTCTCTGCCTTTCCTGTGGAAATGAATGGCAGTGAAAGAAATCTACCATCTTCACTCAGGGATGTTGCCAAAAAAATCCTCCATTTTTTTTCACATAATAAATAGATCAAAAGTTCTTTATAAAGCAGCCCAGGAACAAAATGTACAAGGAACATCCAATTATTCAAAAAGAAACAAATATATTGCACATATTGGAATTTGGAATGCTAGTGCAAAGGATAACTGATGAGTATTGGCAGCATTTTCTTGTTTAAAGAAATATTTAAAATATGTTTATATATTAGTTTAAACCCTATTTCTCCCTGCAGTCCAAAATCAAATGGCCCTTGGAGCACTACATCATGTGATTTATCTCAGTGTCTAAATCTGTTCTATCTTCTGGGAAGTTCATGGATGAGCAGTGATTTGAAGCCACATCCATCTCTCCAATTCAACGGTGATGCTTTGTTCACTAGACCAGAACAGGTCTCATCTGTTTGCCCAGAAGGCAGTTTCACAAGTTACATTTTCCCCCAACAAGGAACTTAATATCTACTCTCCTAATGATATGGAATTCTAACCAAAAGAGCAGCACAACTGACTTGCTATTGATTGGCACTAAACCAGTCACCACCATGCACAAAAAATATGAATCTTGAACACAACTGTAGCAGTAAACACTTGCTATTCTCCATTATGACAACTTACTATAATCTATTCAAATGTGATAAAATTTGTCTTCTTCTGGAGAAAAATGTAATCTTATATTCCAAAATATATTGATATTACGGAAGAAGTAAGTTAGATCTCCAGCAAATCAACAGATATACTGGATTCATATGTGACCTAAGCAATGACTTGTTTAATGAAGGTAAGAGAAAGGAAATGCTTGATTTTACAGAAGATTCTAAACCTCAACCAAATTGTATTATGGTGTACTGCATAAGAAGTCATAGAATTATCAACCAACGAGTCCTAGTGTGTTTGTTCAAAAGTTTTCCTGAACTAGAAACTTAGAAAGCAAATTTAGAGTAGAGCATATTCTGGATGAAGAAGCCATGTTGAAATGAACAAACCTATTTTAGATATAGCAAATAAGACAATTTTTTTGGGGGGGGGGCAATCTGAGATTTACTCTATATTCCCCTTTGTGTAAGTAACAAATCCAGAACCAACATTCCTTGGTTACATACTTTAAATAAATATACATACCATATCTACATCTAAATCTAATACATGCATGCATACATGCATACATACATACATGCATGCATACATACATACATGACATCCCACAAGGTATATTTAACTAGTAACTTAATAATTAGACAGTCTTATTAAAAAATCTGCAATCAGGCTATCCTTCTAACAAATGGAGTTTTCAACTCAATGTGTAGCCCTGCATACCCATTTAGGTCAGAAGAAGGAAAAATATGGCATAGCCCAACCCACCTCTCCATCTAACTAACCTAATCTTCTGAAGAATGCTAGGGAGTAGACAATCATTAGATGTGAATCTTGTAAAATCTTGTGAAAATACTACAAAGCAGGAGAAGATGTCATTAGGATGAAGAGAAGCAAAAAGGAAACCCTCCCTTAAATTAAGTTCTGGTACCTTCATGGACATGTCTATCTGGACTTCTTGGCAAGAATACAGAAATGGTTTTTCATTACTTCTGAAAGTTCTTTTTTCTCCATCTACCCTATCACCCTGGAATTTCCTGATAGTTTCCTATTTAAATAGTAATTAGGAGTGATCATGCTTAATTTTTTATGCTCACCCAAACTTGACTAGATGCTGCCATCTGCTGCAACATAGAGGACAGAGTGAAGTCAGCAAATGTATTCTATTCCTTTGACTGTGGAATGATGTCACAGTTTCAGAAAAGCACATATGATATTCAGAGTTCCATGTGCATTCAATAAATTAGAATATGAAACGTAAAATCATTAGGAACAACAAAGCATTTTCAAAATAGTCTTCACATCACACATTGGAAAGGCAAGCAGAGAAAATTTCAAGTCAGAATGCAACTACCACTTTTTGGGCTTCTCTTGACCTCACCTTTGGATGAGATCTTCCAGGTATGACTGAGTTAAATGCATTCATTACTCACCCTGGACATTTTCTAAGGGTTTGAAAAGTACTATTCCTTCATGCCATCAATTTTTATCTCTGAACATTTTCAAAGCCTTTACTACAAGAAAATGTTACCCTCATTTTGAACTGACCTCTGCTTTCCTTGGTAATATTCCCTTAATAGCCAGATCTTATTGCTGCCATTGTGTCTAAGTCATGATTTTATTTGCTGTGCTGCTCCAAACTGGTTGAGAATTTATTTTCACAATAACCTATCTGGAAGAATTATGAATGGGTGCCCTTAAAATTCTATTCTCAATTGATTAAATCAAATGTGAGAAACTTTGTCACATCCAAAATTCTAACACCATTCTTTAACTCCATATAAATCCATACAGATTATTTTTCCCAACCTTCTAGAAAAGAGTGACATGGAAATGTGTTCCATTCGCTTTTGAACAATTTAAAGACAGGCACGTTATTCCGACTTGGGTTCTCAATAATTTGGCCTGATTATAGAGGTAGTCCTTGATTTATGACCACAATTGGGACTAAAAATTTCCACTGCAAAGCAAGACAGTTGTTAAATGAATTGCATCCATTTTTACCACCTCTGAAACACTGCACTTGTTGTGAATCACACCATAGTTAAGCAAATGAAGCTTCTCCCATTGACTTTGCTTCTCAGAAGCCAGCTGGACAAGTCACAAATGGTGTATTACATGACCCCAGAATACTGCAACCATTATAAATACATGCTGTTTGCCAAGTCCCCAAATTTTGATCATATGATTGTGGAGATACAGCAATGGTTGTAAGTACAAGGGCTAGTTATAAGTCACTTTTTTTGGTACCATTGTAGCTACAAATACATTGTAACTAAAAAGGAACACAGTGGCTCAGTGGGTAAGACGCTAAGCTTGTTAATCAGAAAGGTTGGCAGTTTGGAAGTTCAAATCCCTAGCGCCATGTAACGAAGTGAGCTTCCGTTACTTGTTCCAGCTTCTGCCAACCAAGCAGTTCAAAAGCATGTAAAAATGCAAGTAGAAAAATAGGGGCCATCTTAGTGAGATGGTAACAGTGTTCCACAGGCCTTCAGAGTTTAGTCATGCCGGCCACATGACCACAGAAATGTCTTCGGACAGTGTTGGCTCTTCGGCTTTGTAACGGAGAGCATACCCCCTAGAGCCAGAAATGAGGAGCATGTAAGTGTGAGGGGAACCTTTACTTATACCTTTTAACTACAAAGAGTCTTTAAACATAGAGTTGTAAATCAAGAACTACCTGTCATGGGAGTATCTACATTTGCAATATTTTCTCTTTGGTTATGAATCCTGACTTTGTCAATGATACTAAGAGACATTTGCTAAGACCCTGACAACCTGCTTTTCAATTTGGCTGCACTGCAACCTAAATTCAACAAGCCAATCTGTGGGGCCAATTAAGATTCAGTTTCTTTGACTTCCACTTCGAGCTTCTTCAGCGACAGACCAAAATCCGTGATTGTGCATGGCTTTGATCCGTGCTTGCCAATGGAGCACCGCGAGCTGCCCGGATTTGGGACTGAAGCCACCCCATAGAGGTGGTGAAGAAGGAGGAGCTGTCAGCGGGGTTGAAGAGAGCCGCATCTCTCCTCCTCAGCTGGCCATTATTCCCTTTCCCAAAGGTGGTTGCAGCGGTGGTCAGAAATGGCCACCTCAAAGAAGAACCCGCCCGGACAAGATTGTGCAGGAGGAAGTTTAAAGAAGAAAGTTTGACTGACCAGATTGAATGGAGAACACCTATTTAAGGTAGCTGGAACCTGAACTTTAAAGACTAATACTATTCATAAAAATGATCTTAAGCTGCAAAAAAAAAAAAAAAAAGGAAAAGGAAACGGAATTGTTTTTTTTCCCTCACACATTGACAGTTTTAATTGATTTGGAATGTTAAGAAGAAGAGATTCGAATAAAAAATTGATACTAATCCACTTTGACAATAGGCTATTTCTAGCTGAAAATAAAGTGTCAAAAGGATAAAGATTCTTGGATAATTTAAAAATTTTATTAAAAAAAGAACGAAAGCAGAGTAGGGAAAAAGGAAACAAGAGGGTGGAATCTGGAAAATGGAGGAGACCAC
>BLBF01000042.1:11137336-11161148 GCA_015471245.1 Laticauda colubrina | reverse complement strand
TTCCACCCTCTTGTTTCCTTTTTCCTTCCTCTGCTTTCTCTTTTTTAATAAAATTTTTAAATTATCCAAGAATCTTTATCCTTTTGACACTTTATTTTCAGCTTGAAATAGCCTATTAATGTCAAAGTGGATTAGTATCAATTTCTTATTCAAATCTCTTCTTCTTAACGTTCCAAGTTAATTAAAACTGTCAATGTGAGAGGGAATAAAAACAATTCCGTTTTCTTTCCTTTTTTTTTTTTTTTTTTTGCAGCTTAAGATCATTTTTAGGAATAGTATTAGTCTTTAAAGTTCAGGTTCCAGCTACCTTAAATAGGTGTTCTCCATTCAATCTAGTCAGTCAAACCTTCTCCTTTAAAATTCCTCCTGCACAATCCTGTCCAGTCGGGTTCTTCTTTAAGGTGGCTATTTCTGACCACCGCTGCAACCACCTTTGGGAAAGGGAATAATGGCCAGCCGAGGAGGAGAGATGCGGCTCTCCTCAACCCCGCTGATGGCTCCCCCTTCTTCACCACCTCTATGGGGTGGCTTCAGTCCCAAATCTGGGCAGCTCGGGGCACTCCAGCGGTGAGCATGGATCAAAAACACAAACGGTCATGATTTTGGGCTGTCACCAAAGAAGCCCAAACCAGAAGTCTACCATCAGTTATTAAAGTAAGATTTACAAGCAAATTGGGGGGAAAAGCAAAACGGATGGCCTTGACACAAAATGGGGAAAATATTATTTTTTCAATTATTTCAAATAAGACAGTGAGATAAGTTCAAACCACGTAATAACCACAACACCTTCCGTACTTCAGATACTGAATGAAATAGCCCAGATGTACTCATTGGAATTATGAATATTTTCTACCCAAATTTGTGTGCCTGCAATGTCATGTTTGCAATCTTTATTTAGAACTTGCATAAGAGGGTGCTTATTTTAAACATTAAACCTCTAGAGTTTTAAAATTAGATCTCACAGCATTGTGAAGGAAAGAACTTTCTTTTCCTTAAAATAATCCCAATTTGATTCTACTGTTATGGAGACTGAAGAAAGAAGGGAGAGATGGCAGCTCAAAACTGATTTCCCTGGAAAATATATATGTTTCAAGCTCTTATGCTTGCTGAGGCTCTGCACAGCAATTGTGTTCACAATATGCTATAAAAAGCTAAGATGCTGTTACTCCTTCAATGTTTGCTAGCAGCATTTATTTAGAGCTTCAAGTGAAGTGGCATGGGGATTCTTTCTTAATTAATGTGCTACAAAGAAGGATTCTGTACAAATCAGATTCTATCTTTTCTTGTTTTTTTTCCTGACTTGGTAAAGTTACTATAAGTAAAACTCAGTTGTTAGAGAGAACAAGGGGAAGGGGAAGAAATTGTGGACAGATACCAGAAAATTCCTGAGGACCTAGGAATAAGCACATCACAGGCTATTTAAGTGGCATAGTTGAGGACTCAGTTGTGATCTATTTATTTATTTATTTTTATTTATTTGATTTGTCAATCGCTTACAAGGTAATAGGTATAAGTATAAACATAGTTATGAATACATGAAATGGATACATATAAGAAAAATAAATGAAACAATAGGACAGGGACAATAGGCACATTGGTGCATTTATGCACACCCTCCACAGACCTCTTAGGAAAGGGGTGAGGTCAATAGTAGACAGTCTAAGGCTAAAGTTTTTGGAGTTTGGAGAAGAAACCACAGTCAGGGAGAGTATTCCAGACATTGATCACTCTTTGCTGAAGTCTATTTCCTGCAATCAATTTGGTGCAGTTAACCTTGAGTTTGTATCTATTGTGTGCTCTTGTATTGTTATGGTTGAAGCTGAAGTATTCATTGACAGGTAGGACATTGCAATGTATGATTTTGGATACTGTTCTTAGATCAGACCGAAGGTGGCATAGTTCTAAGTTTTCTAGGTCTAGAATTTCAAGTCTGGTGGCATAAGGTATTCTGCAATGAGTAGAGGAGTGGAGAACTCTTCTTATGAAATATTTCTGGACTTTCTCAACTGTGTTAATATCAGATTCGTAATGCAGGTTCCAGACTGATGAGCTGTATTCAAGTATTGATCTAGCAAATGTTTTGTATGGTCTAGTTAGTAGTGTGATATTACCAGAGAAAAAGCTATGTAGGATTAGGTTAACAACTCTTAATGCCTTTTTGGCTCTGTAGTTACAGTGAGCTCTAGCACTTAGATCATTAGAGATGAGTATTCCAAGGTCCTTTACAGAGCTTGGATCATCAACAAGGTCTTGACTATTCAGCTTGTATTTTATTTTATTTTTATTTTTTTGCCAATATGTAAGATAGAGCATTTATTTGTTGAAATTTGAAATTGCCATTTGTTTGACCATTCTGATACATAGTTAAGATCTTTTTGAAGGGTAGCAGTATTGTCTGTGGTGTTGAACACCTTTACATTATCAGCAAAGAGAACACAAGTAGTCCAGCTAGCTGGTAACATCTAGAAAACTTTGGCTCATCTCAAAAACTAAGCAGATATGAACTCAGAGATGCTATTCTTCTAAGGAATATTAGGGTTAGGGAAAAAAAAAGATGGCAACAGCAAACCATGTCCATCAAGTCATTAGAAATTAAGCTTGAGTCAAAGGAGAATTTTTACCTATTGAGAATCTAGTTTTGGCTACTATCTGTTGCCTAGTCTTGGGCTACGTTAATAACTGGGCATTTAATATTTGGAACAAAAAACATTCCTCCAGCAATATAGGTAAGGAAAACTTTGTTGAAACAACTACAGGACTTATCTATCCCCATGTTCTGGATTGTACAGTGACCCATTGGATGTTCCTGTAAACTTGGACTTAAGTGTACCTGCCTTCATTCTTCATCACTTTCCATCTAACAATCTTTAAGACCACAGGTATGTACAACAAAATGGAGACTCCAAAGAGTCTCACTACAGATTTACAGTATATAAGGGCATATAAGGGTTGAATGAATCTCAGAAATTGTCTCACCCAAAGATGAACAAAGTTTGTAAAAAAAACAATTGAAAAAGCTCTTTTCAATAAGGTTTAAATAAAGACTTGTTTTTTTAAAGTTGATGAACACCCCTATCAGATACACTTCTTAATGCTACATGCCCTTTCAGTAATTCATGCCCATGGGGGTCCATCAAAACCCCAATGACATTACGTGTTTCATGTCATTATCTAGTTCACATCATTTTCATGAAGACTACTTGCCCTCCTGCCCCATCCCATCCCATTCCAGCAAATGCCCATACTCAGGTCTGTGCCATCTATCCCCAAATAATTTGTGTATCAAGATCAGGTTTATTCCCCCTTCACAAATGGAGATCTCAAACCTAACTATGACCTTTAAATGACATTTTCATGATACCCAGGGCCACTTCCAACCACAATTATTCCCAAATAGTGCCTGCCCTTCTGATCCAGAGGGTCAGGGAAGGTTTACTAAGGGGCCCTATCTACAAGGACAAAGGCCCCCAATCTTTTGGCCACCAGGGACCAGTTCCATGGAGAGATGTTTTTTCTGGGGATCGGAGGAGATGTGGTTTTGTGTGGTGCCTGCATCCCACAGATAGGGCTTCACTTGTTTGCATAGCACAGTTTCTGGCATGTTACAGATCAATTCTGGTCTGTAGACCAGTGCCAATCCATGGACCAGGCTTTGGGGACCTCTGTATTAGGAGGTAGGTGAAAGAGGGCCCAATTATAGATGTGCCAGTTCCCTCCTATGGAACAGTTTGATCCCTGAGGTAAAAAAGGCTCCAGCTCTTTCGAGGTCATCACAACTTGGTTTTCTGGATAACCTTCAGAGACCAATTATAGTGCCGTCTGTCTATGCCATGTATGTGTCTGCGTGTTTGATTGGGTGCGGGTGTGGATGTAGATCTATATATTCTATTACAGTTTTAAAATATATTTTCATTATTGTTCTTTCAATATCCATAAACCATCTAAAAATCCATGAGGATGGAGGCATTATATAAATTAAAAGCAATTACAGAAAAGCAGTGCCATAGGTCCCATCCATTTTCAGCTTGAAAACTGCAATGTGACATAAATCGAGTGTATCCTTAAAAGGAAAGAGAAAAAGGAAGCCCATACCACCACCTTTTACTTGCAGGAACCCATAGCTCATATGCCATCCCCACCCCCCTGTGTCATAAGTTGACTTTATTTCCCATTCACTCTAGCCCATACTTCTTGATAAGAATTCTTTGTAAGCATTCATTTCAAAGTATACAGAGATCTCCCTTGGAGTGGTGCTGTTACTTGTTCTAAATATCAGATTTCATTCTCTGGCATCACCATAACTCCATGGGGTAAATTACCTTTGATGTGTTAACATGCAATTTTTATACTGTTTTGTTTATGATGCTGATGCTGACAACATTAGCAATCGCTGTGATTTCACCATTGCCTACGCTCATTTAAAGCCCATGTCACACTGCACCAACGGATGGTAAGAGGATGTAAAACAGAGAGAAACACTTGCCATCCGTTGGTTAACGCGATTCATCCATTTTGTACTCACTGCCTCCGTTTTTTATCCTCTCTACCCGTCCAGCATCCGTCGACTGAGGTTCCATCTGCTCAAAAAGTTTTGAGCTGCGTCCGTTCTGTATCCACAACGCATACGGGGAACATCTCTTCTACATCTGTTGTCATCCATCACGCATCCAATATAACCACTAGGCATCCGCTGCGCATCCGCGCAACTCAAATCCACTCCAGCGGAAAGTGGACACAGGAAGGAAATGAAACGGACACGGAACGGACGCGCAGCATTAGTAGCACGGACGGAGAAAGGATGAAAGCGGATGCAGCTCACATAAAAAGCATTTAAAACGGAAAAAACGTTCGCAGAGGGGACCTATCTCAGATATTAAGGATGTCTAGAGGATGCCTAGAGGATGCAAAAGGACACATAGTGGAAAACCTATATTGCCTATAAAAAGGGGGAGCAACTCACCTGGATCTCACTTTCAGTCTAGCAGCCCTGCTGTGCAGACCTCTGCAGCCTTCATCTGGATCTTGCACTTCCACAGCATCAAGTCATCTCCACCATGGATCGTAACACACTCCTTTTGGTAGCCACCATCATTCTGCAACAGTGCGAAGCCATCTACAGGCTCTTTCAACTGTTCTACGGGAAGAAAAGGAGGCGGCCAAGAAGTGTCTGAGTCCAAAGATGGATCAGGAGAAGAGCAGAGTACGGACTGTACAACAAGCTGATGGTGGAGCTGAGGAATGAAGACACTCGTGCATTCCAGAACTTCATGAGGATGCCTCCAGCCATGTTTGATGAAGTTGTGGAGCGGCTGACACCCAGGTTAACCAAGCAGAGCACCAACTTCCAGCCCAGCCTGGACCCTGGGATCAAGGTGGCACTGACTCTGCGCCACCTGGCCTCAGGGACCACCTAAAGGAGCATGCAGTATGGCTGGAGGGTGCCACACAACACCATCAGCATTATGGTCAGAGAAGTGGTGCAGGCCATCATCGAAGAATACCTGGAGGAGCTCCTCCAGTGCCCCTCCACTGAAGAAAGATGGAAGAAAGTTGCAGAGCAGTGGTATCAGAGGTGGAACTTCCCCCACACCGTTGGAGCCATAGATGGCAAGCACGTGGCCTGCAAAGCTCCAGCCAAGTCGGGGTCCACTTATTTCAACTACAAGGGCTTCTTCAGCATCATCCTCTTCACCATGATCGATGCTGACTACAAGTTCATGTACATCGATGCTTCAGGCAATGGGTCAGCTTCAGATGCCCAGGTATACAACGCCAGTGACTTCAAGGAGGGGCTGGAATGCAACCTCATCATGGGCTTCCAAGATCCAGACCCCCTGCCCAATGACACACAAGATGTGCCCTACTTCATCTTGGGGGATGATGCCTTCTCCCTCAGAACCTACCTCATGAAGACCTACACTTCCAGACTCCTCACCCGTGAAGAGAGGATCTTCAACTACAGGCTGTCCAGGACAAGGCGGGTGGTGGAGAACGCCTTTGGCATCCTGGCCAACAGGTTCCAGGTACTTCTCACCACCATGCAGCATCGCCCACAGACCGTGAGGATTGTGGAAGCTTGCTGCATCCTGCACAATCTCATGCGCACCCGCTACCCAGTGTTGCAGAATAGGCTCGTGGACCTCCAACAAGGAAATGGGGACATAGAGCCTGGGGAATGGAGGCAAGGGCGAAACCTGATAGACACTGAGGATGTGCCAGGCCCCAACAGAGCCTCACGTGAAGGGAAGAAGCAGCGCAACCTCCTGAGACACTGGTGCAACTCCCCAGCTGGAGCAGTGGAGTGGCAAGACAGGATGATCGATGATTAATGGATGCTTCCTTCAGCCTGTCTCATCACACTGATGAGATTGGGCCATGTATGTTGGGTGGGCCTACAATGAACAGGGCATTTAATAAAGAGTTCTGTTTATGTTCATATGTGTGGATCAATGCTTACATTGTTATTGATAATAAAGGGCCATAGGTGTGGCATCTGGGAGGGTGGACCATAGAGTTCCACTATGCTTGCACTGGAGGTTTACCTATCCCACAGCTATTACCCATACCAAAAGGTATCCCTGCCCATCCCACAGCTATTACCCATTCCAAAGGCATCCCTGCCCATCCCACAGCTATTACCCATCCCAAAGGTATCCCTGCCCATCCCACAGCTATTACCCATCCCAAAGGTATCCCTGCCCATCCCACAGCTATCCTTACCCATCCCACAAGCATGCAAAGGCTTAAACCATTTCTACAAGTTTCCACCAAGACTTTATTTAATAAAATAAATGAAGCAAGTGTGTGAAGCAAAGATAATCTTTATTAATAACAAGCTCTAAAATAAAAATGATCCAAGTCAAGTGTCCAAAGCAAAAATAAAGTCAACAGGTAGCCACCCAATCTCTGGCACTCCTCTTGGTCACTCGGAGGTGTGCCCAGTCTCAGGGTTGAAGGGTCCAGGGGCTGTGGAGGTGGCTGCTGCTGGAGTGCTGGTCTGAAGCGCCACTAGGGTGCCCGGCCCCGAGAGGACAACAGGGGATGGTGTGTTGAGGAAGCTCTCAGACAGCTGGCTCAGCCCCGTGATGTTGAGAGCCCCTTCCTCCATGACGTGGGGTGTCAGCCCCAATACCGATGACAGATGTACTGAGGCCGGGCTTGGGTGTGGAGTGGAGGAAGGAGCAGTGTAGTGGGGCTGTCTGGTGTGCAGCTGGATGAGGACTGACATCGGTGGCATCTGTGGCATCTGTGGCATCGGTGGCGTGGGTGGCATCGGTGGCATCAGTGGCACCGGTGGCATCCGATGTACATGTGCCTGGACTGGGAAGGGCTGCTGCCTGTGCTGCTGGACCTCCTGGTAGCCTTAGCCTTGGTAGGAGAGGGCCTGTGGAAAGCCTTGGAAGGGCAGTGACATCACCTGGGGTGGAGGAGCAGACCTGGACTGGATGGGAGCAGGTTCATCTTGGTCTGGAGGGTTGTGAAGAAGATCGGTGATCCTGTCCTTCACCACCTGGTACTTGGGTTCCGCCATGTTCATGAGGGTCTGGTTGACATAGGTGAGGAAGGGCTTTCGGTTGGAGGATGGGGCATTGGTGTGTACCAGCTGAGAGAGGAGATCTATGCTGCTTCTGATGGTGTCTCTTATCTCCAGCAGGACAGTGTGGCTCTGTACCTCCGGTTTGCCTCTCTGCCTTTCTGTGGAGGTGGAGCTGGGGGTGGATGCGGGTTGGGCTGTGGTGGAAGTGCCGTCTCCTTTCTCCCACTGCATCAGGGGGTCCTCCACATGCTCCGCCATGGGTAGTACAGCTGTTGGGGGGGGTCTCCATCGTGGCACATTCCACAGATACCTGCCTGGAGACAGGAGCTGACTCTCTGCCAGAAGAGGACTGGCTCTCAGCAGGCTGCCTGAGAGAGAGGGGTGTGAGAGGGGCTTCTCCTCGGTGGCGGATCTCACCCTCCAAGAAGCTGCACTTGGCAATCACGTAGGTCTCTCTGTCCGTCAGCTTGACCATGGCCTGGCCAGATTTCTTGAGGTGCAGCTTCCCGTACCAGGTGTGCATGTGCTTCCACCAGCCAAGGAGCACCTCCGAAGTGTAGCTCAGGCTCTCCGCCTTCTCTCTCCAAGCAGCCTGCTTCCTTTTGGTGTCTCGATAGAGCCTGTGTCCCTTCTGCCAAAGATATTCGTTCTCCATCAGCCTCTCCAGCACCTCCTCCTCATGTTCCTCTTCTATGGTATATTGCCTCCTCTCCTGTTCACGCGTCTGCTTCTTCCTCCCTTTGGCAGGGTCAATGTGGGCCCTCATCAGAGGGGCTTCGAGGTTGTAGGGGCTGCTCCTCCACACCACCACCAGCAGCAACAACAGTAGAAGCAAAAGCAAGACCAGCAGGACCACCACCAGCAGCAGCACCAGCAGGACCAGGAGCACCAGCAGGACCAGCAGGACCAGGAGCACCAGCAGGACCAGGAGCACCAGCAGGACCAGCAGGACCAGGAGCAGTGCCAGCAGAGTAAGCACCAGCAGAAGCACCAGCATCAGGAGCAGTGCCAGCAGAGTAAGCACCAGCAGAAGCACCAGCACCAGGAGCAGGAGCAGCGCCAGCAGAGTAAGCACCAGCAGAAGCCCCAGCACCAGGAGCAGTGCCAGCAGAGTAAGCACCAGCAGAAGCACCACCGCCAGAAGCAGCATCCGCAGAGTAAGCACCAGCAGAAGCATCACCGCCAGAAGCAGCATCAGCAGAAGCCCCAGCCCCAGAAGAGCGAGCCTGGGCTGCAGAAGCCCCAGCAGAAGCAGAGTGTGGGCCAGGGGGTGGGAGGGTGGCCCTGTCCCTCTTGCCAGGGCTGGCAGCAGATGGCAGAGGCTTCCATTTCTTCCCCATGGTTGTTGGGTTGCTGGCTGGCTGGCTGGCTGGCTGGCAAGCTGTGTCTGGAAGCAGGTCTTTCCTCTGAATGGTGACCTGCTTGGGAGCTGCTTCCCTTTATATCCGCGGGGCTGATGCAATGCATCCTCCCCCCATGCGCAGTGAACACTAGGCATCCGCTAGGTATCCGCTAGGCTTCCATTCTGCATCCGCTAGGCTTCCGCTGTGCATCCGCTTCATCCGCTAGGCTTCTGCTGTGCATCTGCTTCATCCGCTCGGCGTCCACTCTGCATCCGCTCTTTCCATTCCGTGTCCACTTTGCTGCGCTCCCCCAGATGCCTTGCGGATGTGCCATCCGCTCTCATCCGCTTCCATCCACTAGGCTTCCGTGGAGCATCCGTTTTCCATCCGTCCTATGTCCTCCCCCCATCCATTCCTTTCCGTGTTGTCCGCTCTGGTTATGCAAATTTTTGCCCCTTTTGAGAGCGGATAACAACAGATGGAACATTTTTCTCGTCCGCTGTGTCCTTTTTACAAACGTTTTGCATCCGTCGACCAGTGTGACAGGGCCTTAAGAAAGCCGTAATAATCTTTCCATGATGCTTAAAACTGAAAGAACACTTCCACAGACAGCAGTCATCAACCACCAAATGTTCCCACCTATCACATCCATTACCTGTTCTTTAATTTAATATCCACCTTTGATCACAGATTAAAAATTAACAGAAATCATCTCTCTATGGTAGATTGAAAGTCTGAGTGTCAGATGCATATTATTATTTTTGTTTAAGGCAATTCTCCTAGCCCTGTTAAGGGCCTTCTTGGTGCCCAAGCTTTTTTAAAAAAAATCAAATTTCATGGTTTTGTTCTCTAAAATATTAGGCAATCTCCCAAGATTGTTTTCTGCAGAGCTGATAAGCATTCTTTCTCTTCTGTCATCTAGATAATCTACAAAGATGTTAAGTAGTTCAGAAACAAACATGGAGCAACACCGGTCAATACTTATCTCCAAACCTATTTAACCTCTTCTTAAAAATCTTCAAGATAGAGAACCCACAAGCTCCACAGGCAAGCTGTTCTATTAAGATTTTGAATTTTGGATGTGGACAAACTGTCCTCAAGTCTGTCAAGATCCTTCTGAATCTTGTGTCTACGTCCCAAAGTATTAATGATTCCCCCCAGCTTGGTGTCATCTGCAGAACTGATGAGGTCCCCTTCTGTCTCCTCATCTGGGTCATTTATGAAGCTGTTGAAGACTACTAGGCTCAAAACAGAACCTTGAGGGTTATGTAGATGTGGTAACATTAACAACTACATGTTAGGTATGTTTGGTCAACCAATTGTGAATCCATTTGGGTGTGGAACTGTACTCCACATTTCTCTGTCTTATCAAGAAGCAGACTGTGGTCTACTTTGTCAAATGCCATACTGAAATCCAATTTTATCTGCACAAAATTTCTCTGGTCCACTAATATAGTCTATTTATCAAAGAAGAGCATTTGTCTGGCAAGCTTTGCTAAGCAAAAATTAAAAGCTCTGCCTCCGATATCTTTTCTGGTGGAAAATCCAGTTCTCAAATGCATGCAAATAATCAAGATCTGTTGTGCCATTTGTACCATCTTCTTGAAAATGTAATCCCCATGCCTTGCCAATGCCAAGGAGGGTGTGTCCTTCCCAAGTTATCACCCTGTAATGAGTCCATTACAAAAAGCAACCAGTCATTAACAAGTATGAAATAAATGACACTGCAGCTGTCTACATGGGATAAAGCATACTGCCACTTTTAAAAGTTAACCAAAGAAAAAAGAAAAAAAATGCAAGGAGTTCATTCCTCACAACATTGGTTTTTTTTATTCCTCTCTGCAACAACTTCTCAAAATAATCATTTGGAACTATCACTTTCAACAAAGGCAAAAAGATCACAGCTGGGAACAGAAAGGATAAAAATTAAATGCAGATTTATTTTTTCCTTAAAATGCATACATTTTACTACTCTTCCTCACAGTATCATCATGCAGTTTTTAGATTTGAAGAATTTATATGCCTTCTCAATGTCCTTTGTAAAGTTAAATGAGAAGAGTAGAACAAACAACAATCACAGATTACCAGAAGAGAAAATAGAAGGATGGAAATGAAAGGATAAAACTAAAACCAGCATTATCTAGTATCATCATTTACTGTCTTCAAACAGCAGGAATGATTTAAGATCTAAATTTCTGAAGAGCTGCTGCTGTTATTGGAAAAGAATGGGTTTAAACAGACTGAGTTAACACATTGTAGATTGATACTTGTGGTAAGCCATGATTAGTTTGCCCTGGAATCTCCCAATATGTTTTGCCATAACCCGGGGATTACAAACCACAAGGACTGAATTTACACTAAAGTCCTGTCATTGTTGGGCTCCAAATGAAATACAGTGTTCAGTTCTAGTCAGCATGGTTCAAAAAGGACAAGGATAAATTGGAACAGGTACAGAAGATGGTTACTAAGATGACAAAAAGTCTGGAAATCATACCTATAAGCTATGATTCAAGGGTCCTCATATAACTAAAAAGATAATTTCAAATATCTGAAAGGCCAACATGCAAAATAGAGAATAAACATATTCTCCACTGTGGCTGCTCCATCCTGGGTTTTTCAAGAAGTGATTGGACAACCATTTGTCTGAAACAATGTAGGATCTCCTACTTGCACAGGGGTTTGGACTAGACAGTGGTCGCCAACCAGTGGGCCGGGGACCACTGGTGATCCACGAGAAAATTTGGTGGTCCGCAGAGACCATTCACTCCACAGAGACCCTCACCCCCAAAGCAATTATTCCAGGCTGCATAGGAACACAAGGCTGCGCCACCCACATGGCCCGCAGGAACACAAGACTTGCATTGTGAACAACACAAGATAGTGAGGGGAGGGGGGAAGGACAGAGGGGAGCAACTTGCGCCACTCGCCCCACACGTCTCACCTGGCCATTGGGCTGCTTCTTTCCACTTCTTTCTTCTTCTGCTTTTGGCTGCACACAAGGAAAGCAGCAAAAGTCTTTCCTTCTCTCCCCCCAAACTCCACCAGAAATGAGTCTTTGGGACCCTGCAAGGCATCCTGCTCCAAGAGGCTATGCCGGCATGACAAGTCTCATACAGACTCATTTCTGGTGAAGTTTGGGGGAGAGAAAGAAAGACTTCTGCTGCTTTACTTGCATGAAACGGAAAGTCTCTCTCTCTCTCTCCCTGAGAACAGAGCTGGAAACAGTATCCTGCGATCCCAAATAAAGAATGATCAGTCGGTAGGGAAACGGAGTGGGGAATTTTCCTGCAGATATTTTTTGGGATTTTCCCAGGGTCTCTGCTGCTTTCTACTGAGACTCTGGGGAAACATCAGCAAGCCACTGCCAGTCAAAATTCATATTAGTGGTCTGCAGGATTTAAAATTATGAGTTTGGTGTTCTAGAGCAGGGATTTCAAACTCAGGTCATCACGGTATCGTCACATGATGTATCTCGACTTTTTTCCCATTCGCTAAACCAGGCATGGGTATGGCCAGCGCATGACGCATCCGGCCCATGAGCCATGTTTGATAGCTCTGTTCTAGAGAATCAACGTTCTGTTGCTCCAGAGGGTTGAATCAGAACCAGCAGGTTAAATTACAAGGAAGGAGCTTCTGAGTAGACATGGAGGAACCTCTACTTGGAATAAATCCAGAGTCTTCTCATGCCAATGAGAAGGTTTGAAATTTGAAGGACACATTATGAACATTTGCACCAAGTAATCACTTGAGGTCGGGGAGGAGAGAGATGAGAGAAGATCTGACTATACTCAAATTGCTGCCATGCTTGTAATAGCTGTCATGGTTCCAAGCCAAACCAGCAAAAGAAAAAGCCACATTGTGAACAGAACTAGTCTCTTTACTGCAGTCTCTGCTCGACACGCAGTGAACAATGCAAGGCAAGGTGTTTTTAACCAGCATTACTGGCTTCTACTAACCAGCTGGCTATAAGGGCTCAGCACACCCCAGCATGCCCTGGCAATCCCAGTTGCTCCTGGCTGGCACCAGCAAGTTCTCTTTGGGCCTGGATGGCTTCTGAACCAGACACAACTAGCTTGCCTTTTTTGGTCCTCGCTCTTACGGACCCCTCCCAATGTGAGTCCCATCACCCGCACCCAACTGTGCATGACCCCATGTACCCCACTCCTCCTGTGCATGTGTGGCAACTCCAAAATAGCACATTGTGGCAACTTTGAATGGTGTGTTGTCTTGAACGTTGACAGTAGCAAGTCATATAAATATAATTATAAGAAAGGAAAACTCTGAGGTTGCTCATTAACCAATCCAAACCCCCAAGATACTTCCTTATATTCAGTTTTATTTTTTAAGAGTATTTATGGAACCCAAGGAAGCCACTTTGGTGTAATGGTTAAGCCAGGAATTCCCAATCACTGGACCATGCCAGTCCATGGCCTGTTAGGAACTGGGCTGCGTAAGCAGTGAGCAAGTGACCAAAGCTTCACCTATGCATACATGGGATGTAGGTTGCATGTGAAACCCTCCCATCCCAATTCATGGAAGACCACTTTTCTTCTTAAATCAGTTTCTGATACCAGAAACTTTGGGGATCATTGGATTAAGCCATCAGGTCAGAAACCAGGAGACTGGGAGCTCTAGTTCTGCCTTAGGCATAAAGTCAGTTAGGTGACCTTGGGCCAGTCATTCTTTGTCCCAGTCTTGGGAAGGCAAACACTTCCAAAAAATGTTGCCAAAAAAAACTTTAGGGACTTGTTCAAGTGGTCACTAGGGGTCAACAATGACTTGAAGTCACATACACAAACACACACACAAACACATAAGGATCAGAGGAGAACCATGAACCTAATGTACTGTAAACTAATTAAAAAGAAGTCTGAAGTTGGCATTTTGTTTTCAGCATGCCTCCTTCCCACCTCTTATTTTAAAACTAAAAGTATTTCAAAATTAAAGTCAGGTGCAACAGGAGCTTTTCATGCATCAAGCAGTCTCTACATTACTACACTGCACTAGCAACCCCTGAAGCAGACATATATTTATTTAAAATAAATTTAATTTAAAATAATGTCATGGGGCAATCAAAGTACAACCAATCTTGGGCTGTTTGTTTTTCACATCTCTATCCTGCTGCAATCAAAAGACTCTTGATTTACATAAAACTGATAAAACATCCATGTTATAGGATTCAATAAAAATAATAAAAACAACACCCATCAAGGCATAAAAATACAAGCAATAAAAATAGATGGTGTGATAAAATCAAGGAAAAGGGTTCTTTTTTTTTTTTTTGAAAAAAAAATATGATTTTTTTTTAGACAAACGTAGACAAACACAACATAAAAACATCAAGCCATCTTCCATATATGTACATACTGTGTGTTGGTTGGTTTACAAATTGTTTTGTGCATCCACTTCATAGTCATCACTTACAATTACATTGTATTTATTCTCATATTGTCAATCAAATATTCTTAAATACATTAATATCATTATTAATCAATCATATGAGTACATTATTCATTCATATTTTGCAAGATAATCCATATTTTACTTGATTTATTTTATGACAATTCATATTATCATCCCAGATCTATCCTATATATTATGATTATGATGAAAATAATACATCTTTATATATTCTTTATATTCTAAAAATCTACATATTTCATTACCATATTTTATCGTCTAACCATTGATAAAATAAATCCCAAATCTTATAAAATTGTTTATCTTCATGTTCTCTGATTTCAAATGTCAGGAGGGAAGGGTTCTCTGAAGTTAGTCGGTATTGAAAAGTTTCCAAAATACTAAGAAGGTTAAGTTATCCTGATCTCTAGTTAGCTCCACAGTGAAAGCTCTGAAACAAGAAAAATATGCATTTCCTATGAAAGGAAAGAAACAGAAGAAACAGGAGGGGAATAGTAGAATATAAAAGACAAATGTTGCACTAAAGTCTTCTAAATATATGTTTGCTTTTCCCTCTGTAGCTACATAATGCTAATGAAGCCTTCTGGGAAAGAGGCATTTTGCCATGTGCAAAAGAAGAGCCTTTTTGGCTGTGTTCCTCTCCGAGGAACCTCATGTCTTCTCCATTACCATGTCTTTGTTGAGCTACTCTGGAGATTCACAATATCTCCAAAGTAGCATGTATCATTACAGTTTACGCTGTATCTTCTTGACCAGAATAGTCCATTTAGCTCCTTCAGATGCCTTTAAGCAAACCTTGGGGAAATCAGAAGGAAACCATGAGTTGATAGAAGTGGGGAAAGCAAAGAAAGATAAAGGTGCTTTTTCAAGAGGCAAATGGACTTTCTGGTTTTTCTCTGAAGACATTTCACTTCTCATCCAAGAAGATTCTTCAGGTCTGGCTGGATGGTGGGGAATGGAAGGATTTATACTCTGCAGGCAGCTGGTCATTTGCATTCTTTTAGTGAGACATTAAGGCTACCTGGAGGTTTATCTGTGTCATCAGGGTCTTATTTCCAGGTTAAATCTCTCCTTGTTCAGTTTCTATCCATTGTTCCTTGTTTGACCTACAGGCACTTTAGAAAATATCTGGACCCCTTCCTCTCTGTGGCAGCCCCTCAAATATTGGAAGACTGCTATCATGTCTCCCCTGGTCCTTCTCTTTACTATACTAGCCAAGCCCAGTTCCTGCAACCGTTCATTGTATGCTTCAGTCTCCAGTCCCTTAATCATCCTGGTTGCTCTTTTCTGTACTTTTTCTAGAGCCTCAACATCTTTTTTATAGTGTGGTGACCAAAACTGGATGCAGTACTCTAGGTGTGATCTTACTAGGGCTTTATAGATTGATATCAGAACCTCACTTGATCTTGATTGTATCCCTCTGTTAATGCAACTTAGGATTGCATTTGCCTTTTTGGCTGCTGCTGCACACTGCTGGCTCATATTTAGCTGGTTGTCCACAATGTTGTGCTGCAGTTGCTCCTGTTTTGGATTGAGAACACCTTCTTTCCACCACCCATGCCCTTCCATGAGTCATCTCCCATATGATCTATTGCAGTTCACTCTATATGGTGCTATACTTGAAGAGTATCCAGAAGCTTCAACTGGTGCAAAATGTGATAATCCAAGAAGTTTTAGGGAGCCCGAGGAAGACACGTGTGAACACCTCTGCTATGGTATGGAAAGGATTAAACTATGTGTATGAAATCTACATTCCAAAGTAATCTGGGTCAGTTATGAACTGTTTGGAATGTAAGTCACCTAACAGTTATTTGGGTTGGAAATATATAAACCAGGATAGACATTTTAATACTATGTCTTTAAGAGAATGCTAAACTGTAATTGGATGTGGTTCCGCAAATGGCCATAAGATGGAGCCAGAAACCTGGGTTGTTTAGTCTTAAGTCTCAGAAGAAACTCTCAGTGAGTCTCTGTTCCTTCTGTTGGAGAGAGTTGCCGTTCCTCCTAATGACTGTTACTGGTTGTTGATGTAAGTCTGTTACTGAGCTGTTTCTTGACACTGGACTTTGATATTTGGATTATCCCTGAACTGAACACTGACTGCTTTACCTGTGAATGACTTGGACTGCTTATCTTGGACTGTGCTTAAACTTTATTGGAAGTAAAAACCTACATTTACTGTACAGTGTATCTGTGTGCTGTGTGTGTATTATTCTTCACTACTCTCACTACGTCTGCCTGTATGCGCTCATTCTCCTAACAGGGAATTACGTCAATGTGAATATTCTCCTTTGAAGTCAAGATACTTTCTCAGCAGGAAGCCCGCTTTATTGTAACATAACAAAGATAATGCTGCATAATGTCTGGCATAAGAAAAAGAAAAGTATCACACTCCTATATTAACAAAGGCACTACAAATAACTTTTAAGTAGACCAAAGTCTCTTGTTTGAAATAAGAAAACTATAGGAATGTTTAGGGTCAAGGCATCCTTTGAGCAAATTAAGGTCCCAGTAGAATGAGAAGGCATTATCTTTGCCAAGGTTTTATATTATTCACCTATGGCTTGCCTCCAGAAGCTGTGGGTGTTCCATCATTGGAGGTTTTTAAGAAGGGATCAGACAACCATTTGTCTGAAATGGTATACATATGAAATGGTATATAGGGTCTCCTGCCTGAGCAGGGGGTTGGATTAGAAGACCTTCAAGATCCCTTCTTTCATTCTGCTAAAAGATCTTTGCAAGTGAGCAGATAAAAAAGCCTATACATTAGGACAGGGCCATTGGTTATTTACTGGATCCAAATGATCTCTTTGGATAGCCACTCTGAAATGTACAGTGATAAATTATTCATGCAAAACAGTCCTCCACCAACCAGTAGCTTTAATAATTGCTGTGGCTTGGTGGGAAATCATAAAAGTAAGGGGTAGCAGGATACAGTCCCTTTCTCAGGGTACAAAAGCTTATTCTGCTAACGATCAAAAGCAAAATGCTAGAAATTGCTTTTAGAAAAAATGATCTTTTTTTCTGTCTTCAGTCAAATTCAACCGAGCAATTGATTAAATTGTGGACTATGGTCTTAGCACAATTGCATGCAGCAGCTGCCATTTTATGAGAAAAGTTTGATTTGCTGTTATTACCAAGTCCTACGTGATTTGGGCCCATGTGACATGAAATAATGCCTTCATCTTCTACACAATTCCCATCACTAATTTTTGGACGTATCTGAGAAAAGGCCCTCTTCCTTAACCAGTCTTCTCCTTCTCAGCCAGATGTCTTCTCCTTAGACAATCCTGCCCTGTGGAATACAGCAGAGGAGGCATTCAGCAGGTTCTGACCAGTTCTAGAGAACTGGTAGCAGAAAATTTGAGTATTTCAAAGAACTGGCAAATACCACCTCTGACTGGCCCTGCCCCCATCCATTCTCTACCTCCCGTGTCCCAGCTGATCGGCTGGGTCTTCTTTTGCTGCCCTGCACAGGAGAACAGAGCTGAAAAGCAGGTTAGTGGGGTGGGGAGGGAATGGAGATTTTGCAGTAACCTTCCTCCAGGAGTGGGGAGGGAATGGAGATTTTACAGTATCCTTCCCCTGCTACGCCCACCAAGCCATGCCTACCAAACCACACCATGCCTACTAAGCCATGCCACACCAAGCCCACCAAGCCACGGCCACAGAACCGGTAGTAAAAAAATTGAATCCCACCACTGGAACACACTCACTATGTAACAGAGGAATTGACCTCCATTTTGGTTTTCAATGAGAAATTGTTCAGTTGCTGGACTTTGGTCAATCCCAATCCCTTTCTTCTCACTGCTCGAGTTCTCTGTAAGAATCATTCTTGAGTTTCAGTTTCAGCATTCAGTTTCAGACCGCAACCAAAGACTGATAAGACAATATACAGGTAGTCCTCCACTTGTGACCACAACTGAGCCCAAAATTTATGCTGCTAAGTGAGAAATTTGCCAAGTGACTTTTGTCCCACTTTTCTTGCCATGTTTGTTAACTGAATCACTGCAGCTGTCAAATTCACTTATGGTTGTTAAGTGAATTTGGTTTCCTCTTTTCTTGTCGGAAGGTCGCAAAAGGGGAATCATATAACTCTGGGACACTGAAACCGTCATAAATATGGGTCAATTGTCAAGCATCCAAATGTAAATCACATCACCATGGGGATGCTGCTATGGTCATAAGTATGAAAAATGGTCATAAGTCACTTTTTTCAGTGCCATTGTAACTTCGTACGATCACTAAATGAACTGCTATAACTCGAGGACTACTAGTAATTTGCAGAATAGCTATGAAACTTCTGGTCCAGTGATAGCTAACCTTTTTGTCATTAGATGCCAAAAGAGTGCGTGTTTGCCTGCAACAAAGGTCCCAAGGTCATGTGATCATCTTTTTCAATCTTTTGATAAGTAAAATCAAGTGGGAAGCCAGATTCATTTAACAACAGGGCTATTAATTTATCAACTGCAGTGTTTCGCTTACCAACTGTGGCAAGAAAGATTGTAAAATGGGACAAAACGCACTTCACAAATGTTTCGCTTAACAACAAGCATTTGGGGCTTAATTGTGGTTGTAAATCAAGGATTACTCGTATTTAAGAAGTGGCTAAAAACTCTAATATGGCACTGACATATTGAGATATTGCACACTTATGAACCTAAGTTTTGGGTAGTGGGAACTGTGCATCATTTTCCCCATTTTTATCCAATTTGAATTGTGGTATTTATTGTTGTTTTTGCTTTATTGCTTTTGTGAGCAACTTATATTGGACCTTATGGAAGCCATATAAAGGAAGGCACTTGTAATTTAATTAATTGATTATTCTGGGCCAGTGCCAATTGAGTACAAGTTAGGACTATGTTATACCTTGATTTGCAGCAAATCATTGCTTGCTGCTATATTCAAATAAGCAACAAGGAGAATGCCAGATAGGAACCGTAACAATTTGTCTAACTATGACTTGTTGCAAAGCATGAAGTAACTGGAATCATATGGAGAAATGTGTATTTTGAATTTCAGTTTCTTATTCAGCTTGAAACAATTCAGCATGAAATGACTGCTTATCCTCAAATGAGGACATGGCATCGGAGCATGGATTGTGCTGCTCATTCTGGCATAGTTCGAGCTCTCACTCCAGTGCAAAAATATTATACTGTATATGGAAACACTAATCATCTAAATTGGAATCTAACTCAAAATTGCATTACTGCAACCAACCCCCACAGTACTGGCACAAGCTACAATAACACCACAAGTCAAATGTTCAAAAGATCAAGACAACTATGGTGAATTCAAAACTTTAATTTTCAACTTTTTCCCTTCCTTCAAAAATATCTCTTCTGTGATCCTTGGGGTACAAAAAGCATGCATGACTGTTATTAAAACCCAAATATAATCCCAGAGTTACATCTAATCTAATGAGGTATATGTCTGTGTACACACACGCACACATATACACACACAGAATTATCTAATTATATCTCTTTCATTATATTTTAAGCATTTCATTTTAACAGCCCCAAATAATGATGTATTATGCATTGTGGTTTTATTTTTAAAAATCCACAGAAGAAATCATTTGGATGTGAGGATATTTTTCCTCACTTGTTTTTATTTTTTTTCATTTGCCACTTATGGAAAGCAGCACTCACTTGGTTGATCTCAAAAACCTATGTTGGATGAAATCAGCTTAACTTTTCGAGATTAGCTAAATCAGTGTTTCTCAATCTCAAGAACTTTTAAGATGTGCGAACTATAACTCCTAGAATTCCTCAGCCAGCTGCAGCTCCCAGCTTTGCTGGTTGGAGAAGTGCCTTTTCACAACTACAATTGGACCAAACAACTCTGTCTCGAAGCGACATGGTCACTAAACAAAACATCATATAGCTACACAGTCCTACAACCTAACTTCTGCTGCAGTCATGATTCACCACATTAAGTGATACATCATGTGACCATGACATGCCATTTTATTGCCAGCTTTTTCATTGAGTTTGCTTGTCATTTGACGTTGCTTGTCATAAGTCAGCTGTGAAGACTACATATGCAAACACATAACTGCGTGAGACTGCAATGGCCACAAGCTTGACCAAGGTTGACTCAGCCTTCCATCGTTCCATCCTTCCAAGATCAGTAAAATGAGGGCCCAGATTATTGGGAGCAATATGCTTACTCTGTAAAACACTTAGAGAAGGCTATAAAGCAGGGGTCCCCAGCCCATTACTAGGCCATGCCCTGTTTAGGACCAGGCTGTGTGAGCAGCTGGCCATGTCAACCCTGAAGCTGTCCTGACCGAAGCCATTTTGTCTTCTTCCCTTCTCTTGGGAACCAAGAACATTCTCACACCTGGTTGGAAGAAGGCAGAGTGATGCTACCCGGTTGTCAGAATGCATGGTGACTGGACCATTGACTGATTTTTTTGAGAAAGAAGAAAATCTTTTACTTTTAATCAGGTGAAAATCGTGGGAGTCTTCAGAGTTGGTTATCACCAGATATGTGCCAATACAATATTTCCAATAAACGTATCCTTTGAGGAATTAATTGCCTCGGAGTCTTGCTTGCGATAGATTTATGACTTGGAACCCTGACAGTAGCATTCCAGCTTCTAGTACCAGAGTATCCTGTAAGTAAAGAATATCTTCTAAAGTATCTAGGATATTAATGTCTCTGCTCTATAGTCCTTCAGTAGACCCCTTTCATCTTCTTTTGATTTCCTTTGAAGCAGGTATTAGCTGTCCATTGGCATCCTTCAGCACATCAATTTTATTACTTGGAATCCTGACACAATGGTGCAAGAGTGCAACTCCACTTGCGTGGACAGTGGCACAGCACACATGCAACCAATTTGACTTGCACAAGCAGAAGCCCAGTATGCAAGCGTGTCTGCACACCAGCCTACTGTTTGCATGGGACGGTTCTCTTCTTTTCCCTCCCTCCCCTAGCCAGGCTGCCAAGCTGTAAAGGTTGGGGACTGCTGCTGTAAAGCACTGTGAAGTAGTCTATAAGTCTAAGTGCTATTGCTAGCGCTATAAATACCTGGTTGCGAAATGTCCAAATCTCAATCACATGACTGTGGGGATGCTGCAATAGTCATAAATGTGAGAGTGACTTTTTCAATGCCAGTGTAACCTCAAACAATCACTAACCAAGGCCATTGTTGACCCAGCTCCCAAATACGACAAACCTTCTGATGTAAACTGAAAAAATTTCTTTACCAACAATGCTGGCAGCCCCAGCAAAAAGTTTATCTTCCAGGCTAACAAGTCTGTCCATCTGGAAGATGAATAGTTATCTGCCAAACCTAATTCATCTTCTCCCCCTGACTTTTATCCCCATAGCTAGAGTGGGGTCTCATTAGCAGCAGTGGTTCTTCCTTTCTTAGGATCAGCCTACAGCTTTCCACTGCTCTCCCCTTTTCTGCCTTCTGTGCAGCTGCATGCCAGGCACTGGACCCAGTTGTTCCTCCTCTTCTTCATCAGCCACCTCCAGACCTAGGGACTGCTGACTCTCCATCTGAGGGCTGACAGATGGCCCAGGCTCTGCCTCTCTCTCCCTTTGCCAGCTCCATTTCCTCTTCCCCCTTGGAGCTCTCAGGATGCCTTGATGCTGACCCTAACTCCCAGGCCACATCCTACTCCTCTGATTCGGCTGCTGGAGGGGCCGGTGGCCAAGAGGCCACAACAGTAGTCTTTAAGCGAAGACTATCCATATAAGGATAGATACCTGCAATTACCAAGCAATGCACTGACTTGAGAAAGATTTTACCTTTTGTTTTGTTAAAACAATTCATTTCTTTTTATCATGAGCTAAGCTACAGAAGCTATTTCTTCCTTTGCAGATAGAAAACATCATTTCCCCATTTCAGTTTTAAGAGACTAAAAGAGAGCTGGTTTGGCTACAACTGAAAGGTTGGAGCTTTCCAAAGTGATTAAGAGATTCTACCTCTTCCGTACAATTCAGACACTCCTTGTTAAGCTCAGTCGGCTTGTTACCAATCAGGACTGCCGCCCCCTTCATTTCAATGTTTTGTCTTCATTTCCATTTTTAACTTTTCCTTCTAATTTGGAATTTTTCATGAAACGTGGCAGCAAAAGAACACTTCAGAGCCTAACATATTCCATAACTACAGCACTCAATGATACAAAGAAAAAACAAAGAAATGCATACAAAACACCCTCATATTTTATCTGTGTATCCTATGGCAATCTTAACATAGCTCATTTATCTATTAATATGCCAATTCAGAAAGAATTTGTCGAAATAAGGAGGAACATTTCTGGAATGTCTAGGTTCATGTATTTACAGATACAGATAATCAGAGTTGGAAGGGACCTTGTAGGTCATTTAGTCCAACTCCCCACTCAAGCAGGAGACCCTACACCATTTCTGACAAATGGCAGTCCAATTTTCTGGCATCTACCAGATTTTTTTAAAAATAAATAAATACTGGCATGTTGGTTTTCCTTTCATTGTGGAGTAGCCGCCAAACAATGACATTCAATAGACAGTATTAACTTTCTCTCACACATACGCAATTGTCTTGGTATGGAATGTTCTATCGAGATATATATATATCTTATATATATATATAAAGTTGTAGCAACGTTTCGGCAGAATCTCATCTGCCATCATCAGGCTTCTGTATTGAGTTCGTCTGTGAATAATAGCCTGATCCAATCATTTGGAAGCCTGAACTCTCAAATAGAAAGATCTCCACACCAAAAGCCAGGCAAACACCTGGGCACAAACAGACTCCCTCTGATATCTCCAGCTCAAGCACACCCCAACCAGGCACCCAGATGAAACCTAGCTTCCTAATTGATGATAGCCGTCCTTTTACTCGAAGCCAAGCTGCACTGAAAGCCTCCAATTAAGGAACACAGTGTTGCCAGCCAATCAAAGCCACAAAACAGACAGAAGAAACCAGAAACACCAATCAAACAAACTCCAAGACCAATAAACACAAACCAAGACTCCCAACCAATCAGGATGTAGAAAAAACCATCCTGGGACAACAGTAGGCTAGCCTCAAATTTAAAACTAATGGCTATGAAAGCCTGACTCACAGACGAACTCAATATAGAAGCCTGATGATGGCAGATGAGATTCTGCCGAAACGTTGCTACAACTTTAAAAGCACTACTACAATGACATGGGATAATACCCGAAGGAAGCTGAACAGCATACATGTAAGTACCCATGAAAACTTAAAAAAACAAATGAACACACACACACACACACACATGTTTTGTTATTTTTTTTAAGTTTTCGCAGGTATTTAACATGTGTGCTGTTCAGCTTCCTTCGGGTATGATCCCACGTCATTGTAGTGCTTTTAAAGTTGTAGCAACGTTACAGCAGAATCTCATCTGCCATCATTAGGCTTCTGTATTGAGTTCGTCTGTGAGTCAGGCTATCACAGCCGTCAGTTTTAAATTTGAGGCTACCCTACTGTTGTCTGTACGAACTCAATACAGAAGCCTAATGATGGCAGATGAGATTCTGCTGA
>BLBF01000042.1:11109820-11135726 GCA_015471245.1 Laticauda colubrina | reverse complement strand
AGGAAGGAAGGAAGGAAGGAAGGAAGGAAGGAAGGAAGGAAGGAAGGAAGGAAGGAAGGAAGGAAGGAAGGAAGGAATGAATTAATTCACCTTGCTGACTGTAGCAAGTAGAAGCTGTCTATCAGTTGTCTATTTAATACAGTCTATTGCCAGGTTCTTGATATGGGAAGTATTTGTAGATAAATATGGATATTCCTATTGCCTTCAAGCAGAACCCTCTAATAGGAAACTCAGACTAAATCAACATGTCTCAGAAATGTGGCAAGGCAACAGATTTATGTATCAATCACAGCAGCTTTTAAAGTAAAAAAAAAAAAAAAACCAGGAGCCATGAAGACAAGTATTAAAATGTTAATGTGGAGATATAAAAATGTGATCGCCTGGAGCAAGTAACTCACTGGTTGATCAGCCACAGGCAGCCTAGCCTCAACACATGAAGTCCTCAGGGATTTGGGTTCCTGAAGTCAACGTATCTTTTTTGGGAAGCAAAATTTCTTGTGACCTGAAAGTTAATCAGTCTTTTCTCCCTCACGTTAGCTCTTTCTTCTCCTTGTATTTAAACTCTGCTCTTTCGTATCTCTCAGCGTGAAAGTACCTTGCTACTCTCATGCAATAGCCCTGCAGTATACAGATACAGTTCAACAATGAGGAGGAAAGGATGGACAAAAATGGAAGGACACTTTGATTCCTATTATGGACCAATGGTTGCAGAAGTTGATTGAGTTGGCTGAAATGGCAAAACTGACCACTTTGATTAAAGAAAAGAACATAAGTGCTTTTGTTTCCACCTGGAAAACACTTCTGAACTTTGTGCTTGATTATAGAAATAGCTTGTTCATATTATTATGAAAAGACAAAAAGCTGTGATTTGTTGTTAATGTCTTATTTTACTGTAACAGAGAGAGTCAAAAGTCAATGCTTCTTTTCTTTCTTATCTTTCCCCCTCTCCCACTGCTTTTCTATTTACTTTTTATTTTGTATTTTATAATACTTTATAACTCAATAAAAATGTTAATGGAAAACAATGAGGAAGAATGGATCTCGCTAACCGAGATCTAAAGTGGGATGTATCATTTTACCAAAAGTAACATTTTGGAAACAAACGAAAAAAAGCAAGACTAGGAGAAAAAGCCAAGTTAGAATCTTTCAAGGTGGTGTGTTATATTATCCTTTGTAGAGAAGTTGCCTTTGTCAAAAATGATGATAATTATTATTTTTTTAAAAATGGTACAGTCCTCTCAATGAAGTCACCTGGCTCCACAATTTGGAACCAGCCACTATCATTTATTGCAGCAATTGCCCACAGATTGGAGTTCTCCAGTTCTGGCTTTTTATTCTGAACTTCTTAACCTAAACCATGAAGCTCTTTTGTGGAGTCTATTCGGCTTTTCTTTACTGATCATTAATCATTAATTGTAGCAGAGAAGGACACAGGGGAGCTCTTCCCTGGATCCAACTCACTATCTACAAGCAGTAGAGAAGCAAGTTAATGGGCTGGGAAACTGAATTTCTAAGCAACTGCAGTGTGGAGAAATGCAGTTCCAAAATGGTGCAGTTGTAGTCAGACTGAACAATGAGAGAGGAAATGACTCCAAAGGTATGTTTGTCTTCACATATTGAACATCTCTGTTCTTTAATAAGGGAGTGACAAGTTCCAGATCAGACCAGATTAACTTTATTTATCTAATTTAAAAAACCCACATGTAATATTACAGAATATAAAATATAAACAGATATCACCATGTACACTGTCAAGTGCAAACATTTCCTTGGATGTTAATTCTTTGGGCTCTGCTGTAATTTGCCAATGGAGAACAAAACACTCAGATATATTCTTGTCTGAAAGTACTGTGTGCATTTTATTTTATTTTATTTTTATTTAATTTAGTAAATTTTATTTAGTTTTCAAAATTTAAAAACATAAAATAAAACTTTATACATCATTATATCAACATAAAGACATATTTTACATTTCCTTATCATCTTTCTATATATACATTTCTTTCATTGTTCAATTTCAACTTATTAAATATAGATAGATATGAATATAGATATGGTATTCAGCTTTGTTCAGGTATTTTCCCACGTCATTATAGTTGTGCTTTTAAAGTTGTAGCAACATTTTGACAGAATCTCATCTGCCATCAACAGGCTTCTGTATCGTGTTCGTCTATAACAAACACTATACTTAAGCCTGAACACTTAAGCGAAAACTTAAGAAAACAAACATAGATATATTTACATAATTTCTTATTTTTTACCTAATTGCCATTTTGATTTCTTTTTATTCTTAAATCATTCATGCCAGGCATCCCAGACATTATAATATATCAACTCTTCTTTGTCTCTTAATTTCATTGTTAGTCTGCCCATCTCTGCACAGTCTAATTTTTTTTTTATAACAACACCTTCTGATGGTTTCTTATCTTATCTTATCTTATACTACGGGGATTTTAATTGAAGTAAATCTGAGCATCTTGGATAATTGCAAAGCAGTGGCAAATGTCTGTATAAAACTGACTCTAAAGAGAATGAACAGTTGGTTAATGGCACCAGGACCACATGAGTAAACAGGTAGTCCTCAACTTTCAACAGTTCAGTTACTGACTGTTCAAAATTACAATGGCACTGAAAAATGTGACTTGTGGTCGTTTTTCATAATTACAACCTTTGCTGTACATCCCCATGATCATGTGATCAAAATTCAGATGAATTAGGCAACTGGTTCATAGTTACGACTTTTGCTGTGTCCTGGGATCACCTTTTGCGACCTTCTGACAAGCAAAGTCAATGGGGAAACCAGATTCACTGAACAATCAGGCTACTGACTTATTAACTTAACAACTGAGGCAAGAAAAGTCATAAAATGGGGCAAAACTCACTTAACAAATGTCTCACATAACAACAGAAATTTTGGGCTCAATTGTGGTCATAACTCGAGGACTACTTGTATACTGTCAAGTGTAAACACCTCCTTGGATGTTAATTCTTCAGGCTCTGCTGTAATTTGTCAACAGAGAACAAAACTTTTGATATGCTTAGATATATTCTTACCTGAGAGTGCTGTATACTTTTTACTTAAAATAAGTCTGAGCATCTTGGATAATTGCAAAGCCATTATGCAGTGACAAATGTCTGTAAAAAAAACTGACCGTAAAGGAAGACATGAACTGTCAGTTTGATGGCACCAGCACCACATGGCTTTGATCACCAAAAACCCAAAATCATAAAGCTGATAAGAGTTTGCAAAGTGTCGCAAAGATCTTGTAGTCCAACCTTCTGCAATTTGTAGAAACAATAGCTTAGCCATCCATGAGGGATGGATGACTGTCCAGCCTCTTTTTAAAAACCATCCAGGTAGAGAACTGCAGAAGGAAGAAGGGCAGAGTAGGGCCTGGGTGGACTTCAAAAATTTTAAAGGGTTCTCTGCCCGGTTGCTGGGTGGATGTGCCCATGGTGGATGTGGCTGAGTCAGTCTCCTGCACCAAGGCAGGGGGGCGTTTTTGCCCTCCCCCGGCTCCAGAGGCTCTCTGAAAGCTAGAAACGGGCCCATTTCTGCCCTTCCTGAACTTCTGGGAGGCCTGGTTTTTGCCCTCCCTGAAACTCTGTACGTGCCTTGAACTTACCTGCATCCAAATCAGGCCACATGGGGACTCTTGGGAGGGGCGGTGTAGAGTAGATGGGGCCAGCCAGAAGTGGGATTTGGGGGTTCTCCAAACTACATAGAATCTTACTTAGCTAGGGGCTCTCCCGAATCCCTGCAAACAACCAGCAACCCACTCCTGAGTAGGGCTATTGCCAAGAAGTCGTTCATATAGGAGACTGAGTCCAGAGAAGGAATATAACCTCAGTATACATTTCAGACAACACCCTCCATAGTTCTCATGAAGACAAAGGGAGGGAAGAGGAAAGCACATTCAGACTGACAAGATTCTGTTATTATCGCTTGACAATAAAAGTGTGTTTTTTGTTTGATCTGCTTTTGACTATGGGTTGACTAGAACCCATCACCTTCATAGAAGGAATGTTCCATTGTTGTACAGATCCAATTGTCAGGACATATTCTCTTATGGTTAAACAATATTGGTAGCTGCAACTTACACCTGCTAATTTTGATCTTAGAAGGCCATGGATAACAGTCCTTCTTCTCCACAGCTTCTTCTTTTCTTTGGGGGGGGGGGGTGTACCTGTGGTGGCATGCTATCGGTTCAGACAGGTTCAGCCCAATCGGTAGTAAAAAAAAAGCCTCCTACAATCAGCTGAGAGGAGAAAGAAGAGAATTGGCCCTCCCATCTGCCCCTGCACTTTTCTCTTCTTTATCCTCTGATTAGCGCTGCAGGTCTCAGCTGGTATGCATGCCCACCAAGCCACGCCCAACGAACCAGTGAGGAAATAATTTGAATCCCATCACTGGGGGGGGGGGTACCTAAACATTAGCATTGAATTTCCCCTAATTCTTCTTTTATTTAGGCTGAAATTCCCTCAGTCAATCCTCACTGGGCATTTTCTGAATGTCCCCATACCATCTTGTTGCCTTCCTCTGAATATTATCAGTATCTATTGGGATATGCCGGATACCCATGTACAGTACGTCCATTCCATGACCGATGTAGGAAGGGTGTTAAAATGCCCTTCTGAATTTATTATTTGTAATATGATTTAAGTACTGTACTGGCCTTAATTTTATAAAAAAGGCCTATTTGCAAATATGTCTCTGGGAAGAGATGGCTGTTCGTGCTGGCTTTCCAAGTACCTGCTGTCTAAACACAAGCTTGGCCTCCTCACATCCCAGCATCAATATAAGCTCATTGGAGAAGCCATAACAGTTCAGTTTCTTGGCAAACGGTTTTTTTTCCAGCTGAGTTAAAAGTCTCTGCTAGTATTAAGAAGACTAATCCAACTTGGCAAAAGGATAACCTCAGCCAGTATTGCATTCAAAGATGTTTTAACCAGAGCTTGCTGGTGCCTGCTTCCTGAGAGAATGCCAAGTTTGAAACAAAGCAAGCAACCTGAAGTTAAAAAATATGGACTGCATGGTCCCCCTTGCAGCCATTTTATATAGTTAAAAGAGTTATATTTGCATGATTCTAACTAAGCTTTATTTAAAAGGTGGGAACATGCCTTAGTTGCATATAGTTTTAATGAGGCAATTATAAATTTAGCTCTGAGAAACTGAAATTATTTTAAGGCTAAGCACTTCGGATTCCTAATTCAGGCAGATATTCTGTCTCCCAATATTCTGGAAAATATTTATTTGTTTACCATTCAGTTGCCAAGGTTCAGTTGACCTTGATCTATTTGGAAATTTTTGCCTTATCACAGCTAATCTTAAAGGCCTCCTTTCTACAGTATGAAACAAAGGAGAGCTTTCTCATACTTACTAGCAATAGTATTCCACAGTTGGCATAGAGGAGCATCAATGCATGTCTTGGGAGATGCAATGTGAGCCTTGAGAGATGCTAAGCAGGATTGCTTAGGTACAGAACAAATGAATTAATATATTTATTACATTTACATTTTATTCAGTAGGTTTAAGGGAAGCCCACTGACTGCTACATTTATTTGATTTCTCTCCACTTTCCTTTGCTGGCCATTTAATGGTCTTTGCAGTTTGGTGACCTAATATCTAATATCCCCAACCATAATTCTGTTTCTCAGACAACTTGCCTGCCAAGATCCAAATCCCCTCTCTCTCCCCTATGTTTTCAATGCCGTCAAGCATCTCTTCTATAGAAACAGTACTAAGACTGAATAGGAAAATGGATCAATTTACCCCATGATAGTATGTATGCTAGGTGTTTGGAAATTATGATACACACATTTCTTGATCATTAGCCATACAGAGTAAAATGTTCTAGGATCAGGGGTCTCCAACCTTGGCAACTTTAAGACTTGTATACTTCAATTCCCAGAATTCCTCAGCCAGCTTTACTCAGATTTACTGGCTGAAGAATTCTGGGAGTTGAAGTCCATAAGTTTTAAAGTTACCAAGGTTGAAGACTCCTGTTCTAGATCAACACATCTGGAGAATTTCAGATTGCCTCTCATATAAGACACAAATGACCAGGCTGTTCTGGATAAAATAGTTTACTCCAAATCCTCGATTGTGATTGGCTAGAAAAGCCAGCATAGGGATTGGTTCACTAGGAACCAATCCAAAAGAGCTGCCAAAAGGCAGCAAAACCAAGTAACAATCATTGGCTACAAGCTGGCAGGCAAGCCGTATATAAAGGCTGCCACAGCAAGAGCCAAACTGTTCCGTTTTCACTTTACTGGTGAAATAAAGACTTTTACTGTTGGAACCTGGTCTACCTCGCGTTTTTCCAGACGGAACACTGGCAACAAGGATGGGTTTGTCCTAAAATGTGAGACTGTGCACGCAGCGAATTGAAACCCAGGCTTGAAGCAATGGCCGGAAATAATGCACCGCCCGCACCCTTCAATCCCAATGAAGAAGATTGGGAATCCTACATAGACCGTTTCCAAATGTACTTAGAAAGTAACGAGATGGAAGAGATCTCAGACCAGCGGAAGAGGGCTGTCTTCTTAACGCATTGCGGACCAACGGTATTCAAAATGGCCAAGGCATTGGCAAAGCCCAGAGACATAAAACAAATGACCTGGCCCAAACTCCAGCGAATGTTGAAGGCTCATTACGCACCAGTTGTGTCAAATCTCATCAAACGGCATGAATTCTACCAAAGGGACCAAAAAGAAGATGAGAGCATCGCTGATTTTGTGGCAGCCCTCCGACAACTGGGGGGAGCATGTGAGTTCCTGAACTTAGATGAAGCCATGTGAGATCGAGTAGTATTGGGTTTAAAAGATTCTAATTTACAAAGTAAATTGCTAAAGAAACCCAACATAACCGTGGCTGAAGCAATCGCAGAAGCCACAGCTGCAGAAGCCGCGAAAAAGTCAGCGGCCACCATGAAACAAATGAACGCGAATGACAAAACGAGCCTAACCAGAGGGAAGAAGCAATTTCCCACCACCACACACCATGAAGATTTTGACGACACATCAGAATTCGGAGAGGAAGACGATGAGGTCCACCGCCTATACGCCAACAAAAAAAGGCGCAAAAAAAGAAACTGGCGGGAATGCACCGGTTGCGGAGGAAACCACCCTTGAGCCGATTGCAGATTCCTTGATGCCATCTGCAGAGCTTGTAAGAAAAGGGAACACATCGAGGTCTGTAGGAATCGAAAAAATAACAGCCCTAACAGACACAGTAACTCTTCCCCAAGCTGAATCGAAACAAGCCGAGAGAAAGTGGGAGCACAACAAACGAGCCAGTAACCGAGAAAAGACCCATCAAACTGTCACTATCAGAAGCGCTCAGACGGAAACCGGAAAAAAAGTTAAAATCATCGTAAAAATCGAAGGCAGCCCCTGTGAGATGGAAGTCGATTCAGGGTCTTTCCTGTCAATTGTGTCATGGGACACAATCAGACAACTGGTCCCAAATATTAAACTAAAAGAGCTCCAGAAACAAAAATTAACTCTGAAGGACTACCAAGGGAATCAAATCCCTGTGGTAGGTCTAGGATATTTCCGAGTTGCTTACAAGCAGCATGTCGAAGTCCTGCCTCTGACAATAGTCGACCAAGACCGACCCAGCCTCCTGGGCATCGAATGGTTTGCACCATTGGGCATCGGAATGACCGGAGTAGACCAAGTGGCCGCAACCGACTGGGAAGAAAACCTGATCCACAAGTTCCAGGACATTTTCGATGGCTCCCTAGGCAGGTATCGGGGGACCCCAATTTCCTTTAGCTAAGACCCCCAGGTGGCCCCTAGAAGATGAAAGGCCAGACGAGATCCCTTTGCATTAAAAGCAAAAATAGAGGAACAATTGAATAAATTAATTGACCAAGGGGTTTTGGAACCTGTTGACCATGCGAAATGGGAGATGCCAATAGTAACACCGGTTAAACCTGACGGGTTGGTACGCATCTGTGGAGACTACAAGGCTACCCTGAACCATGCGCTGCAACAAAGCGCATACCCGGTGCCAGTCGTACAACATTTGCTACACTCACTCGGGGGAGGAAAATTTTTGCTAAACTAGATCTAGCACAAGCTTACCAACAGCTTCCAGTAGACCCCTTAACGGCCAAGGCACAGAAAATAGTGACTCACAAAGGGGCATTCAAGTGTAACAGACTTCAGTTTGGAGTGAATGTGGCCCCAGGCGTTTTCCAAAGCCTCATGGAACGCCTATTAAATGGAATAAAAGGGGACGTACCATGTTTTGACGACATCCTGATTTCAGCTAAAGATACGATCCAACTAGAAAAAAGACTAAGAAATGTACTAACAAAATTTAGAGAATCCGGTCTGAAAGTTAAAAAAGAAAAATGCTGCTTGATGACTGATTGCGTTGAATTTCTGGGCTACTTAATTGACGGAGAGGGTATACACCCTACTGAAAAAAAAAGTCAAAGCCATTAAAGACGCACCACAGCCAAAAAACAAAATGGAATTGCAGGCATTTTTGGGTCTAATAAATTTCTATAACGTATTTCTCCCCCACAAAGCAACAATAGCGGAACCATTACACCATTTGCTGGATAAGAAAACTAATTGGACTTGGGGTCATAGAGAGCAAAAAGCATTCCAGAAAATAAAAATTTATTAATATCAAACACCGTTCTTATCCAGTTTAGTAATACACTTCCATTGACGGTAACTTGCGATGCCTCACCGTTTGGAGTCGGTGCCATCCTGAGCCACCAATAGCCAGATGGGAGAGAGGCACCCGTCGCTTATTACTCAAAGACTCTGTCTAAAACAGAACGTAACTATAGTCAACTAGACAGAGAAGGCCTCGCAATCGTCGCCGGAGTGAAACGTTTTGACGAATACCTTTATGGAAGAACATTTTTGATTGTAATGGACCATAAACTGTTGCTAGAAATTCTGGCGGGAAACAAGCCTACACTGAACATTTTATCCCCGCGGATGACTAAATGGTCAGAATTCCTTACAGCATACTCTTACACATTGACACATCAACCCGGGAAACAAATCTCCCATGCAGACGCATTAAGCAGAGCACCGCTGCTGACGACAGAGGAAGACCCAGCACCAACAATGACTACCCTGCAAATAAAAACATGCCCCGAACTACCAATATCTGCAAACAATGTCGCCAGAGCCACCGCAAAGGACCCAGTGACTGCCCGCATATTAAACTGGGTAGGTAAAGGCTGGCCGGAAAACCAAAAAACTGAAAACTTTAAACCTTTCCGGACCAGACAAACCAAACTCTCAATTCAAAAAGGTTGTTTATTGTGGGGTGATCGGGTAGTAATCCCTCCTAAACTACAGACTAGGGTGTTGGGTATGCTTCATGAAGGCCACCCTGGTATCGTAAAAATGAAAAGCCTCACTAGAAGCTATGTCTGGTGGCCTGGTTTAGATAAAGATATCGAATATTGGGTTGCCACTTGCACTAAATGTCAGAAAACTAGGCCTTCCCCACCACAAGCACCCATAAGGGACTGGGAGACCCCACAAGGCCCCTGGTCTCGGATCAACATTGATTTCGTGGGTCCTACTAGGGGGCATACCTTTTTAATTGTCGTAGATGCATACTCAAATTAGCTGGAGGTTGTAGTAATGTCATCTCCGACAACCGAGGTGGTCTTTAAACAACTTAACAAACTTTTTGCAACCCATGGATTGCCGGACGTCCTAGTGTCCGACTATGGGCCACAATTAACCGCCATCCAATTTGAACAATACCTTGCCTCCCTAGGTATACGCCATGCACTGACTGCGCCGGCCTACCTGGCAGCAAATGGTAGGGCGGAGAGAATGGTCAGGTTTACCAAAGAGGGTTTAGAGAAAATGGACCTTGGGGATGTCCAGGATAAAATCAACCGTCTACTCACCCACCAACATATCACACCCAGCACCGTAACCAACAAAAGCCCAGCGGAGTTATTAATGGGAAGAAAACTTAGGTCACAATTAGACAGGTTGCACCCAAATTACACGTTCGAAAGATCTCCCGACTCCTCCAGCCGTTGCCAAACATTTGAAATCGGCGACCTAGTCTACGCAAAAAATTTTACCGGCAACCCCCTATGGCTTCCAGCCACAATCACACAACTCACAGGCCCCCGGTCCTACCGACTAACCGTAGATGATGGCAGGGAATGGAAGCGGCACATAGACCAGCTTCATTCCCGAAACATTCAAAGAAATACAAACGTACAACCACAAAAAATAAAAATCGACAAAAACAAAACCAAAGAAGGGGGGGAAATACAAGAAAATAATAAAGAACTTTTAAAAATAAACCCAGAACATCTAACCAATCAAAAAGAGCAAAAAGGAAACTTACGGTTAGATGAGACTTGCGAAAATAATCCAGACGAAGGGGCCAGCCAAGCCAGCTCGACCTGCCCGGAGAAACCAGGAGGGAGTGGCAAAACCACCGGCCTGAGAAACTCAAGCGGTAGCAAAACGGCTGACTCACCCTTCCAGGCGGTTCCATGGAAAAGAGCCGGAGAGACAGCAACCCCATCCGAACCGTTTGAAGTCTCCAGTGAAAATGAACCGCGCAAGTCCAGGAGAATCAGAAGAAGCCCCACCTACCTACACGACTACGTCACCATGTAGGACTAAACCAAGGGGGGGAGGGGTGTTCTGTATAAAATAGTTTACTCCAAATCCTCGATTGTGATTGGCTAGAAAAGCCAGCATAGGGATTGGTTAACTAGGAACCAATCCAAAAGAGCTGCCAAAAGGAGGCAAAACCAAGTAACCGTCATTGGCTACAAGCCGGCAGGCAAGCCGTATATAAAGGCTTCCGCGGCAAGAGCCAAACTGTTCTGTTTTCACTTTACTGTTGAAATAAAGACTTTTACTGTTGGAACCCGGTCTACCTCGCGTTTTTCCGGACGGAACACAGGCCAAGTTATATTTTGGACACCAAGCAAAAACCCAGCTCTCTCAAGAAGTCTGCAATTCTGGGAAAGGTAAAAGAAAAGAGAAGAAGTGATGGGTGCACCATTAGAAGACTTGAAGGCCCTGACTGAGAAGCAATTATCTTGTAGAAGGCCACTAAACATTAACATTGATAACATGTAATCAGTTGATTCCTGATCTGCATTGACTGCTAGTAATTCTACAAGATCTTAGACAAAAAATATTTTCTAATAGTATATGAGAATATTTTAAACAGTTTCTTGAGACCGAACACACTCAAGCACTAGTTCCATCACTGAACTGTAGCCTTTAGCAAATTCTTTGCAGACAAAATGCTTTGACTCATCTGGTAACTTCAATCTATTAATTCTGGCTTAATACTGTCTAGTGTTTATTCTGACAGAAGAAAATTAATTAAATATACAGGCAATAATGTACTTATAATTAAATTAGGTCTAATGCAGTTTTTGTTCTGGCCCCACCCACTTTTTCAAGTGCCACCCCAATTAATTTTAATCATCCTTGGGAGGCAAAATATCTCTTCATTTTCTTGACCAACAAACTGCAGACAAAAGGCATTCTGTACAATCCTAGAAAAACACTGACATGAACTAAACCTCAAGTCTTAGCATTAATTTTTAGGCCCTCTAGGCAATGAAGCTGTGTGCCAACCAATTTTAATCAGGACTATGTTATTTCAGCTATTTTTCAATGGTTATGTGAAAGCAATGAGTAAAGGCTAAGTCCCACTGGCCGACGGACGCAAAACATATGCAAAAAGGACACAGCGGCCGAGCAAAATTTCGGGGGTGGCTCCATCCGTTGTCATCCGCTCCAAAAAGTGGCGAAAATTTGCATAAACAGAATGGAAAAGAACGGAAAAGAACGGACGTGGGTAGTATGTAGCGGGGATGTTAAACGGATGTTCATAGGAAGCCTAGCAGATGTATATCGGATGCAAACTGTTCACTGCGTATCCTTTCTATTTCCGTGCTACTAACGCTGTGTAGATGTTCTGTGTACCTTTTGTTTCCTTCCTCTTTCCGTTTTCAGCTGCAACGAATGTGAATTGCGAGGATGCCCAGAGGATGCAGAGAGGATACAGCGGACGTTTAACGGATGATAAACAGACATAGAACGTTTGTTGCTCAGATGTCATGGATTTACATCGTACACAGCGGAAAGTTCATCCGTTCACAAAGTTTTGTACAGCTCAAAATTTCTTGCGCGGATGAAATTGCACTGGACGAATGCTTGACGGATAGAGCGTATGAAACATGTATGCAATGAGTACACAACGGATGCATAGCGTTTTCCAACAGATGGCAAGCTTTTTTTAACGTTTTACATCCTCTTTGCATCCATTAGTGCAGTGGGACAGGGGCTTAAGATCACTCAGAGATTTATCATGCAGGCTCTTTCTTGACTTCAGAAGATTCTACTTTTCATATTCTGCAATTCTAGAAGTAACACAGACATTTCTGAACATATGCCTGCCTTTTGATTGTACATGAATATCAGCAAAAATCCACAAAATCTTTGATCAAATAAAAGACATGTATGACTGAGACAGAGGAAATATTTTGGTTGACTTATGGAGGATCGCACTCATCTTGAACGTCTTGGTCCTAAGAACCTTAAAAACATATAAGAGTTGAAACTGGGTAAAGCTAAAGACTCATGGAATTCAGAATTCTATGATACATAGACCAGTCAGATGTATTAGAAATCTGACAAAATATGAAGGTGATATATTACTGTTATTTCCCATATTCCCTATGATTCAAGAGTTAGGCAGCTGCCACCAGCTATTAACTACTGATAGCTCATTTCTCCATGAATTTGTCTAATTGCCTTTTAACACCCATAATCCATCTCACACACATAACAGAAGGAAAGTCCTCTTCCTGGTGCACAGAAATCATAGACTAACTACCCTCGACTCTGGAATGCCAAAGGGCCAACATCTACTTTTGAGGGGGCTTCAGAAGTATCTATTTTCCAGGGTACCTGACTTCAGTGCCTTAGCACATCAGGCTAAATACCCAAAACTCTACATTCTTTTATTCCCTTCTAGTATGGAATATTTTGTACCTTTCCTAGGTTGAGGTATTCTCAAACATATTCTGGGAGCAAGATAGAGTCCATAATATCTGATATACTCCTAATTTTTAACAAGCTTTGCACCTCGTGGCAGTGTGTACTTTGCATCCTGTATACTACCATTAGTATACTTCCAATATTTGTTTGCTTGTTTAACTATTAATTTGCTTTATCTTTAACATATGCATAAAGCATATTTTCTATCATACTGCAATGATTATTCATCCATATGTTAACACTGAACAGAGTTTACTCTTTTTGCCTCCTATACTTTTAAAGCCTACTTCTTGTTTTATAGTCTACTTCTTGTTTTATGTGTATTTGAGGAGAACGCCTTTAAACACTGGATCTGAAAGCATTTACTTGTCTTCAGAAAGGTTACTGAAAGAACACAGAGCTAACAAGCCATAAAGCCTGTCTGTTACAAACATTTGGAAATGATTTTTCAGATGACATTATTTGAATAAGATACAATATTTGAACAAGCTATTGAAATAATATCTCTCTGCATTTGTGTTTCATGAATTAAGTCTTCATATGATGTGAGTTTCAAATTAGAGTTGCATTCTAATACCAAGTACATTCATGTACCAAAAAGCCTTGTCAGGAATCTGTCTTGAAACCTCTGCAAATCTCACCAACATTTGCAATCTGGAGGCCCATAATTAATTTAACAGGTATGTTTAAGAACTGTACCAAAGCTATTTTAACCCAACAAAGTAGATAAATTAAAAATGTAGCAGTAAGAGATTAGAATAAGTGAGACTTTCATTTTAATCTGTATTTTATATGAACTGCCCAGAATTGCAATTGCAGAGTTAAAATGCAGATCAGAACATACTTATTTTTCATCAGGTTTATATCTCCAATTTTTGCAATGAAGTGCTTGACACAAATATTGCTTCCAAAATTAATATGCTGAGGATAAACTGCCAATTAGATCTACTATTTTGTAACAGAAATGCATTTGTGTTCATGCAGAAATCTTTCAGAGCTCCCAAATGGATCCCAAATCTTTCCTTGTCCATTAGGAGGCATCTGATTCAATGTGATGTCTTGAATCACGTCAAAATTTCTATTTAAATTTTTTCATCAAATCACAAAATCAACTGGATTGCCCTTGAAGTATGTCACTGAATATAGAGCATATTAATGCATATTCAATTTTAAAAGTCCCAGTATTCTTCTCTAAAACCCAGGAAATATAAACACAACTCTTCCCATCCATGAAATAATTCTAATCTTATCTATGTGTATGGATGGCACAACTCTGCTCCCTTTTCATTATCATTTTGTTCAGATCCTACACCAAAAATAGTAATTACATCCCTAGCCATGAGAAGGATGTCCCCTCCACTACTATCTCAATTGATCTTTGAGGCCAACATTGCCCCTAAAGCTGACAAAGAAGGGGGGATCCATCCAGCTGTCTAAAGAGGGAAGATCACACAAAGCTCCATTTCATTTAGCTATTGTGACCTTGTCATTAACACTTGCTGTCAAGTACTGGCAATTTTTGGATGTGATGCTTTCTTCAGCTCAGCCTGATGGAAAGAAGCAGTCTGCCTAACAATCAGGGCTGAAAGAAAATGCTCAGGTACAGTTAAAAGGGGGAGAACAGGAATATGCTTCATGCTGAACTGCTTTAAGACAACAAATGTGGGTACTCCATTTGAAGACAACTGAGAAGCTTCAGCTGGTACAGAATATACATCTTAGAATTCTAAATCAAATCTTCCTTACTGGGAGAGGAAATTATTCCTTCTCACCATTGTCAAAAAATTCCCAAGAGAACGTTTAATTGTCAATCTACAACAGGGTCTTTCATGCTTTTTTCAGATTGTATCTACAGCTGGGGACTTGATGTCTACTGTGGTTTCACAATTGCAACAGCCCTTGTTTGCTATCAGATCTGTGGAATCTCCCAAGATAGATAGAGACAGAGACAAAGAGACAGAGAGAAGCAAATACAAAAGCCACCTTTGGCTAGGCCTGTGGCTCAGCTCAGTGCCTCAAGATGAAGCACCACAAACCTCTCTTCCCATGAGAAAAATCAGCTGAAGAACTCTGAGATGGAATATCTTCTTTAGCTACATGATCCTCTGACTTCTTCTGTAAATTATTCTTTGAGCCCCGGTGCACACTTCAAGGATGATTCTCTCCCACAGCTTGCAAGGCAAGAGTTAAAAAGTAATGAAGGATCAATTGTTTCCCTCAATTTTGCCAGAGTCATTCGCTGCACTAAGGGAACGCTGCACTAAGGGAACGCAGGAGCTACTTAGAAATGCACAGCACTGCAGCCTGGCATAATGAGGTCCCTGTTCTCTCCTGAAGCTGCTTTGGTTCCTATTGCACAATATCCAGAATTGTACAGGGTTAAAATATGATACAATAACCACATTCAACTTTTCCTTCTGACTCTTGACAGATCTCCCATCACCATAAAAGACACAGCCCAAAGAGGAAGAAACTAACAGTCTCCAAGGGGGGGGGTGGAGGAGAGAATAATTGCCTTCTTCTTTTGTATTGATTTGCTTTTCTTACAAGTATTTAATTCCCCCATATTTTTTTTTACTTTCCTCTTTCAGCTCTTTGTCCATAGCAATTATCCCAACTTTCCTTTTCTCATTTCTTAAAGCATTAGGAGATTCAGCTGGCCACGATATCCATCCATCATGAACATCACAAACCCACCTTGCTTGGCTCCAAGCACCAAAAGCAAAACTGGCTACTGGGTCACCAAAGACTGCTTCTGTTAAGGATATTTCCTCAAATCCTATTGAGCTTTTTTTAACATGGAAACCAAATAGATAGCAATAGCAATACATTTAGATTTATATACAGCTTCACAGTGCTTTCAGACCTCTCTAAGCAGTTTGTAGAGTCAGCATATTGACCCCAACAATCTGGATCCTCATTTTATCCACTTTGGAATGATGGAAGGCTGAGTCAACCTTGAGCCTGGTGAAACTTGAACTGCCAAAATGCAGGCAGCCAGCAGTCAGTAGAAATAGGTTGCAATACTGCATCCTAACCACTGCGCCACTAAGGCTCATATCTCAAAGGTGCTTTTTCAAAGGCAGTTGGATTGCTTTTTGAGGAAGAAGAAGAAGAAAAAGACATTTTACTTCTCATCCAAGAAGCTTCATCCAAAGCAGGTATCCAATTGCATATAATTTACTTTTCAGGACCGGAAAATAGAATATCACTTCCCTAGGGCCTTACCATACAACACTGGTGATATGGGGGGAAATCTTGCCAAGATCCTCAAGATCTAATCCTTGAGATCTGATAAGGCTTCTGGTAAGGAGTAAAAAATCTTTTGAGATCATGGCATCCTCACACCAGACCACCAAACTCTTTTAAGAGTAGAATAATTTATAAGATTTCAGCCACAGTACCACTAGTACTAGTACTACTAATCCTACTATTTCTACTATATACAAGATAAAACCACAGCTGTGAATGTTTTAGTTAGTGCTGGCCTTCATTCACGATGAATTCTTCCCAAGAACCTAGGATATTGTAATATACTGATGTGGTATATGTACAGATCCAAACAGTATGTCCATTTATAATTGACAGATGGAAATGTAGTTAATGGGTAGATTTCTAAGTACCATCCCCAAAAATATGTGTGCCAATAGCTAATAACCAATGAGGCCACCACTGCCAAGTTATTATCTAAATATTACTAAAATCCCCATGTCTGTAACCTTTACCTGGGCAAAACAGTGTTTCATAGGACAAAACCTTCTCAATCACAATACCTCAAATGGGCTAACTTACAGAATGCATCCAAAATTTTAAAACTTCAATTCCAGTGGAATTGAAATTTGGCAAATGTTGTAAAATATTTTATGACATAAACTTTGTCATAAATAGTTACCTTGAGATAAGATGGGCAGCCTATAAATTTTATAAATAAATAAAGCACTATGACATAATACAAAATGTCATAAAACATTTCCCATACTCAATCACTCCAGTTTGACTGTGTTATAGCCACATGGACTATTGTCAATCTGAATATCTCCCTAATTTTTTAAGAACAAAATTCAATTCTCATTGTTGAAATAATTGAGGAATATTGTTATTATGGTTGGTCGTACAGTCAGCCAGTGTTTAGACTGGATTTGGCCTTTTTACTCCCCTATCAAGTCCTTCACAAAAACCTGAGCTAGGCAAATATTGTTTTTGGATGATGTCATAATTATTTTAAATTTATTGGCCTCCCATTTCTTTAAAGCAATTTTTATTTTAAATTCACTGATGGTTTACCCTTAAGATCTGTGACAGATGCTTTGCGGCCTATGGATACTACTGATCCTCAGGGTTCAAGCCTTTAGATTGCATGGAGGAACTCTTTCCCAACACAGGTAGTCCTTGACTTACAGCAGTTCATTTAATGATTGCTCGAACTTGCGCACTGAAAAAAGTGATTTATGGCTGTTTTTCATACTTAGGACCGTTGCAGCATCCCCATGGTCACATGATCAAAATTCAGATGCTTAGCAACTAGTCCATAATTATGATGGTTTCAGTGTCCCAGAGTCTTGTGATCTGCTTTTGCAACCTTCTGACAAGCAAAGTCAATGGAGAAGCCAGATTCACTTAACAACCATGTTCCTAACTTTTGTTTTATTAAATTTTTTTAATTTTATTTTAAATATAAACAATTCATCTTCCATTTAATGGTGTGTCTTCTGGGTACAAATACCTTGTGCAATAACCATATTAAAATTTACAACCATATGCATTACTTTGGTATTAATTCTCTATTCTTATCTTATTCTTATTTTACTGACATAATATCTCTATCACTATAACACTCCTCTTCTTTAACATGTTTCATTCTATTAACATAGTTTCTCTCTTTCACTAATCTATTAGCTATTTCCAGCTGTCATATTTTTTCTATCATATTCCTAACTTAACTGCAGTGATTCACTTAACAATTCTGGCAAGAAAAGTCATAAAACAGGACAAAACTCATTTAACAACTGTCTTGTTTAGCAATGGAAATTTTGGGCTCAAATGTGGTTGTAACTCGAGGGCTACCTGTACTGCAAAATCTTGTTCTAATATCCAAATTACAAAGAATAATATGAGGTCATAAGCTTCTGCCAGTTGTTAAAAAGATGCTTAAAAAGGATAAGGAAAGACGAACTTCATGTACCAGCTCTCCATGACATTCAAAGCATACATAAATTCAGAAATGTGCTTCAGAGTTATAACTTCATAATACAAATATTACAACACCCACGAAACCTTGATAGGTTAGCATTTTTTACAACAACAGAAAAGTCATATAGACATTGACCCACTTTTAAAACTGTTCTGATACCTGGTAAGAATCATTGTTATCCTTTCAAGATTGCAATGAAAGAGAAAGAAAATGTTAGAAAGATTGCAGGAAAGGGGTGGAGGTGTCAGAGATTGTGTGTTCTCTCCCGCTTTAGATTCTATCCTCACCCCCGGCTTGCTTCAGTATTTCCCACCATAGGATCCATCAAACAATTACACTTGATTTTGTATTCCGTCTAACCACTGGTCAAATTCCATGGTTTACGACTTAAGATATGCATAGTTTATTCAGTGAAACAGACTTAATATAATGTACAGGTCAAATCCCTGCCTTCTCTCTCTCTTCCTCTCTCTCCACCTCCTTTTCTCCCTCCCTCTCACTCTCTCTCTCTCCTTCCCTTTCTCCCTCCCTCTCCCCACACAAACACACAAATGGGTGAGATATCCAGCATACCAAGCTACCAAAACAGGGGTGGGATGCTACCAGTTCTGCCTGGCTCTATAAAACTGGTAGCTCTAAAGAGCAGCAGACACTGAACTGGTTCTGTGTTTGCTGCTGTTTGACCCACCCGCCTGCCCGGGCTCTTACCTGTCCTTTATTTCCTGCTTTTTCAACCTCAGCAGGGAAAAAGAGGCTTTTCAAACGCTGTGCACCTGCGTGCAGCGTTTTTCAGCTGTCTGGGTGGCACAGCCTATGGTTGTTTTACACATGCATGCAGCGGTCTGGTGCATGCACAAAACATAGTCAGCAAACCAGTAGTAACACCGGTTGAATCCTATCCCTGTACCAAAATCTGTATTTTTCACAGAATCATTTAACAAAAACTTACAAGTCAAACAGCACTCTTAGATTCTGGCACTTTTAAAGACACATAATAGCTTCCAGAATAACTTTCAATGGGAAATTGAAATGGTCAACTCTTACCTCCAAAATACTACTCACAACAATTACAGGTAGTCCTCGACTTACAACAGTTCATTTGGTGACCATTCAAAGTTACAACACCACTGAAAAAAGGGACGTATGACCATTTTCACCTATGAAACAACCCCATGATCATATGATCAAAAATCTGTTGCTTAGCAACTGGTTCATTCTTATGATCTTTGCTGTGTCCCAAGGTCATGTGATCACCTTTTGCAACCTTCTGACAAGCAAAGTCCAATGGGGAAGCCAGATTCACTTAATAACCAGGTTATTAACTTACCAACTGCAATGATTCACTTAGCTGTGGCAAGAAAGGTTGTAAAATGAGGCAGAACTCACTTAACACCTATCTAACTTAACAACAGAAATTTGGGGTTCATTTGTGATCATAAGTCAAGGACTACCTGTACTTTTAAGAAAGAGTGAGGTAGGAAGAAACTGAATTAATGTAATGTAGAGATTTAAGTCCACAGGCTAGAAAGTGGAAAACTTATGAAGTCCAGTCATGCTTGTCACAGGAAAGGCAGTTGGGTGACTTTGGGGTCCTCGGTTTCTTGCTCAAGCTTAAGAAGAAGACAGTGGCAAAACACTTTCAAAAATTTTGTTAAAAAAAAAAAACAACTTTAGGACTTTGTCCAGGCCAAGAGTCAAGAACAACTTAAAAGGACACACACAAAGGAAAAAGGAGACAAAAATAAGTTACGATGTAATATAAATCCTGTTCTCATGTATCATCAGGGAAGTATGCTACATTTAAAACTGTTAAGGATCAGCTACTTCCTTCTCTCCCACTCTCACTCTCTCTCTCTCTCTCTCCTTTAAAAGACACTCTTTGTGGCTGGAAAGCAGACTCTCCCCTTTAAATGCATCATAAGGAGTAAAGTAGTGCTACAATCAAATATTAAATGCAGAAAAAATAAATAAGGTTCTGTCAAGACAAAATGTCCTTCAGTCATCATGTCCCACAAAAGGGATATGTGGTAAGCTTCAGTTTATTTGGGTCTCTCTGCTTTTGACTTGTTCAGCTCTTTTAAACCATCCTTCCTTAAAAGAACCCTGATGAGCAATCATACATAAAGGGAAGAAAATCAAACATGTTAATGGCACATCCAGCAGAACAAAAAATCCAAATCAATAAAACATAATAAGGTGACGACAAGAAACAGCAGAGCAGAATATAAACAACTGCTGAGGTTTGTTTATTGGTTGTGTTATTTTTAAATTAAACTAGCATAAAGATCTTTAAACACAGCACACTGAAAAGTGTGATTAAATATTTTGACTCAGGACTTGAAAGTAAAGTGGGAGGGTAAATGTTCAGTCTTTGAAGTTAACAGTTCCAAAGCCTAGGTGCCAACTTGGAGAAGACCAAATCCACTCTGGGTAGGGTATAGCAATAGCACTTAGACTTATATACTGCTTCACAGTACTTTACAGCCCTCTCTAAGCAGTTTAAAGCATCAGCATTTTGTCCCCAACCATCTGGGTCCTCATTTTACTGACCTCAGAAGGATGGAAGGTTGAGTCAACCTTGAGCTGGTGAGATTCAAACTGTCAAATGGTGGGCAGCAGAATTAGCCTGCAATACTGTATTCTAACCACTGTACCGCCATGGCTTAGTGAAGGACACAAGAAAGATTATGATCCAGTACACCCACTTGCTCCAACTGAGTTATAAATTAGTGCTTTGAACCTCTGACATGCATGATCCCTCTGACGTACATGATCCTTGAATTAGGCTTGAAAGAACCATGTTGGGTTTCACATTTGGGTAATCATGTTCTTATCACTTCTCAGTCAAAGTTGCACTCAATCACATTCATGCATTCAAGTGTGAGTCATCAAACATTGGAAAAGTATTGGTAGTGGATCAGTGGTGGTATTCTACCGGTTTGGCCCGGTTCTGGCATCCTGACAGCACCGAAGATCAGCTGGCAAAGAACTGGTTTGCTCTGAGTCTCTCCAATGCTCTGCAGTTGAGCCCACCTGCCTGCCCCTGCTCCTAGGTCCTTTTTAACTTCTCAGCTATTTGGCGCAGCAGAGCGAATTGCCATGTTAAACAGTTGAGAGGCACAGTAGCTTAGTTTTTACTGTTTTAACATGCTCAAAGCATGCATTTGGCGGATGCATGCGCACAATTACGCGAGGCATGCAATCTCACCCCTGCAGCCACACCCACAGAACTAGTGGTGGGAACTTTTGAATCCCACCACTGTTGTGGATGCTTATTTGAAGAAGACCATAAAGTGGAAAAAGTATTACATTCTCATCTAACATCATAAGAGAATGAAAGCATACTGAATGAGCAGCTGGAGAAGATTGAAAGCAATATGAAATTGTCAACAGACAAAAATTAGAGGAAAGGGGCTAAAAAACAGCTTTCCTGTGCCTAATGATGGACATTGTGTTTGAAAACAGCTAACCTGTGCCCTGGTTTTCTGAGGGCTATTGTGCTGCTAACATTAAGTGTGATTAGTAAAAAGACTGGCTTTTCCAAATAATCTGTTTCCCCTTTGCCCTCCTCCTTAGACAATTAAAATCCTGTAGCATCAGCTATAAATTCTGTAAAAAGTGAAGCAGAGAGTTCTCAACATCTGCAGGCCTCCCCTTGAAGATGCTTTGGAGAATTCCGTCTAAGGCAGGACGTGGTAATTCTCATTTTTAAGGAGAAATGGGAATATCAACTGTGAGGTTATAGTTATTTTCCAGGTCCAGTACAGTTCTTGCCTAGCAATTCAGGCTCTTTTGTACCACAGAAAGTACCTGTTTTCATTCTTGGTGAAATCCTTCATTTTACTGTATATCAACAGGATCTTTCTGAGTATCTTTGGAAAAACTACAGAAAGCCGAATCCATTTTAATTTTTTAAACAGTGTTGGGGAGAGGAGAGGAGAGGAGAGGAGAGGAGAGGAGAGGAGAGGAGAGGGCAGGGCAGGGCAGGACAGGACAGGACAGGACAGGACAGGACAGGACAGGACAGGAGAAACATGCTTTGAGAACTAACTACAACACATTAAACACATATTAGCATGTTAATAGCTCAGCATGCTTTTTCCGACTTGAGGCTAAAAAGAAAGAGAACTTTATATACAGGAGTCAGAACTTTCACCAAAACTTCAATGTGGATATATGAGCAGAGACAAATCACTGAACCACAGAGAGGTGATGGGAGAATCCAAATGAAAGCATCTCTGGTAGACGGGTTGACTAGCCTCCATCTGAACACTTCCAGCATAGAGAGCTACCACTGAAGGGAAGTCTACTTTCCAGAAACTATGTTGGTTCTTAGTTATAGAAGCACCTAAGCAGGTCAGCTAAGGCCTTAATTAATACATTAACCCCCGCATATATACCATTTGTCTGACATGGTATAGGGTTTCCTGCCTAAGCAGAGGGTTGGACTAGAAGATCTCCAAGGTCCCTTCCAACTCTGTTATTTTATTCTATTATATTCTATTCCATTCCATTCTGTTCCATTCCATTCCATTCTATTATTAGTCACTTGATCAATTTCAACATCAGTTGATTTCTGAGTGTGGATGGGTGATTGTAGTTTAGGGTATGGGCCCATAGGTTTTTGAGTCCGAGAGCCCTGTAAAAAGGGTTATTTCAAGAAACAGATTAAGCAATATTTATTGCCAATGAAGAGAAATAGAGCTGCTGCAGATCTCCATAAACAAAATAAAAATCTCCCTGCTGGAACTCACAGACCACCGGGGTCCCTTTATATCAACTTTGGGGCAACTCTTCAGCTGAGAGAACATGTTCTGTACAGTAAGCAGAAAGGTTAATTTAGGGGAGCAAAGCACAACCTTGTCCACCTTGCTGTCCCTGTGCAGTACATGGCACAATGGGGTGCTGCAAACATCCTCCTTGGCTGATCCGTTAAAAGCTTTTAAGTTTCTTAAAACTTCTTAAAACAGTTTCTTCTGTCAGGGAAGTCAACAGAGTAAGAGATGCTGTGATGTTAATAGTTGAACGTCATATTGCTCATTGCCATTATGATGGATCTTGCTTACTTCTGCGATTTTATTTGTAAATGTATATTTTAGCCATATCAGCCACCATGATGTGAATCTAATAGGTTAGTATAAGCCCAAGTTATTCTATGTAAAGAAGCAAAATCCCTTTCTGTAAGAACTGCTCATCTAACACAACGACACATCCAACATTCAATTATCTTCAGATCCTTAGCTCTGGGAAATCTCTATCTTGGCACACAAAACAGAAGCATCACTACTATCCCATTGTTGTTTTTCCTTTCTGCTGCTGACTTGCAGTATCCAAGAAGTTGTATTGTCACCTATCCCAAAAGGCCAAAGCAGTCAAAGTAAATATATTGACACTGGATTTGTACTGTAAATCCTTTGGTGCTCATTGACATTAGCTAGAAACACTGGAAGTCCATTCAATGTGAATTTGGCTTCAGCTGAACCCAATTGACTTTTATTTTCTGAACAAGATCAGGACAGGCATCATGACAAGCTTTGCAAGTTATTGTGGGCGACAACTCCCACCTGCCTTTGCAACAGGTCCTGCTTATGAAGACTAGTCAAAGTTGAATCTGGTGTACCTGTAGGATGATTCACTTTTTTAGAGAGCTGGAAAAACAAATGATGCATGTAAACAATATTCATTCTTCTCAATGTGACAACTGGGCCAAAAAAATCATTAAGATACAGGTAATTGGTAACTAATTACAAAAAAGATGTTGAGACTTTGGGGGAAAAAAGGTGCAAAGAAGAACAACGAAGACGTTTAAAGGCCTGGAGATGAAAACATATGAAGAACAGTTGCAGGATTTGGGTTTGGCTAGTTTTTGGAAAGGAAGGACTAGGGGTGACATGATAGCAGTATTCCAGTATTTGAGAGGCTGCCACAAAGAGGAGGGGGGGTCAATTTATTTATCAAAGCACCTGTAGATAGCACAAGAAACAATGGATGGAAATTAATCCACAGTGGCACAGTGGTTAGAGTGCAGTACTGCCGACTACTTCTTGCCGGCTGTCAGCAGTTTGGCAGTTCGAGTCTCACCAGACTCAAAGTTGACTCAGGCTTCCATCCTTCCGAGGTGGGTAAAATGAGGACCCAAATTGTTGGGGGCAATAACCTGACTCTGCAAAATGCTTAGAGGGAGCTATAAAAGCTCTGTGAAGCAGTATATAAGTCTAAGTGCTATTGCTACTGTTAATCAAGGAGAAAAGCATACCTGGAAGTAAGGAGAAACTTCCCAACAATGAGGACAATTAACCAGCGGAACAACCTGTCTCCAGAAGTTAAGGGTGCTCCAACACTGGTGGTTTTTAAGAAGAGACTGGAAAACCATTTGCCTGAAATAGTATAGGGTATCCTGCTTGAGCAGGGGGTTCGACTAAAAGACCTCCAAGGTCCCTTCCAGATCTATTCTGATGGATTGATGAGAACAGGCTATGAGAACAGGCTATGAGAAACAGTACTGTAGTCAATCAATCCTTGATTGAGTTTCAATATAAACATACAACAATTTGCCACCTTGCTTTAATTCTTTGTTGTCCGAGCCACAGTGGCCTTTGAATCTTTGCCACAACAGCTGGATTGGAGACAGGCAACAGCCTCCAACAAATTCTAATCAAGCTTGGATTGATTGACCCCCACATCTTCAGGGACTTAGAGGGACTCCAGCAGTCTTTGAGAACCGCCTCTTGAACAGAGAATGTTAAATGTATCCACCCTTTTCAGGCAAAGTTACATTAATGATCCCAATTTTGCTATCCCTCCTACATCAACAATGACTCCTTTAGAGCCATGCTGTGCCCTCTTCTATCTGCCTTTTCTTAGTTAAAAGATTTCTCTCCAAAACCCTGCTTGAATTAAAAGATGGAGAATACGGAAAAGCAAGCACTTCATTATTAAGCGTCATTAGCCTTGTGTTTGTTCTCCATTTAATTCATATATGCAGATTTAAATACCATTCATGTTAGGTTTGATAAAGGGGTAATTTTAAAAGTGGATTCTCTTCCCTCCACCAAGAAAATAAAGTGAGCATGCTAAACAAATAGACCCTTTGTTCAGCTTTCTAAAAGCTTTTAAATGCTTTCAGCTTCCCACAAGTGCCAGAAATACACAGCACCACATAGAACAACCACCGTTTCCAGCAGATAAAGAAAATGAGAGTGGAGTTGTATTGTAACTGATATTGAGCTTGGAAAAGGAACTTATAACTTTCACATAATGCCGAGACAAAATTTGAATACTTCAAATTTAATATTGGTTTTTTATCTCTCATAATCTTATTTCTTTCTCCACCACAAAATTAATTTTAAAAAGGTAAACTTGGGCAATATTGTTGGGAGTATTCTGCAGGCTGACTAGTTGCCTACAAGAACTACAATCCCCAGAATCCATGGGGGAAAAGCAGAGTGGGTCAAAGGCCAACTGATTCAATCCATGGTACAAATATCACCAAGGAGTTGTAAAAGCCCAAGTGATCTTGCATGTCAACCCTCCTACCCTTACATAAGGATTGTACAATGCAATATAATATTCATTGGAGCTAAGGCATGTGTGATAAAGAAAAGAGAAGAGAAGAGAAGAGAAGAGAAGAGAAGAGAAGAGAAGAGAAGAGAAGAGAAGAGAAGAGAAGAG
>BLBF01000042.1:11086644-11109810 GCA_015471245.1 Laticauda colubrina | reverse complement strand
AGAAGAGAAGAGAAGAGAAGAGAAGAGAAGAGAAGAGAAGAGAAGAGTTGGAAGGGAACTTGGAGGTCTTCTAGTCCAACCCCCTGCTTAGGCAGGAAACCCTATAATACTTCTGACAAATGGTTATACAACTTTTTTTAAATGTTGGAGCATTCACAACTTCTGGAGGCAAGTTGTTCCACTAATTAATTGTTCGAAATGTCAGGAAATTTCTCCTTAGTTCTAAGTTGCTTCTCTCCTTGATTAGTTTCCACCCATTAAGTCCCAAATTAAATACTTCAAACTACACAAGAATAACCCAAAGCCTTTGAATCTTTCAGGCTGTATGCAGCAAAGATAATTTCCCATTCTCTTCTTTAGTTATATTTATTATTTATAAATACATTTATATGACCATCTAACATGTCAATGACTTTGGGTGATTTACAAATCTAAAAAAAAAAACAGAAACATCACAATATGGAAAAAATACTATCAACACCAAGAGGGACAATAAAAACTCACTTCCCCATCAAACATATAATCTAAAGGAGCCTGCTAAGCACCGTATCCCAAGAACTGAGTTAGAACCATCTTAGTAGCATACAGATTGGTAGCAAATCAAATATCTGGGGATTTGTTGTTCCAGATGGCAGGCACCATCACAGAGAAGACTGGGTCTTGCAAGATGATACTGTTTAATCGAGAAGACCTGAAGCATGCCAATGCCAATTGTACAAGACAGGCAGAAACTATGGAACCATGTCTCCAAAGCATCAGAGGGCGGGACATGAAGTAATGGGTGGAAGCGTATTAATTATAGATCCAACCTCGAAGGAGAGATTTTCTGATAGTGAGAACAATTAATCAGTGGAATAGCTTGCCTCCCAGGGTTTTGAATGCCCCATCACTGAAGGTTTTCAAAAATAAACTGGACAACCATTTGACTGGAATACTGTAAGGCTCCTATTTTGATTGGACTAGAAGATCTCTAATGTTCTTCCAGCCCTATGATTCTATATTCTATGACAGCAATATTTGCAGGACAATTTGCTGGTCAAAAGGGAATGTCCAGTTCAAGCTTGCGTCAAATAGAACAAAGAAGTAGTTTGTTGATTGCATCCACTCTTGCTCCCAGTTCTTGCAATAGGTAAACTTGAATCCCAGCTACATATAACTGGTAGCTGTAGGCTACAGTGTTCTTCACAAAACTCTACATAACCCCTAAAAAACTCTTCCAAATGTTACCATATCATTCCTTTTTGATAGAAGGGGATCAATCATTATTAAAGGGGGTCATCGGTTACATTTTAATTTTAACTATATTTATATTAAATTAAGATTCATTTTTGTCTTGTCTCTGCTGCTTCTTTGTCTCATCTCTCTCATATATTGTTTTTATTGCAGCCACTGGCATGATTTTCAGTAGGCCAGTGCAGTCTTGATTATGCACTCCTGTTCAAGGTAACTTAATCTACTCATGTTATATGATTTGCTGAAGAAGTCAAAATGATCTACTCCACAGATCATGTTAAGTCACAAAAACTTGCTTTACAAACCACAGCAGCTGGGTTCCTACCCCAAGCCCAAAACAAAGAAACCACACCACTGTGTTTGTGGAAACCTTGTCTTTCTTAGAAAAGAAAGACAGAACTGCTGAAACCCTTGCTTCAAATCTTTCCCGCTCCAAATAGCCCTTGTCAAATGCTCTTCTCTCCAGAATACAGAATCCCTGTTCTCTCTTTCCAATTTATGGATGAGGATGAGCTTTTTAAAAAATGGGTTGAAGTTGGAGAAAATCTAGATGGGACAGAAATGTGAAGGCCTTCTTCAAATACTCCAGCATCACTACTTTGTGTTAAAACAAAACAAAAAAAGGTGTATGGATGTCTACTTTATGGACCCAGGAAGTGTGCCTATTCCTGCCCCCTAGAATCATCTCCCTTCTGAAATCCATGGGGCTCCCACTCCTATGTTGTTCAACTTGTTTGTTTCCCCAGATTTTGAAAGGATAGGATGGTTATGGAGCTCCTTCACTGGCTTGGTTTTGTTTTGGTTTTTGATCATTATACTTTGATCTTATAGTTTGATGTATTTAAGTTGGATTTTAGTTGTCAGATCTCCACAGTCATATGGGAGTTAGGCTGCCTATACACTTAATTTAATTTATACTACAAATTAAATACATTATTATCAGAGACTTTGTGCTTGGCACTAGAAAAATTAGCATTTCTAGGCATTTTTCTTACTCTGTAGCATTGGTGTGATCAACAAGGCAGCATTCATCCAGGATAAGTCAGAATCAAATCTGTTGATGTCGTAGGACAGGGCTGTCAAACTTGTGGTCCGTGGGAGAGATGCATCACACGCTGGCCTCATCCATGCCCAGTTTAGTGAAAGTGAAAAAAGTCCCAATACATCACGTGACGATGCTGTGACAACATGAGTTTGATACCCCTGTTGTAGGAGAAGAGCAGCCTGATCTGGAAGGCAGGGTTAAATCTGTCATCAGTCACTGCATTGCCAGAGATCCAAATCCAGCCCCTCTGAATTTCATTGCCCCCTATCTAGCACTAATTAGCTATGAACATTAATTGACTGGATTTCATATAGAGTAGCAATAATATTTTTTTTTGTACTTTGAACTCAATGAATACTTCTGGTTATTTTCACTTGACATTTTTCTAATTCATGGAGGAGGGCTGGATTTGGGTCTCTTGAATCCAAACTCATGGCACACTTAACCTCACCTTTCAACTAAGCCTGTTCTTCTCCTACATCATAAGCCAAAGGTACACAATCATTCTACTTTGCTGACATTATAAGCATGTGTGAGCTGCTCCACCTAGGAACTCTCAAACTGGATTCTTACCCATTGTTACACCAGACTAAAATGGGGTAGTGGGCATAGACTGTGATTCATGAGGAATCCACTCATTAGCATAGCTTGCTCTGGAAGCCAGGCCATCGCACAATGCCATAGAATATGGCCTACTTGTTTGTGCACAGCATGCTAGATATATATAGTAAGTGTGTTTTGTTAATACAAAGGTTTACTGTAGATAGAGAGTTCCAAAATAGAAGTGGGTATGTAACTAGGCCAAACTGAATTCATTCAAGTTGGACCCTTACATTTCTTTTAAATTAGAACTCTACCAACTGTACCAAATAACATAAAAACTGAATGAAAACCAAGTAAAGGAGGACAATTGCACTGGGTGAATCCATAATTCATTCCAGAATCGAAGGGACTGATCATATGTAAAATTACCATTTATTCTCCAACCCGAACTGAACTGAAGCACTTCAGAGTCAGAAATTAATTACCTTCCTACAACATATTTGCAGAGCAAAATCCCTGATTGAGTCTTCTTAGCCCTGGAAAAATGTTAATCATAAGATTCATACTTGTGTCAAGATCCTAGATTATTTTCAGTAAATGTTATTTTTAAATAAAAATCCATCTGCCAGCATTCTGCTGCGATTTAAAAGCTATCTGATAATTCAGATCAAGGATGCAACATTTTCAAAGGTACCTGACAGAAATGTTGTCATGGAATGTTGCTTCTACAGAAAAAGAAAATTAGAAATTGGTCAATTAGAAATTGAGAAAATTGGCTGATTCTAATCTTACTTCCCTCTGAAATGTACAGGAATCTCCTCTGAGCAAGAACTTGCCTCTAGATCAGAAGCATACCAGTTTGAAGAGTTATATCCAAGGGCAGCAGAAGACATAGTATTGAGTCAACACTTTCAGGCTTTTTAAAATATTGTTTGGAAAGTTTTGTTGGAGGCTGTTGTGGTTTTTTTTTTGAAAGACTGTATCTCAGAAGTGGTGGTTTTTTTTCCCCAAAAAAGAAAAAGGGAAACTGCACAGCTGATTTCTAATGTTCAGCCCACAAAATGTAGTGGCACTATCTTAGAAGTGGTGGTCTCCAAAAATAAGGCCTGCAAACCAAAATTTGCCCACTTCTGCTTTATATTATCACTATAATTGATATGCCACTTAATGTGAAAAAAAAAGTCTCTAAGCAGTTTATAAGAAATGTGAAAATAACAAAGCCAATGATAGTCAACTTTCTTGTCCACCCCAAAGAAAAATAGTTATGATAACAATCGCCTATTTCAGGAAGCAAGTGCAGCAAATTATCAAACACTTTCCAGAATATTTTCCAGTTCTTGGTGACCTCTTTGAATGACCACAGGATTGATGCTAACTTGATCTTGGGTAGAATCCTATTTCAAAGGAAAGGAACAGCAAGAGAAAATACATCCCTCTGTGGTTTCTGATGCCAAGAATCACTCAGGGATGGAACAAGAAAGGTGTCCATTCAACTAAGACTTTACTAGATGGAAAGATCTTATTGGAAGAAGATGATCATCCAAGTCCTAACCCAAAAAGGACTTTGAAAGTAACAACCAGTACACTGAACTGCATTCAGAAACAAACTGGCAACCAATGCAACTCTCTTAAAATAGGTGTGTTAATTGGAAGGTACTTGTTTAAACTATTGCATTATGGGCTCTCTGTAGCTGCCAGAGGGTCTGCAGCCACAGGTTGCCTGAATCTGACAGCTGATTCAAGAGTGGATCCATGATAAGCAGAGCCTCTTCATTCAGAACCAGCTGCAAGTGGTGCACAAAATAGAGTTTGTGCAAAGCCCCACCATTACACTCTGTAGATACTTGACTAATTACCAATCCCATTAATTGTGAGACAAGGGAAGAAATTCTATACAAAATGACATACTTTCCAATGGTTTCTCTGGTAAGAACCCAAGCCATTGTTTTTGGCTTATTATATGAACTATGTCATTTCATGAAATAACATGGAGCTCATCTCTTAGGGCATTATTGTGATTTTTAAAAGGAAAACAAACCAAAAATGTAGCATGATGTTTAGATACAGCCTGTTAACTTTGCATTGTGCTAGCACAGATTCATGCACATGAAGTACATGCATGACATTCTTCAAGGTAGGATTAATATTAACATGAACTTCCCAAAGAATGTGCAACCACCAGATACTTTTTCTTCAGCTGTCTGTTTAATCCAGAACTCAACGTGATTCCTTAACAAATTCTGCAAAATACAGAAGAAGATGCTTCCACCTATTAATTAGCCAGCCTTTGATAGTTGGTGGCTACTTGCTATAAACCACACTAACTAAGCCTTTGAAAAGAGTGAAAGACAGAAAACAAGTGTTTTAATTTCATTTCTCGTGAAAAATATTGTCTAAATGTCAGGGGTTTTATGCACATGCTACTTATTCTTGGTGATGGCAGCAGCGAATTAATTTGTGGCTATTTCTTCGATGCTTGACTGGAATATTTCTTTAAACAGATACATACAGCAAAAGTGCAAACCTTCTTTCCCACAAGAAATGTGACCTAGTAAAGCACTGTCCCCTAGAGTTTTTACACACTTAGGGAAATTGGGAAATGAGACATTATGCAAACATCGGATACAATATCCAAGCCCTGTTGCATTTGCTGTTTATGGGGGAGAGTGTCCATGAACACTATTTTCCACCTTCTTTTTTCTCAAAAGGCTGGCAAAGTAGATCTAAGCATCCTCCAATCCTTTCTCGATGCTCATCTAGACATTCTTGCAGCAGTGAAGATGCTCAGCTCAATTTTCCTCCTGCAGTAGAAATGTTTCAGGCAGGCAGTGAACTATAAACTCCCAGAATCAAATATAATCATCATTACACATGTGGTCATTATGCACATTAGAGTAACCAGCAATTTATTAAGAAGAAACTTTATGATCATTCACTGCACCTATATAAACAGCACCCCCCCCCCAATTGGCAATGAGATGGACACAAACACATCCCAATGCCGACCGAGCAAGAGGATACTCTCAAAATATATGTTCATGAAATTCTTAAAGACTCTAAACATCACATGGGAAGACATTGAAGGACTCGCCCCAAACCAAAAATGCTGGAGATCCCTTGCTGCCCAATATGCTACATAGCGTGGGAGGATCTAATGCTAATGCTAAATGCAAACAGCCAGAGCAAGTAGTTTCTCTCCTAGGCACAAAGAAAAAAATATTTGCTGTGAACCCCTTGTGCTGTCAGGAAGGGCATCTGGCCAGTAAAAGTTCAGCTCCATTCAGTGATCCTGACTCTGTAATTTCCAAATTAAGAGATTTACAGAGATGTAAAAAGAGAGTTGGAAAAATAGGAGCAAGGATGTGGATGCAAAAAGTCCATAGAAGTGTGGAATCTAAATGAAACTCAATATATACTGTATGTATCTCTTCCTTCCTTATTTACTCTCTCCTCCCCTCTCTCTCTCACCCAAACACACATCCAGACCAGCAAAAAAAAAAAAAAAAAGAGTGAAAGATAAATGGTCAAGCCTCACGAGACATCTCTAAACTCAACAGGATGATGTTCAGCATTATTCTGACCAGGTATATGAGCAAAATCACATGAGTATACCAAAAGTAATCATATTGTCTGCCACTTCTCTTTCATCCTTGTTATTTGGTACCAAACAAATTGACTGAAAAGGACATTACAGCAATAGCAAACCAACCCCATCCTTCATCAACCAAGCTGATAAAATCTCATAGACCCATTTGCTTATACCTATCCATTTGCCAACAAATGCTGTGTTCTTTTTGTGAATACCAATTGAGCTGAATTATGCACCTTGCATAACATAGAGCCAAATAATTTTGAAAATGTTTATGAGGGGCAGGAGGAGTATCAAATATAAACACTAAGTCAATTATGAGGCCCAAACACAGTTCCTAATATAGATTTCCAGAAGCTCTAGTCAACCAAGACAAGCAACAGATGGTAGATTGTTTATGGATTCAGTGTAATCAACTAGGGAGCCTGGGTCCTTCAGATAGCCCGGTTCAGAAAAAATCATTGTGTATTTGTCCACTCCCACATGCACATCCTCAAAACCTTGTGAAACTAGTTCAAAACTTCCAGACCACATTCTCTAATATGCATCTTTAATGATCACCGGGTCACATATTAGTGCAAGGGTTGCAACCTGAGGATGCCATCAAGCACGTTAGCAAACATCAAGTGAGTTTTTGTACAGGGCATCCCATTAAAGTCTTTTTTTTAAACCACTGGATTAAAAGCTCTTAAAAGCAAGAGATTGCACTTGGCTCTTCTCTCCTGCTTCTGCAAAAGCAACCAAGGAAGGAACAGCGCTTGCTTCTGCTGCAGAACCCAGCATCCTGTCAAAACCTTTGCTCCTCAAACATGCATAAAATCCATTTCTTCTCTCTATGTGTCAGTAACTCAAGGGAAGGAGAGCAGGGATGGCTTTCTCCCTTTCCATCTGAGCTACAGCCAGCATTCTCTGCATCAGAAGGCTGTTGCCAGGGAAATGGGATGAATTTTAGAAGGGGAAGCAAGGCTGGGGAGCAGTTCCTTTCAGATGGAGAGGGACAGGAGGAGGACTTTCGTGAGTAGAGGGAACACTTAGGCTAATATCTGGTCTCTTCATGAAGGGGAAGTTGTTTCGACACAAGACCACAGGCTCACAGTTGCCGCAGCAAATGCCTGGCACAGAAGTCAAGGCTGGCTTGGCTGGCTGGCTGGCCGGGTTGCCTTGGGAGGAAATGAATGAACGTTCCTTCCCGCATTTCACTCTGCTAACATCAGCCTGGGATTTGCATGGCACAAACAGGTGCCCACCTTCAAATTGGGCACCCATTGGTCAATGGGGGAAGGGGGGGCAACCTGCTGTGCATAAAAACTGCTCTGCCAGCTTCTCAAGCTAAGGCCCATGCCCACTCAGCTGCTTCCAGAGGGTTAAACACCGTCTCCCCCTGGCTGCCAATTCAAGTTTATTCCCACCTCCATAACATGGTTTGGAAGTGTAAGCGAGTTATTTTTAGCCTCCTTCAAATATATAGAAACACACACACACACAATGGGGGGAGGGGGGGAGAGAGAGCCTTCCCTGTTGGTATTCTATAGGGATGCTCAGTGCTTCCTCACTCTACCCCCCCCCCATGCCAAGCATGCACTCCATACTAAATGCCATGCCAGAAATAGATCTGCAAAGTTTAATTGCAATCCCCCACCCCCACCCGCCATTCAAGCTTCAGAGCTAATCTCACAGATGTAGGTGGCAGGTCTAAATGGCTGGATGCTAAAGAGCCCTGTCTCCACCTGCTAACAAGGGAAGCATCTTTGCCTTCTGTGGATGGGCAAAGCTGGCCCAGGCATCAGTTCTCAGGCATCAGTTCAGTGTGGTTACAACAGGCCCTCTGTCTCTTGGCCCAAATTAACTTGCTGGCATCCAAACATGCCCCAAAGGGAAAGAGCTACTCATGTTTCGCCTGTGGCTCACACTGGGTCAAGGAAGAGGCAGTGGGCAGAGGGACCAGGCAACCTTTTCCTAAAGCAAGCATAGAGGGTGACAAGGGAGAGAATGAGAGAGAGAGAGAGAGAGAGAGAGAGAGAGAGAGAGAGAGAGAGAGCAAGCAGATAATCCCCCAGCCTAGGGAAAAGCTGTCCTCCAGCAGGCTCATCCAAGAAATCCTTAGAGCCAGAGGGAGGAAATCTCTTGCAAAGCCACCCACGCCGACCTAAACGGCAAAGGAAAAGGATCCCCGGGCATTTGTAACCGGAAAAAGCAAGCAAAGGTATCCTTTGCGCTTCTTCCTCTTCTCTTGCGCACATCTCTCTCTCTCTCTCTCTCTCTCTCTCTCTCTCTTTCTCTCCCTCTCTCCTCTCTTTCTGCTCATTCATTAATCCGGTCCGAGAGCCCGAGCATACACACACACACACAATTTCTATCATGCTCTAGCTTTGCCACCTCCGGACTTGGCGCCCTCGACTGGCTCGGCTTCTTCGGACCCAATCGCTCCTGGCAACAGCGGCGCAGAGCAACCTAAACTCTCCCGAAGAAGCCTTCGCTCGCACTTCCTCGGCGGAGGAACCGGGAGAGTCGTGGATAGAAAAGGGTTGGATTGGGAGGGAGAGGAATTGCACGGAGATGCCGGAGAGGGAAAAGGCGGTGGCAGAGGCGGCAGCTAAGCAGGTTCCGAGCGCGCTCCTGCGGGAATTGCAAACAAACTCTCCCCCCCCCTCCCCCCGGCCCCAAGTTAGCAAACCGGTTTGTGGATCAGGGAAGAGTGGAAAGAGAGGCGGGGAGAGCTGCTCCTCTTGGGTACCATACTGTTGCGCGCCGCCGGGGATGGAGGGAAAGTGGGGTTCAGTTCGGAGCTTAGCCCAAGAAGGAAGCTTTGAGGAAAAGGGGGGGGGGGTAAAGGTCAGCAGGGGAGGGCGGGCTGCATGCTTACAAGGCCATCACGATTTTATCCTGGGGGGGGGGAGGGAATAGCGGGAGGGGGGATACTGAAAGAGAAAGAGAGAGAGAGAGAGAAAAGGAAAGCCGCGGTTGCACTCACCGTAGACGCCTTGTCCGGAGATGCCCTCCAGCAGCACGGTGAGCAGCCACACGATCCCGTAGGCTAAATCCATCTTGGGGGAAGCAGCCACATATCCAGGCGAAGGGGACCCGGAGGGACTGGGAAGGGGAAGGGAAAGGGAAAGGAGGGAGCGGGGAAATCGAGGGAAGGAGCTGAACCACGCTCGTTCGCCGGCTCGGCCACGGCCCGATCGCCGCTTCGGCAGAGAAGAGAAGAGCCACCCCCCACCCCCACACCAAGCAGCAGGAGCAGGAAGCCGAGTCCGGTTAGAAAACGGAGGCTGCAGCGGCGTCCTTGCGCGGCGCGCTTTGCTGGGCGAGCGCCTCGGCGGCAGCGGGGAGCTCCGAAGCCATGGCGGGAGCACCCCCACCCCCAGCACACGCACGCGCGCACACACACACACACAGTCAGTCACTTACACACACGCACACACACACACACACAGTCAGTCACTTACACATACACACACACACACACACACAGTCAGTCAGTCACTTACACACACACACACACACACACACACAGGCCTGCGGGAGGAATATCTGCTCAGATCCTTCCGGAGCGCTTTTTGCGGCCGGTGATGCCCCGGCGACTGCGGGGCCCGGCCAACTTGCCTCGGCTGGCTTGATCGGTTTGGATGACAGGGTTGGGCAGGGAAGGCAAAAGGGAAAGCAAGGGAAGGGTGGAAGCGCGCCCGGAGCTGGGGGGGGGGGGGGGCGGCAGCTGCGGGGCTTGCGCGCCGCGGTCACGTTGGACTCTACGTGCTCCGTGCCGGCCCTGCCAGGCGGCCAAGGCAGCACCGAGCCGGCGACGTCAACTGCGCGCCGCCGCCCCTTCGTCTTCCCCTTTTTTTCCCCCCCCACCCCCCCCCCCCCACCGCGCTTCTCCTCCTCTCCTCACCACGGAGAGCGAGGCAATGGGAGGCGCCGCGCCTCCCTCGCGCTCTCCCCGGCTCCCTCACAGCTGCCCCACTTGGGGGCGAGCTCTCCGGCAGGTGTGCCAACTTTGGGGAACCACCGCGCTCTTCGTCTGGAGGTCGGGGCGGGTCTTTGGGTCAAGTCTCCTCCTCCCCCCGCCTCGCCTTTGAGTTCCCATCTGGGTTGGCCCGCTTCCTCTTTCGGACTCGCCCTAAAAAGTGCGGCCGGGTTGGTGGGAACAAGCGAAAAGAAGCCAGCCGCACGGGGTGACGCTCATCCCTTAGAAGGAGGCAGGCCCCCACCCCACCTCCGAGCTACGTTTTCCCCTTCGGGGGAGCGTTCGGATGCTGTCAGCTTTTAGGCTTCACTGCATTCTTAATGATAGACCGAGGCTTTCTCGGAACTGGGAGGCTTTCCTCTCTGCTTCCTTCTGCGAAGTAGGGTAGCTCTGGACTTTGAACGCCCTGCAGTTGTTCGGTAGAGATAGGACACTGACATTTCTTTTTCAGCTCCTTAAAAAAGGGATCACCAGATGGATGAAACCTCACCATCTTCTCTGATCTCCTTTTGAACCCTAGTCATCCATTTGGATAGTTCTCTTCTGATGCTGACATTTGGGCCCTTTTGGGCGTGGAAATCTTCTGCTATATCTACTCCCAATGCAGTGTGGTTTTATTCAAATATTCTCTCTCTCTCTCTCTCTCTCACACACACACACACACACACACACCACACCACACCTCAACACATAACACACACACACTTTCTCTCCAAGCAGCTGCTGCTATGAAAAATAGCTTTCAGGCTACACAGCATTCCTTGTCACCTGATGCTCTGACTGCTTTTAGCTCAATAAGCAGCAATGTTTGATTTAGAAATACGCCACATGATTTATACCATCTTAGGAGAGGCAGTTAAATTTGATATGTTATTCATGATATGTGAATGAGCAGCACACGCAAACATCCAGGCAGTCCTAAAGCAGTGCATTTTTCTTCCTCTTTAAAAAAAAAAGAAAGAAAACATGGGAGCTGATAAATGGGGTAGACCGCATACTGAAACCTTTCCCAATTTAGGGCATTCGATTTAGAGGCATTCGATTACAGTACCAGTCATTTCAAGCAACATAGTTGCATGTTGTTGGGGTGAAGAGTAATCCATCATGTATGAAGAGCAGCAGGTTGGGGAAGTCTGGCTCATACCAGCAGGAGGTTCTCACCTTGAAACTTATCATATGGAAAACAAGATGAGGCTCTCAGTCATTGAAAGGAGCTTTCAATGCATTGGAGATAGATGCCCAACTATCTAGTAGTTGGTAGTAGTTGGCAGGACAGCTCTGATATCTTTGTGTTCCGTGCAGAGGTGGGCTTCAAAAATTTTAGCAAAGGGTTCTCTGCCCGTTTGCTGGGTGGGCATGGCCATGGTGGGTGTGGCCTAGTCGGCTTCCTGCACCACAGCAGGAAAGGGGAAAATGCTTTTGCCCTCCTCGGGCTCCAGAGGCTTTTCTAAAGCCTCCAGGGCAAAAACAGCCTCCCAGGGCTCCAGAGGCTCTCTGGAATCCAGAAACAGGCCAATTTCTGGCCTTCCCAAACTTCTGTTTTTCACCCGAGTCTCTGTGCACATCCTGCACTTACCTGCATCCAAAACAGGCTGCGTGGGGACTCCTGGGAGGGGCAGGGTCGGGTGGGCAGGGCCAGCCAGGAGTGGGATTTGGGAGTTCTCCAAACTGCACAGAATCTTAGCTAGATGATCTCCTGAACCCCTGCGAATCCCCAGCAGCCAACCCTTTGTTCCATGATAAGATAATTCCTTCAGAATGAACAAAACAAAGTCTCTGTGCTCCTCTTCCTCCACTGTCTTCATTCAGAAACCTGGAAGTTGGCTTAGACATTTATTTTCTTTCAAACTCACTGGTTATGTAGGTTCTTCTTAAAGCTTTGCTGAAAACCATCAGCAGTGGACCATTGTGGGTGGATTTTTGTGTTGCATAAAATTCTCTAGATGTATTTACACATTGCAAGAAGCCACAATATAGACTGTTGAGAGGATGCATGAACCCAGCCCATGTCATGGTGCATGGAAAATGTAAAACCCATATCTGCCAGCATCCAGCTGTGGTATTCAAATCAAGCAAAACAACTTATTTGGAGGCAGAGGTTTGAGAGCTTTAGCATAAATCTTTAACAAATAGACAGATACAAAAGGGAACACTAAGATTATTCTAGGGAAATATACCAAGTTGTAGTATGATATTGTTGTATGGGTAATCTACAATTAGATTCACAGTCAAAGACTGGTGAAAACTTAATTCAAATCATAACCAAGGACCTAAGAATTATGAGTATAGTAGAGGAGAATAGAATAGAATAGAATAGAATAGAATAGAGTAGAATAGAATAGGAGTTGGTGGTCTTCTATATATAATATTAAACCTTGGAGATCTTCTTGTCTATTCCCCTGCTTTAACAGAAGATCCTATACCATTTCAGACAAATGGTTGTCCAGTCATTTTTTGAAAGCCTCCAGTGATGAAGCACCCACAACTTCTGAAGGCAAGGTATTCCATTGGTTGATTGCTCTTACTGTTAGGAAACCCAAAGGTGCTTTTTTTTTTTCAGGAGGCAATTGGACTTCCTTGTTTTTTAAACCTACCATTAGAAAATTTCTCCTTGGTTCTCTCCTTGCCTAGTTTCCAACCATTATAACTTTTGAGGATATACACAGTTCTAAGCAGGGTATTTGTTTGGAAAATTAGGTGTTCAGATCAGATGAATTCAAAATGTCCAAATTTGGAGAGAGTCCTTTAGGTGGTGATCCATCCAGGAGCTCTAACCACAATTGCTTATTATTATCATTCATATGGTTAGATCAGCCAGTTTAGACTGGTTTGACATTTTGTCCACCTATTGAATCCTTCCCAAGGACCTGGGATAGGAAGATGCTGTTGTTTGATGGTGTTAAAGGTAATTGTTGCAGGATGTAAGCTATTCCAAGTAAAGCAATTTTGACAACCCATCTGGGATGTTCGAATGGTGCTCCAGATGCTTTAGAATTTTCAGCCAGAAAGATAAATATTTGTAGTGATTGTCTTCATTCAGATTCTTTACGTTATTTCCATAGGGCATTGATTCCTTATTGATTCACTATTTTTTTATGATGATGATCCTCCCAAAAAGCTTGGACATAAGTACCATGCACCCTCATATGTATCCATTCTTATTTAATTTAATCCTTTCCATTTTAAAGGTAAATTAAGCCCCTGTCACACTGCACCAACGGATGGAAAGAGGATGTAAAATGGAGAGAAACACTTGCCATCCGTTGATTAATGCGATGCATCTGTTCTGTACTCACTGCATACGTTTTGCTTCCTCTCTATCCGTCCAGCATCCGTTTACTGATGTTTCATCTGCTCAGAAAGTTTTGAGCTGCTCAAAACTTTTGAGCGGAAAATGTATCCAATTCGTCCGTTCTGCATCCTCTACGCATCCGCTAGGCATCCGTTCTGCATCCGTTACGCATCCGCTATATCCGCTAGGCATCCGCTGCGCATCCGCGCAACTCCATCTCCTCCAGCGGTAAACGGGCGCAGGGAGGAAGCGGAACAGATGCGGAATGGATGCAGAACAGATGCCTAGCGGATGCAGCACGGAAACAAAGCATGTAAAAAAGAAAAAACGTTCGCAGAGGGGACCTATCTCAGATATTAAGGATGTCTAGAGGATGCCTAGAGGATGCAAAGGGACACATAGGGGAAAACCTATACTGCCTATAAAAAGGGGGAGCAACTCATCTGGATCTCACTTTCAGAACAGCAGCCCTGTGGTGCAGACCTCTGCAGCCTTCATCTGACTCTTCCTCTTCCACAGCATCCAGTCATGTTCACCGTGGATTGTAACAAAGTCCTTTTGGCAGCCACCATCCTTCCGCAACAGTGCAAAGCCATCTACAGGCTCTGTGAACTCTACTACGGGAAGAAAAAGAGGCAGCCAAGAAGCATCTGGGTATGAAGATGGTTCGCCAGAAGAGCAGAGGACAGACTATACAACAAGCTGATGGTGGAGCTCAGGAACGAAGACACTCGGGCATTCCAGAATTTCATGAGAATGCCTCCAGCCATGTTTGACGAAGTTGTGCAGCAGCTGACACCCAGGTTGACCAAGGCAAACACCAACTTCCGGCCCAGCTTGGAACCTGGGCTCAAGGTGGCACTCACTCTGTGCCACCTGGCCTCAGGGACCACCTACAGGAGCATGCAGTACGGCTGGAGGGTGCCACACAACACCATCAGCATTGTGGTCAGAGAAGTGGTGCAGGCCATCATCGAAGAATACATGGAGGAGCTCCTCCAGTGCCCCTCCACTGAAGAAGGATGGAAGAAAGTTGCAGAACAGTGGTATCAGAGGTGGAACTTCCCACACACCGTTGGAGCCATCGATGGCAAGCACGTGGCCTGCAAAGCTCCAGCCAAGTCAGGGTCCTCTTATCACAACTACAAGGGCTTCTTCAGCATCATCCTCTTCACCATGGTCGATGCTGACTACAAGTTCATGTACATCGATGCTTCAGTCAACGGCTCATCTTCAGATGCCCAGGTATACAACGCTAGTGACCTCAAGGAGGGGCTGGAATGCAACCTCATCGTGGGCTTCCCAGATCCAGAACCCCTGCCCAACGACACGCAAGATGTGCCCTACTTCATCATGGGGGATGACGCCTTCTCCCTCACAACCTACCTCATGAAGCCCTACACCTCCAAATGCCTCACCCGTGAAGAGAGGATCTTCAACTACAGGCTGTCCAGGGCAAGGCGGTTGGTGGAGAACACCTTTGGCATCCTGGCCAACAGGTTCCAGGTACTTTTCACCACCATGCAGCATCGCCCAGAGACCGCGAGGAGGATCGTGGAAGCTTGCTGCATCCTGCACAATCTCATGCGCACCCGCTACCCAGTCTTGCAGAACAGGCTCGTGGACCTCCAGCAAGTCAATGGGGACATTGAGCCTGGGGAATGGAGGCAAGGGCGAAACCTGACAGACACTGAGGATGTGCAAGGCCCCAACAGAGCCTCACGTGAAGGGAAGAAGCAGCGCAACCTCCTGAGACACTGGTGCAACTCCCCAGCTGGAGCAGTGGAGTGGCAAGACAGGATGATAGATGATTAATGGATGCTTCCTTGAGGCTGTCTCATCACACGGATGAGATTGGGCCATGTATGTTGGGTGGGCCTACAATGAACAGGGCATTTAATAAAGAGTTGTGTTTATGTTGGCATGTGTGGATGATTGATTACATTATTATTGATAATAAAGGGCCATAGGTGTGGCACCTGGGAGGGTGGACCATCCAGTCCCACCATACTTGCACTGGAGGTTTATCTATCCCACAGCTATTACCCATCCCAAAGGTATCCCTCCCCATCCCACTGCTATCTCAACCCATCCCACTGCTATCTTAACCCATCCCACAAGCATGCAAAGGCTTAAACCATTTCTAAAAGTTTCCACCAAGACTTTATTAAAAAAAAGAAATGAAGCAAGTGTGTGAATCAAAAATAGACTTTATTAACAACAAGCTATAAAACAAAAATGAGTCTCTGGCACTCCTCTTGGTCGCTCAGTCTCAGGGGTGAAGGGTCCAGGTGCTGTGGAGGTGGCTGGTGCTGGAGTGCTTGTCTGATCCCCCTCATCATCAGCTCCTCCAGAAGCAGAAGCAGCAGAAGCCCCAGCCTCAGAAGAGTGAGCCCGTGCTGCAGAAGCCCCAGCAGAACCAGAGTGAGGGCCAGGGGGCGGGATGGTAGCCCTGTCCCTCTTGCAAGGGCTGGCAGCCGATGGCTGAGGCTTTCTGTTCTTCCCCATGGTTGTGGGGTTGCTGGCTGGCAGGGAGGCTAGCAGGAACCAAGGCTAGCAGGGAGGCTGGCAGGCAGGCAGGCACCAAGGCTGGCAGGAAGGCTGGCACCAAGGTTGGCAGGGAGGCTGGCAGGGAGGCAGGCACCAAGGCTGGCAGGAAGGCTGGCAGGCAAGCATGAACCAAGGCTGGCAGGAAGGCAGGCACCAAGGCTTGCAGGAAGGTAGGCACCAAGGCTTGCAGGAAGGCATGAACCAAGGCTGGCAGGAAGGCAGTCACCAAGGCTGGCAGGCAGACTAGCTGGCAGCAAGGCAGGCAGGCAGAGAGCAAGGCTGGCAGGGAGGCTGGCAGCAAGGCTGGCAGGCAGACAGCAAGGCTGGCAGCAAGGCTTGCAGGCAGGCATGCAGGCAAGGCAGGCAAGGCTGTCAATCCGTCTGGCAGCAGGTCTTTCCTCTGAATAGTGACCTTCTTCCGAGCTGCTTCCCTTATATCCGCGGGGCTTATGCAATGCATCCTCACCACATGCGCAATTAACGCTAGGCATCTGTTAGGCTTCCGCTGTGCATCCGCTAGGCTTCCGCTCTGCATCCGCTTCATCCGCTCGGTGGCCGCTCTGCATCCGCTGTATCCGTTCCGCATCCGCTTTGCTGAGGTCCCCCGGAAGCCTTGCGAATGTGCCATCCGCTCTCATCCGCTTCCATCCGCTGGGCTTCCATTCGCTTTCCATCCGCCCTGCGTCCTCCCCGTGTCCGTTCCTTTCCGTGTTATCCGCTCCGGTTATGCAAATTTTTGCCCCTTCTGAGAGCGGGTAACAACGGATGGAACATTTTTCTCATCCGTTGTGTCCTTTTTACTAACGTTTTGCATCCGTTGGGCAGTGTGACAGGGCCTTTAACAGGAAATTTCCTTACTTGGCATTCAACTATTCCAGGAATAACTTCTTATCCATGAGGTCTCTTAAACTCTGTTCAACAGCTGAGTTTATCCTTGAAACCTCTGCAAAATGTATTTGTTCTGAGATCTTGCAGCTTTGTGGAGCATGTAGTCAATGGTTTGCCATTTGCAGAAAAATTCCCACCTTCATTCTCCTGGCACCTAATCTTCAGTTCTCAAAAATGATTCTTCAAATGGGAAAGAAGGCTTGTCAGATTGATAATTTTCATCCCCCTCCCTTGGAAACACTGGGATTTTTTTCCAGAGGGTTAGATGAATGTAATGTGAAGTAAGGGTACATAAGGTGAGATGCAAATACTTTATTTTCCTTTAAAGTGTGAAACGGTGATGAGGTAGTTGTTATCCTGTTTTGTTTTTGTTTTCTCTGTGTGTGAGTTGTTGCACAGCTTGTGACAGCTCATAATTTGTAGATTGAATATACCCAATTAAAAGACAGCAAACTGCCAGGCAAATGGACCTTGTCTAAGAGATGGCAGAGAAAGGTTGGGAGAACATCTTTAGCCAGGATAATTTGTGCAACCACCACAGGACAAGAGGCCATTTGTTTATAATTTCTACATGCTATAGTCACTGTTGGAGCTAGTTTAGTCCAGTATTTAAGGGCTGGATTAAGGCTAGGTCCCACTGGCCGATGGATGCAAAATGTATGCAAAAAGGACACAGGGGACGAGCAAAATTTTGGGGTCCATCCATTGTTATCCGCTCTCAAAAGTGCCCCAAATTTGCATAAACAGAACGGACAACAACAGAAAGGAACGGACGGGGGTAGTACGTAGCGAGGATGGTAAGCGGATGTTCGTAGGAAGCCTAGCAGATGGAAACGGATTACACATCCGCAGGGCTTCCGGGGGAGAATAGCGAAGCGGACGCGTAGTGGAAGGAGTGGATGACTCGGATGCATCACGGACGCCTTTAGGATGCATAGCGGATGCGTAGCAGATGCAAAGCATTCACTGCGCATGCGGGGAGGATGAATTACGTCAGCTCCGCGGATATAAAAGGATGCAGCTCGCAAGCATTCAGCATTCAGAGGAAAGACCTGCTGCCAGAGACATCTTCAAAAAACACCATGGTTCGACAGTCAGGGAAGAAGAGAAAGCCTGTGCCTACTCCTGCCAGCCCTGGCAAGAAGGACAGAACCACCATCCCACCCCCTGGTGCTGACTCTGAAGCTGCTGGTGCTTCTGCTGCTGGTGGTGGTGCTCCTGGTGTTGCTGCTGCTGGTACTTCTCCTGCTGGTGCTGCTGGTGCTTCTCCTCCTCCTGCTGCTGCTGCTGTGATGGACCAGCCCCAAGGTCCTCAAAGCCCTGCTGCTGAAGGCCCTGAAGCCTCTGCCAGAGGGAGGAAGAGGCAAGGCAAGGAGAAGGGAGAGAGGAAACAGTAGTCCATTTCCGAAGACCATGAGAAGGAGGTGCTGGAATGGCTGAGGGAGAACGAGTACCCGTGGAGAAAGGGCCACAGGCTCTATCGTGACACCAAGAGGAAGCAGGCAGCTTGGAGAGACAAGGCAGAGAGCCTGGGCTACACTTCAGACATACTCCTGGGCTGGTGGAAGCACATGCGCACCTGGTATGGCAAGCTGCACCTGAAGAAATCTGGCCAGGCTGCTGTCAAGCTCACTGACTGGGAGATGTACGTCATGGCCAGGTGCAGCTTCCTGGAGGGTGAGATCCGCCACCGAGGAGCAGCCCCTCTGTCAACCCTCTCCCTCAGACAGCCCACAGAGAGCCAGTCCTCTTCCAGCCAGGAAACAGCTACTGTGTCCAGGCAGGTGTCTTTGGAGGGCCCCACAACAGAGACCCCCCCAACAGCTGCACTCCCCATGCCAGAGGACTTGGAGGATCCCCTGTCTCAAATGGAGCAAGAAGAAGCAGCAGCCAGAGACCAAGCAACACCCGCACCCAGCTCCACCTCCACAGAAAGCAGGCAGAGAGGCAGACTTGAGGGCCAGAGCCACACTGTCCTGCTGGAGATCAGGGACACCATCAAGACTAGCACAGATCTTCTCTCTCAGCTGGTCCACAGCAATATGCCATCCTCTAACTGCAAGCCCTTCATCACGTACATGAGCCAGACCCTCATGGACCTACCCGAGGCCCAGTACCAGGTATGAAGGAGAAAATCACAGCACTGCTGCACCACCCTCAAGGCCCATCTGAACCTGCTCCGACCCACTCCAGGTCTGCTCCTCCACCCCAGGTGATGTCACAGCCCTTCCACAGCTTTCAACAGCCCCTCACCTACCAAGGCTACGAGTACCAGGACTTCCCACACCTGAGGCATCCCTTCCCAGTCCAGGCCCAGGTTCATCGCATGCCACAGATGCCTCACCTGACCCAGCTGAAGACCAGACAGCCCAACTACACTCCTTCTTCCTCCACCCCACAGCCAAGCCCCTCAACAGAAAATCTGTCTTCAGTCCTGTGCCTGACATCCCAGGTCCTTAATGAAGGGCCTCTCAACCTTACGGGACTGAGTCAGCTCTCTGAGAGCTTCCTGAACACACCATCCCCTGTTGTACTCTCGGGGCCAGGCACCCCAAATGTCAGCTTCGGATGGCCAGGTATACAATGCTTGTGACCTCAAGGATGGGCTGGAACGCAACCTCATCATGGGTTTTCCAGGTCCAAACCCCCTACCCAATGACACACAAGATGTGCCCTACTTCATCGTTGGTGATGACGCATTCTCCCTCAGAACCTACTCATGAAGCCGTACAGTTCAAGATACCTCACCCGTGAAGAGAGATCTTCAACTACAGGCTGTCCAGGGCAAGACGGGTGGGGGACAACGCCTTTGGTATCCTAGCCAACAGGTTCCAGATACTTCTCACCACCATGCAGCATGACCCCAGAGACTGTGAGGAGCATCATGAAAGCTTGCTGCATCCTGCACAATCTCATGTGCACCTGCTACCCAGTGTTGCAGAACAGACTTGTCAACCGTCAACAAGGCAATGGGGACATGGAGCCTGGGGAATGGAGGCAAGGACATAACCTGATAGACATTGTGGATGTACAAAGCCCCAACAGAGGTTCAAGTGAAGTGAAGAAGCAGCGCAACCTACTGAGACATTGGTGCAACTCCCCAGCTGGAGCAGTGGAGTGGCGAAACAGGATGATAGATGATTAATGGATGCTTCCTTGAAGCTGTCGCATAACACTGATGAGATTGTGCCATGTATATGAGTGGTCCTACAATGAATAAGGCATTAATAAAGAGCTTTGTTTATTTTAAAATGTGTTGATCAATGAATAAATTGTTATTGATAATAAAGGTCCATATGTGTGGCAGTTGGGAAGGTGGATCATAGAGTCCCACTATGCTCTCACTGGAGGTTTATCTATCCCACAACTATCCTTATCTATCCCACAAGCATGCAAAGGCTTCACCATTTTTTCAAACTTTTCACCAACACTTTATAAAGTAAAAAAAATGAACAAAGTAAACTAAGTGTCTTAAGCAAAGATAACCTTTATTAACTTTCTTAGGTAAACTTTATGACTTTATTAAATAAGCAAAATGAACCAAGTAAACTGAATTAAGTGTCTTAAGCAAAGATAAACTTTACAAGTAAACAACTCAGTCTCTGACGCTATTCTCAGTCACTCTGAGTCATGTCCATGGTCTCAGCTGTTAAGCGGGCAAGGACTGTAGAGGTGGCTGTGGCTTGAGTGCTGGTCTGAGGCACCATAGGGGTGCCTGGCCCCGAGGGTACAATGGGATGGTGTGTTCAGGAAGCTATCCGAGAGCTGACTCAGTCCCATGAGATTGAGAGGCCCTTAATCAAGGACTTGAGATGTCAGGCCCAATACTGATGACAGATTGTCTGTTGAGGGGCTTGGCTGTGGGGTGGAGGAAGGAGGAGTGTAGTGGGGCTGTCTGGTCTGCAGCTGGGTGAAGAGTGATGTCTGTGGCATGCAATGAACCTGGGCCTGGACTGGGAAATTCTGCTTCTGCTGTGGGAAGTCCTGGTAGTCGTAGCCTTGGTAGGTGAGGGGCTGTTGAAAGCTGTGGAAGGGCTGTGACATAGCCTGGGGTAGAGGAGCAGACCTGGACTGGGTAGGAGCAGCTTCAACTGGGCCTTGAGGGTTGTGCAGAAGTGCTGTGATCTTCTGCTTCATCACCTGGTACTGGGCCTCAGGCAGCTCCCTCAGGGTCTGGCTCTCATAGGTGATGAAGGTGTTCCGGCCCAAGGATGCTCTGTCCAAGTGGACCAGCTGAGAGAGAAGTTCTGTGCTGGTCTTCATTGTGTCCCTGATCTCCAACAGCACACTGTAGTCCTGGCCCTCCAGTCTGCCTCTCTGCCTGCATCCTCTGGAGCTGGGGGTGGGGGTGGGTTGGCCTCTGGTGGCTACTGCTTCTTCCTCCATTTGTGACAGCAGGGCGTCATCCTCCACAGGATCTTCCAAGTCTGCCGGCATGGGGAGTGCAGCTGTCAGGGGGGGGGGTCTCTGCTGTGAGGCCCTCTGAAGACACCTGCCTGGACAGGGTAGCTGGTTCCTGGCTGGAAGAGGACTGGCTTTCTGTGGGCTGTCTGAGTGAGAGGGGTCTCAGAGGGGCTGCTCCTCAGTGGCAGATCTCACCCTCCAGGAAACTGCACTTGGCCATGACGTACATCTCCAGTCAGTGAGCTTGACAGTGGCCTGCCCAGATTTCTTGAGGCGTAGCTTGCCATACCAGGTGTGCATATGCTTCTACCATCCAAGGAGTACTGCTGCAGTGTACCCCAGGCTCTGTGCCTTGTCTCTCCAAGCTGCCTGCTTCTTCTTGGTGTCCCGACACAGTCTGTGGCCCTTTCTTCACAGGTACTCGTTCTCCCTCAGCCATTCCAGCACCTCATTCTCATACTCCTCGGAAAGGGTGTACTGTTTACTCTCTCCCTTCTTCTTCCCTTGCCTCTTCCTCTGTCTGGCAGGGGCTTCAACAGGGCCTTCAGGGGCTTGAGCAGCAGGGCCTTCAGGGGCTTGAGCAGCAGGGGTGCAGGCTTCCAAATGATTGACATTGAAAAAAGACCTGAAAGCAAGAATAGAAGAGATGATTCCACCAGACTGTCAATCATTTGGAAGCCTGCACTCGCAAACAGAAAGATCTCCACACCACAAGCCAGGCAAACACCTGGGCACAAACAGACTCCCCCTGATACCTCCAGCTCAAACACATCCCAACAAGGCACCTAGATGAAACCTAGCTTTCGAATAGATGATAGCTGTCCTTTTACTCGAAGCCAAGCTGCACTGAAAGCCTCCAATACAGGAACACATTGTTGCCAGCCAATCAAAGCCACAAAACAGACAGAAGAAACCAGAAACACCAATCAAACTAACTCCAAGACCAATAAACACAGACCAAGATTCCCAACCAATCAGGATGAAGAAAAAAGCATTCTGGCTGAACAGTAGGCTTGCCTCAAATTTAAAACCGAATGGCTGTGATCGTCTTGACTCACAGATGAACTCAATGCAGAAGCCTGATGATGGCAGATGAGATTCTGCTGAAAAGTTGCTACAACTTTAAAAACACAACTACAATGATGTGGGATAATACCCGAAGGAAGCTGAACAGCATACATGTAAGTACCCAGCATACATGAACAGCATACATGAAAGTTTTTAAGCTTTTGTGGGTACTTACATGTGTGCTGTTTAGCTTCCTTCGGGTATTATCCCACGTCATTGTAGTGCTGTTAAAGTTGTAACAACGTTTCAGCAGAATCTCATCTGCCATCATTAGGCTTCTGTATGGATGTGTGTCTCACAGCTCCTGGTTTCAAATTCGAGGCTGGTCCATTCTGATTGGCTAGGAGCCTGGGTCCGTGTTCATTGGACTTGGAGTTTGATTGATTGGTGTTTCTGGTTTCTTCTGCCTGTTTTCTGGCTTTGATTGGCTGGCAACACTCTATTCTTGTGTTGGAGGCTTTCAGTGCAGCTTGGCTTCGTGTGAAAGGACGGCTGCTATTCATTAGCAAGCTGGGTTTCACCTGGGTGCCTGGTGGGGGGGTGTTTGAGTTGGAGGCATCAGAGGGAGTCTGTCTGTGCTCAGGTGT
>BLBF01000042.1:11053341-11075000 GCA_015471245.1 Laticauda colubrina | reverse complement strand
TCCCTCCCTCCCTCCCTCCCTCCCTCCCTCCCTCCCCCCCCTCTTCCTTCCTTCCTTCTTTAATTTTGCACATCATACAGAGTTTGTTGATTGGGATATTATAGAAATATTATTAAACAAATACATGAATGTACTTACCATAATATTATGCAGACGTACTTTCAACCATAAATAATATTCAGACTATCTTTTCTCTTAATGTCACAGGTCATGACAAAAAGAAAAAATAACCAACTATTAAATTGTGATTATTACTATATCACTAGTACTTATAATGTTTATTAAATCTTTATGCCACTGGATCTTTATAGGTTTTGCAGAAGAAAAAAAGTATAAGTCCATAGCATAACTTGCAGGGTTGTGAGTTTACAGGGTTTAATCAAAGACACAGCAAACTGAATATCTCATATTAATGTTTTTTTCAGTTTATTACTACACCATATTTTGTTTTAACTTTACCTCCTGGCATGTAGACATTGAAAGAAGGTATATTTGCAATTAAATAAGCTACAAACCTTTTCTCTACACTCCTGCCTCTCTCCATTTTGAACTAGAGGCTTGAATCTTGCTAAGTAACCTACGTTCCTTCTGTATGTATGCAACATACAGTGTTAAATAATGTATGTGTATTGTTATTTCTATTTTTGTGCCTAAATCCTCTTCCTACTTTAAGATAAGTAAGGAACTAATCATACTTTTCACATTCTCTATTTCTTGTTGGCAATCTCTCTCAGTCAAGTTTCTTTCTCTCTATTCATTTCCTCTTCCTCTCCCCCACCTCAGAAGACATCTGCAAAGTGTACATATATCCACCAGCAGCCTATCTTTTTTAGTCAGATTTTTCTGGATCTCACCCTACAACGGCTCTATGACAATTCATCATGGCCAACTTGAAGTGGGACAACTCAGCACAGCCAACTTGCCTCAGGACAACTAACTGTGGGTGTTCTGACCCAGTTCCCAAATCCTCTGTATTTAACACAACAAACCTTCTGTATTTAATCAATGATTCCTTTATAAGGAGCCCCAGGAGCCTCAGCAAAAAGTTTCTCTCTAGCATCGGTGGCTCTTCCATCCCAAGGATTGGCTCACAGATTTCCACTGCTCTCCTCTCCTCTCCCTTCTGTTTATCCATTCATTAGGCACTGAACCTCCTCTTCCTCATCAGCCACCTCCAGATCTGGGGGCTATTGACTCTCCATCTGAGGGCTGCTGGATGGCCCATGCTTCACCACTGTCTCTCTCTCTCTCTTTTTTTTTTTGATTGCTCCATTCCCCCTTCCCCCTTGCCTTGATGTTGACCTTGACTCCTATGCCTCCTCCTCATCTGATTTGGCTGCTGGAGGGGTTGGCGGCAAACAGGCCACAACAGTGGGACAAGAGTCACACTATCATCAAAGAAATAGTGGAATAAAATCATTAAAGAAAGGATGCAAAAGGAGGGATAAAATGAAATGTTAATGGCAAAAATTAAAATGTTTTATTTGTTTGAAATAATGAAATAGAACTGTTAAATTGTCCCACAGAGAGTTCTCTCATGAGTTCCCTGTAGCAAGTTGTCCTCTAGCACAGAGGTCTCCAACCTTGGCAACTTTAAGACTAGTGGACTTTAACTTCCAGAATTCTCCAGCCAGCATAGCTGGCTGGAGAATTCTGGGAGTTGAAGTCCACAAGTCTTAAAGTTGCCAAGGTTGAAGACATCTGCTCTAGCAAGTTGGCAGTGGTGAGTTGGCCATGGCGAGTTGTCCCATTCTTCCTAGAACACTGCAAGAGTCTTGTCCAGGCTTCTCCTCAAAACCACAATCATTCAACAGTGAACCCTACTTAGAATTCATTTTGGTTTGCCAGTTATTCCTCAATCATTTTCTCATTTTTCAAAAATGGAATTTTGGCTCAACAACACACTGCAGATTAGTTAGCCTTGTGCTATTATTTGGGAAATCAATTTAGCTGCCAGTGTGTTGTCAGGATCAGTAGAGAAGTGCAGATACCCTTCCATTAGAAAAGAGGGAACAAAATTAAGGCTTATGATTGATCACATTTGGGAAGCTAAGATTGGATAAAATGTATCAAGCCTAAGCTCATGTAAAGCCCATGTCACACTGAACCAACGGATGCAAAGAGGAAAAACTTGCCATCCGTTGGAAAACACGATGTACTCACTGCCTCCATTTTGCTTCCTCTCTATCCATCCAGCATCCGTTTATTGACGTTTCATCCACTCCAAAAGTTTTGGGCTGCCCAAAACTTTTGTGTGGAAAATGTATCCAGTTCGTCCGTTCTGCATCCGCTAGGCATCTGCTAGGCATCCGTTACGCATCCGTTACACATCCGCTATTATCCTCTAGGCATCCGCTGCTCATCCGCGCAACTCGCATCCGCTCGGACACAGGGAGGAAGCGGAATGGACGCGGAACGGAAGCAGAATGGTTGCAGCACGGAAACAAAGCGTTTAAAATGGAAAAAACATTCACAGAGGGGACCTATCTCGGATATTAAGGATGTCTAGAGGATGCCTAGAGGATGCCTAGAGGATGCCTAGCGGAAAACCTATATTTCCTATAAAAAGGGGGAGCAACTCATCTGCATCTCACTTTCAGAACAGCAGCCCAGAGGTGCAGACCTCTGCAGCCTTCATCTGGCTCTTCCTCTTCCACAGCATCCAATCATGTCCACCGTGGATTGTAACAAAGTCCTTTCGGCAGCCACTATTGTTCTGCAACAGTGCGAAGACATCTACAGGCTCTGTGAACTCTACTGCAAGAAGAAAAAGAGGCAGCCAAAAAGAGTCTGGGTCCGAAGATGGTTTGCCAGAAGAGCAGAGGACGGACTGTACAGCAAGCTGATGGTGGAGCTCAGGAACGAAGACACTCGGGTGTTCCAGAACTTCATGAGGATGCCTCCAGCCATGTTTGATGAAGTTGTGCAGTGCCTGACACCCAGGTTGACCAAGCAGAGCACCAGCTTCCCCCCCAACCTGGAACCTGGGCTCAAGGTGGCACTCACTCTGCGCCACCTGGCCTCAGGGACCTTCTACAGGAGCATGCAGAATGGCTGGAGGGTGCCATCCAACACCATCAGCATTGTGGTCAGAGAAGTGGTGCAGGCCATCATCGAAGAATACAAGGAGGAGCTCCTCCAGTCCCCCTCCACTGAAGAAGGATGGAAGAAAGTTGCAGAGCAGTGGTATCAGAAGTGGAACTTACCACACACCGTTGGAGCCATAGATGGGAAGCACGTGGCCTGCAAAGCACCACCCAAGTCAGGGTCCACTTATTTCAACTCCAAGGGCTTCTTCAGCATCATCCTCTTCGCCATGGTCGATGCTGACTACAAGTTCATGTACATCGATGCTTCAGGCAGCGGCTCATGTTCAGATGCCCAGGTATACAACGCCAGTCACCTCAAGGAGGAGCTGGAACGCAACCTCATCATGGGCTTCCCAGATCCGAAACCCCTGCCCAATGAAACACAAGATGTGCCCTACTTCATCATGGGGGATGACGTCTTCTCCCTCACAACCTACCTCATGAAGCCCTACACCTCCAGACTCCTCACCCGTGAAGAGAGGATCTTCAACTACAGGCTGTCCAGGGCAAGGCGGGTGGTGGAGAACGCCTTTGGCATCCTGGCCAACAGGTTCCAGGTACTTCTCACCACCATGCAGCATTGCCCAGAGACCATGAGGAGGATCATGGAAGCTTGCTGCATCCTGCACAATCTCATGCGCACCCATTACCCGGTCTTGCAGAACAGGCTTTTGGACCTCCAACAAGGCAATGGGGACATGGAGCCTGGGGAATGGAGGCAAGGGCAAAACCTGATTGACACTGAGGATGTGCAAGGCCCCAACAGAGCCTCACATGAAGCGAAGAAGCAGCACAACCTCCTGAGACACTGGTGCAACTCCCCAGCTGGAGCAGTGGAGTGGCAAGACAGGATGGTAGATGCTTAATGGATGCTTCCTTCAGCCTGTCTCATCACACGGATGAGATTGGGCCATGTATGTTTGGTTGGCCTACAATGAACAGGGCGTTTAATAAAGAGTTGTGTTTATGTTGACATGTGTGGACGATTATTACATTATTATTGATAATAAAGGGCCATAGGTGTGGCACCTGGGAGGGTGGACCATACAGTCCCACTATGCTTGCACTGGAGGTTTATCTATCCCACTGCTATCCTAACCCATCCCACAGCTATTACCCATTCCACAGATATCCTAACCCATCCCAAAGCTATCCTTACCCATCCCACAAGCATGCAAAGGCTTAAACCATTTCTAAAAGTTTCCAGCAAGAGTTTATTAAAAAAAAGAAATGAAGCAAGTGTGTGAATCATAAATAGACTTTTTAAACAACAAGCTATAAAACAAAAATGAGTCTCTGGCACTCCTCTTGGTCGCTCAGTCTCAGGGGTGAAGGGTCCAGGTGCTGTGGAGGTGGCTGGTGCTGGAGTTCTTTTCATCAGCTCCTCCAGAAGCAGAAGCAGCAGAAGCCCCAGCCCCAGAAGAGCGAGCCCATGCTGCAGAAGCCCCAGCAGGACCAGAGTGAGCCCTGTCCCTCTTGCAAGGGCTGGCAGCAGATGGCTGAGGCTGATTACTGTGCTTCCGCATGGTTGTGGGGTTGCTGGCTGGCAGGGAGTCTGGCAGGAATCAAGGCTGGCAGGAGGTCTGGCAGGGAGGCAGACACCAAGGCTGGCAGGAAGGCTGGTAGGGAGGCAGCCATCAAGGCTGGCAGGAAGGCTGGCATGGAGGCAGGCACCAAGGCTGGCAGGCAGGCTGGCAAGCAGGCAGGCACCAAGGCTGGCAGGCAGGCAGGCAGGCACCAAGACTTGCAGGAAGGCTGACAGGCTGACAGGCAGGCTGGCACCAAGGCTGGCAGGAAGGCTGGCACCAAGGCTGGCAGGAAGGCTGGCAGGCAGACATGAACCAAGGCTGGCAGAAAGGCAGGCACCAAGGCTGGCAGGCAGACCGGCTGGCAGCAAGGCTTGCAGGCAGGCTGACACCAAGGCTGGCAGCAAGGCTGGCACCAAGGCTGGCAGCAAGGCTTGCAGGCACACATGCAGGCAGGGCAGGCAAGGCAGCCAATCCGTCTGGCAGCAGGTCTTTCCTCTGAATGGCGACCTGCTTCCGAGCTGCTTCCGTTATATCCGTGGGGCTGACGCAATGCATCCTCCCCGCATGCACAATTAATGCCAGGCATCCATTAGGCTTCCGCTGTGCATCCGCTTTATCCTCTCAGCCTCCGCTGTGCATCCACTGTATCCGTTCCACGTCCGCTTTGCTGAGCCCCCCCGGAAGCCTAGCGGATGTACCATCCGCTCTCATCCGCTTCCATCCGCTGGGCTTCCGTTCCGCATCCGCTTTGCATCCGCCCTGAGTCCTCCCTGCATCCGTGTTATCCACTCCGGTTATGCAAATATTTGCCCCTTTTGAGAGCGGATAACAACGGAAGGAACATTTTGCTCGTCCACTGTGTCCTTTTTGCATCCATTGGGCAGTGTGACATGGGCTTTAATCTTCCATTCCCAAAGAGTGATAGCAACAAAGTGATAAAACCTATTGTTAAAATCAGAGACCTCATGCCATTCAGTTCTGTCCTCAGCACTTTTTATGTGTGAAACTAAAGTTTTAACTACTTTCTGGAAGAACTTAGGAATCCACAGGGAAAAAAGTCAAATCTGAAAAGTGCATTGCAAGGCTGCAAAATGCTCCAAACTCAGCCAATCTGATTCATTCCCTTGATTTAGATTCCAGATAAAATTGGCAAATCATCATTCATGGGATGATTCAACTGAAAGATCATCAATTTGAAATATTTGTTCAAAGCTTTACATAACCTTAGCAATAGCTATAAGCACCATATAGCTATTCTTTAGTTAAACACATAATGTATGTGGCATACACTTACAATAGAATGGCCATTTACATGGCCTAAACATCAATGTGAAATAGCTGTAAATAAAAAAGTGGGAGACTATCATGACTTCTCCTTCCTTTCTCCTGAAAGAAATTTCAGTGCCCAAAATGAATGACAAAGGACACAGGCTGGGAAGAGCTGGCTTGCCTGTCAAAATGTCTTTTCAAAAGGACATACAGTGATTTGCCAACAGCTGTAACTAGTTTTGAAGGCATAAAGCCAAGATACCTGATGTTATCTTGGCCATCGCCTGAAATATCTATTTGGACAATTGCTCGGAGCCATGATTTGGTTATCTGTACTAGAAACAGTACAGTGTAAAAGCCTGAGTTGTATGGAAAAGAGAAATTGGTGTGGGCTGCAAAATAAATGGAGGTTGTGTCTTTGCATACCCTTCCATAAAAGGGTGAGAAATCTCAGAGGCAACCAATAACCCTTGGCCTTCATGCAACTCCCAGCTCCACTGCTAGAATCTATAGTGCTGTTCCCTACCCAACCCTGGCAGAGTTTTGAAAATCAACAAAATGTTTTCTTTGGAAAACAGGGTTGGGACTCATTATGTATTGCATGGGGAGAGAAGGGAAGGGAGAGAGAGATTATTCCTGGTACATTTTTCTCTGAAAGAGGCAAGCTGGAGCATGCCCACCTTATCAAAGCATGTGGGGTGAGCAAATGCAGGCATCTTCTACTGGGAGAAGGCATCCCAATCAATAGTCTGATCCTGTGACATGCCGGAGTTTAACAGCAGTAACCAGCGCCTAAGTCAGAGAAAGAAACTTATTGGGATCCAGTGCAGTTTGCAAGCAGTGGCAACACATGAGTATAACCGAACAGTTCCATGTAGAATGCATTCCAGTCCAGAAACGGGACCAAGCGATGCACTAAACAGAGTAATACAAAGGTCCCCCTGGCCACAGCTGCCATCTCTTCTTCAAGCAGAAGCTATGAATCTAGCAGGGCCCCCAGGTTTAGATTGAAATTGAATGAGGCAGTGTCAGGAACCAAACCAAACTATTTTTCCAAACTAAGATTGTTATACCACTATCTGTAAGGAACCTATATAAGACCTGAACAATATTTTTTGGATTGGGCATATGCCATAGGGATATGTGTCTAGTTTGACCCATTGTCCAGCCAAGTCTCAAGAAGCTATAGAAGGCAGTGATCAGAAGCTTGACTACTGCAGCTTCAACTGGCTATTAGGAGCTCAATATATATCAATGCCTGACTATGTCACCACTGAGATGATGAAAAGGTCATCATAGATACTTCATACACCAAAACTTATGTTGAGAAAAGATGGAAAGCACTATTTTAAAGCTGGAACACCTAAGGCTGCCTCCACAGTGAAATGCAATTGAATTGACTCACAGTCTGTGTCATGAAGTCTGTGTCCTCTAAAAATGATTAACACTTTTTGTAACGTCGTGAAGCAAGTGGCAGCACTTTGCTGGCTTTGGCTGATCTCAAGTGGTATAACCAGAATTGCTAACACTTATAGACCCCCAGGAAATCCCAGGACATTAAGCTTGACCAACCAAAAAGTTAGGAAATATTCTAGCAGAAAGCAACAGAAAATCACTCCAAGAAAACTATATGGGTATGCAGTCCAGAGACAGTATTCGGCAGATTCTGACCAGTTCTGGAAAACTGCGGAAATTTTGATTTGTTTGGAGAACTAATCAAAAACCACCTCTGATTGGGGATTTTACAGTATCCTTCCCTTTCCAGGCCCACCCAGCCATGCCCACAGAACCAGTAGTAAAAAAAATTAAATCCCACCTCTGATGCAGTCACTAGGTATTAAACTTAATACAAGGGAATCTTTGCTTTTTTATACAGTTTCTCTCAAAATGATAACCTGCTGACCAATTTGGCACTACAGTCTCTAAATCCTAACCCACCAGGGACTTTGAATGGCAGGTTCAGGAATGCTGGTTTCTTTCCCAAACCCCCAAAACTTTAACCTTAGACTGTCTACTATTGACCGCACCCCTTTCTAAGAGGTCTGTAGGGGGCGTGCATAAGTGCACCAACGTGCCTACCATCCCTGCCCTATTGTTTCTTTTATTTTTTTCTTTTATTTTTATTATATGTATCCATTTCATGTGTTCATAACTATGTTTATACTTATATGTGTTATCTTATAATCACTTGACAAATAAACAAACAAACAAATAAAGAAATGAAAACATATATGCTCTCAAGCAAATGTCTGTGACTGTCCTTGATGTTAATACCAAGATTTTATATATGTTTACAAAGGTCCTTCCTACAGCCAAAGTGGAATCCTAAAGTTGGAATGGGCACTGAAGCCATCACATCCAACCATCACTCAGTACAGGAATCCAAATTAAAATATTCAAGACAAAGATTTCTCCAACCTCCACCTGAATGTACCCAGAAAATGGAAAGCCTTCTCCAACACAAGCCTAATACTAAATTACTCTTATTGTTAGGACATTTTTCCTAAGGTTCAATTGCTCTGCACATCAGAAGAATTAGACACAAAGGATAGTTTCCACCCCCTGCCATGCCATCACTCTGCTAAACAACTAATTCCCACAAACTATTTAGAAAGGCAACATTACCATCATTATTCTCATTTTCCCTATTACAGATCACCTTATCTCCTCATGATTATAACTTGTTGGTTGTATCTTAGATTTATACTGCTTAATTAGTATCCTAGTATGATTTATGTTGATTGCTTATTTAGTATCCAGGACTATCACTAAGTGTTGTATCTAATGTTACAACATGATGAATGTACTTTTGCAATGACTATGATAAAGATCTATAACTATTGTTGTATGTATACTGAGAGGTGATGCACCAGAGACACATCCCTTGTGTATCTAATCATACTTAGCCAATAAAGAATTCTATTCTATTGGAATTTGCCCCACAGGATAGGGATACCCCTTTGCTGTGGGGAAAAATTGTTATCAACTTTCCACTCACTCTTTAGATGAAACATTCCCAGAATCTTCCATCTTGATAGAATTTTGCTTCTACAGGTATTTTCATGCCTTTCTCTGAACCTGTTACAAAGAATAGCCAATAAATGAATGAAAGTTTGATGTTGAGAAAGAGACACTATGATATATACGTATGTTTGCTATGCTTGTTCTGTTCTAGACACAGGGCCCTTGGATCTATAATACATTTTAATTTTATTAAAATGAGAGAGAGAGAGAGAGAGAGAGAGAGAGGGAGGGAGGGGAGGGAGGGAGGGAGGGAGGGAGAGGAGAGAGAGAGAGAGAGAGAGAGACTGTTATAAAGGTTAAGGTGTCAAAGTAGAAATCAGAACCTAGTGAATTCTCGGCCTTCCACAGACATTGAAGCTGGGTGGGTGAGTTTGGGTGAGTCATTCCACCCTCCCTCATTGGTTTGTGCTTTTGTGTAAGACAAAAGAGGCTTTGGGTTTTAGAACTTACTGGGTTCAGAGATTTTCTGTCTAACTCTGAATAGTTCCATATGGAGCTGGTGCACAATTTAACTATCTGAATTCATGCTTATGTTTGAGGATCATAGCCAGCAAGGACTTCATAGAAATCCATCTGGTGCAACAATTGTGTCCTTCCCTGCAATAGGAATCGCTGTACACAGTCACTTGTGTCTTAAGTCACTTCCTTTTTAAAAAACAGATTTTTTTTTATTTTTCCAAAAATAAAATAGAAATACAGAATAAAGAGAAATGATAAAAAAAGAATTACAAACAAGACACAGAAAAATGAAAAGGAAAAAAGGATGTACGCAACAAGTATAAAATTAACAATAAACATATGATCTATACCCTAGTTGGATGCTGATATCTGTCTCTCACACAAATCTAACAGGTTTGCTCCCTTGCCTTGTGGGTCTACAAATGGTTATACATTTTTTTAATCTATACTTGCTAAATTGCTTTAAATCACATTCGCTTAATAAATATCTCAAATAAACAAATCTATTACTCATCAAATTGATCCAATACCTTATACCTCTATAAAAAATTGTTAATTGTTCACCCTCCCAAAATATATATCAAACTTCAAAACCCTCTGTTAACAGTCCATTATTATTTAACTTGCAGAAACTCCGCAAGCAGCTTCCAAACTGTAATAAGCAGCTTCCAATCCATAATAGTGGAAAAGATAATAAAAAAACAGATCTGCCAACATCTAGAAACAAGCAAAGTAATAACTAGCGGTCAGCACGGGTTTGTTAAAAACAGATCATACCAAATCAATATTATTTTATTCTTCAACACGGTGATTAAATTAGTAGACGAGCAAAATATATTGGACATAATATATTTAGATTTCAGCGAGGCATTCGATAAAGTAGACCACAGCCTACTTCTTAGAAAAAAGTGGAATAGATAGCACCACCACTAGATGGACTTGCAACTGGCTGGCAAACCGTACTCAATGAGTAGTCCTTAATGGGTCTAAGTCTACATGGAGGAAAGTAAGCTGTGGGGTGCCACAAGGTTTCGTCTTAGGCCCAGTACTCTTCAATATCTTCATTAACGACTTAGTTGAGGGAATAGGAACTTACCAAATTTGCATAGGATACAAATCTGGCAGGAATAGCTAACACCCAAGAAGATAGGCTCAAGATCCAGATGGATCTTGACAGACTAGAACACTGGGCCATATCTAATAAAATGAAATTCAACATAGAGAAAAGTAAAGTCCTCACTGAGGACTTTAGAGAAAAACCAAAAGGACACACATAGACTGGGTGAAACCAGGCTCAATAGCAATAACTGTGAGAGGGATCTTGGAGTCTTAGTGGACAACCAGCTAAATATGTGCAGCAGTCACCCAAAAAGCTAATGCAATCCTTAAGGCCCTGTCACACTGCCGAACGGATGCAAAATGGACACAACGGACGAGCAAAATGTTCCATCCGTTGTTATCCGCTCTCAAAAGGGGCAAAAATTTGCATAACCGGAGCGGATAACACGGACGGGGGGAGGATGCAGGGCGGATGGAAAGCGGATGCGGAATGGAAGCCTAGCGGATGGAAGCGGATGGAAGCAGATGGCACATCCGCAGGGCTTCCAGGGGGCCTCAGCAAAACGGACGCGGAATGGATGAAGTGAACGCAGAGCGGATGCACAGCGGATGAAGCAGATGCAGAGCGGAAGCCTAGCGGATGCACAGCAGAAGCCTAACGGATACCTGGCGTTAATTGCGCATGCGGGGGGATGCATTGCGTAAGCCACGCGGATATAAAGGGAAGCAACTCGCAGGTGGCCAGCATTCGGAGGAAAGACCTGCTGCAGTATACATCAAGTCCTTGCCTGCCCTGCCTGCAAGCCTTGCTGCCAGCCTTCCTGCCAGCCTGCCTCCAAGCCTCCTGGCCAGCCTCCCTGCCAGCCTTGCTCTCTGCCTGCCTGCCAGCCTTGCTGCCAGCCTGCCTTCCAGCCTCCCTGCCACCCAGTCTGCCTGCCAGCCTTGGTGCCTGCCTGCCTTCCTGCCAGGCTTCCTGCCAGGCTTCCTGCCAGCCTTGGTGCCAGCCTTCCTGCCAGCCTTCCTGCCAGCCTTGGTGCCTGCCAGCCTCCCTGCCAGCCTCCCTGCCAGCCAGCAACCCCACAACCATGGGGAAGAAGCGAAAGTCTCAGCAACCTGCCGCCATCCCTGGCAAGAGGGACAGGGTCACCCTCCCGCCCCCTGTCCCTGACTCTGCTTTTGCTGGGGCTTCTGCTGCTTGGGCTCGCTCTTCTGATGCTGGAGCTTCTGCTGAAGCTGCTCCTGGCGGTGGTGCTTCTGCTGCTGCGTACTCTGCTGCAGCTGCTCCTGGTCCCGCTGGTCCCGCTGGTCCTGCTGGTCCTGCTGGTCCTGCTCATACTGCTCGTCCTGCTCGTGCTCCTGGACTTACTCGTACTGCTCATCCTGATCATGCTCCTGGTCCTGCTCGTGCTCCTGGTCCTGCTGGTGCTGCTGGTGCTGCTGCTGGTGGTGCTGCTGGGGCTCCTGGTGCTTACTCTGCTGCTGCTGATCCTGGTCCTGCTGCTGCTGCTGCTGCTGCTGATGATGATGATGATCCTGCTGCTGCTGCTGCTGCTGCTGATGATGATGATCCTGCTGGTGCTGCTGCTGCTGGTGGTGTGGAGGAGCAGCCCCTACCACCTGGGAGCCCCTCTGATGAGGGCCCATCCGGTCTTGCCAAAGGGAGGAAGAGGCGTATGCAGCGACGGGAGAGGAGGCAATACTTCATTGAGGAGGAACATGAGAATGAGGTGCTGGAGTGGCTGAGACAGAATGACTATCTGTGGCGGAAGGGACATCGGCTGTACAGGGACACCAAAAGGAAGCAGGCTGCTTGGAGAGAGAGGGCGGAGAGTATGGGTTACACTTCGGAGGTGCTCCTCAGCTGGTGGAAGCACATGCACACCTGGTACAGGAAGCTGCATCTGAAGAAATCTGGCCAGGTCACGGTTAAGCTGACGGACAGAGAGACCTACGTCATGGCCAGGTGCAGATTCCTGGAGGGTGGGATGCGCCACCAAGGACCACCAGGAGCCCCTCTGTCTACCCTCTCTCTCCGGCAGCCTGCTGAGACCCAGTACTCTTCTGGCCAAGAGTCAGTCCCTGTCTCAAGGCAGGTTTCTGTGGAGCGTGCCATGGCGGAGAACCCGCGGACAGGTGTTGTAACCATGGTGGAGCACGTGGAGGACTCCCTGGTGCGGTGGGAGAAAGGAGACATCGAGTCCACTACAGTCATAGCCACATCCACCCCCCCCCCCAGCTCCACCTCCACAGAAAGGCAGAGAGCCAGACAGCAGGAGGAGCAGAGAAACACTGTCCTGCTGGAAATCAGGGACACCATCCGCACCAGCATAGATCTCCTCTCTCAGCTGGTCAGCACTGACTCCTCTTCCTCCAACTGCAAGCCCTTCCTCACCTATGTCAACCAGACCCTCAGGAACATGGAGGAACCCCAGTACCAGGTGGTGAAGGACCGGATCACTGAGCTGCTTCACAACCCTCCAGATCCAGAGGAACCTGCTCCCACCCAGTCCATGTCTGCTCCTCCACCTCCACCCCAGGTGATGTCCCTTCCATTCCAAGGCTTCCCACAGCCCCTCACCTACCAGGGCTACGGCTACCAGGAGGTCCAGCAGCTCAGGCAGCAGCCCTTCCCAGTCTAGGCACAGAGTCATCGGGCGACACCGTTGCCACCGGTTCCACTGATGCCACTGATGCCACCCATGACAATGATGCCACCGATGACAGTGATGCCACCCACGCCATTCCTCACCCAGCTGCAGACCAGACAGCCCCACTACACTACTCCTTCCTCCACCCCACAGCCAAGCCCAGCCTCAGTACATCTGTCATCAGTACTGGGGCTGACACCCCATGGCATGGAGGAAGGACCTCTCAGCATCACCGGTCTGAGCCAGCTGTCTGAGGGCTTCCTCAACACACCATCCCCTGTTGTCCTCTCGGGGCCAGGCACCCCAATGATGATACAGACCAGCACTCCAGCACCACCCACCTCCACAGCACCTGGACCCTTCACCCCTGAGACTGGGCACACCTCTGAGTGACCAATAAGAGTGCCAGAGACTGGGTAGCTGGCTACCTGTGGACTTTATTTGGACACTTGACTTGGGTCATTTTTGTTTTACAGCTTGTTGTTCAATAAAGTTTATCTTTGATTCACACACTTGCTTCATTTCTTTTTTTTAATAAAGCCTTGGTGGAAACTTTTAGAATTGGTTTAAGCCTTTGCATGCTTGTGGGATGGGTTAAGATAGCAGTGGAATGGGCAGGGATACCTGTGGGATGGGTAATAGCTGTGGGATGGGTAAGGATAGCAGTGAGATAGATAAGCCTCCAGTGCAAGCATCGTGGGACTGTATGGTCCACCCTCCCTGGTGCCACACCTATGGCCCTTTATTCTCAATAATAATGTAATAATCATCCACACATGTCAACACAAACACAACTCTTTATTAAATGACCTGTTCATTGTAGGCCCACCCAACATACATGGCCCAATCTCATCCGTGTGATGAGACAGGCTGAAGGAAGCACCCATTAATCATCTATCATCCTGTCTTGCCACTCCACTGTTCCAGCTGGGGAGTTGCACAAGTGTCTCAGGAGGTTGCGCTGCTTCTTCCCTTCACTTGAGGCTCTGTTGGGGCCTTGCACATCCTGAGTGTCTATCAGGTTTCGCCCTTGCCTCCATTCCCCAGGCTCCATGTCCCCATTGCCTTGTTGGAGGTCCACGAGCCTGTTCTGCAAGACCGGGTAGCGGGTGTGCATGAGATTGTGCAGGATGCAGCAAGCTTCCACGATCCTCCTCACGGTCTTTGGGCGATGCTGCATGGTGGTGAGAAGTACCTGGAACCTGTTGGCCAGGATGCCAAAGGTATTCTCTACCACCCGCCTTGCCCTGGACAGCCTGTAATTGAAGATCCTCTCTTCACGGGTGAGGCATCTGGAGGTGTAGGGCTTCATGAGGTAGGTTCTGAGGGAGAAGGCATCATCCCACACAATGAAGTAGGGCACATCTTGCGTGTCGTTGGGCAGGGGGTCTGGATCTGGAAAGCCCATGATGAGGATGTCTTCCAGCTCCTCCTTGAGGTCACTGGCGTTGTATACCTGGGCATCTGAACATGAGGCGCTGCCTGAAGCATCGATGTACATGAACTTGTAGTCAGCATCGACCATGGCAAAGAGGATGATGCTGAAGAAGCCCTTGGAGTTGAAATAAGTGGAGCCCGACTTGGGTGGTGCTTTGCAGGCCACGTGCTTGCCATCTATGGCTCCAACGGTGTGTGGGAAGTTCCACCTCTGATACCACTGCTCTGCAACTTTCTTCCATCCTTCTTCAGTGGAGGGGCACTAGAGGAGCTCCTCCATGTATTCTTCGATGATGGCCTGCACCACTTCTCTGACCACAATGCTGATGGTGTTGTGTGGCACCCTCCAGCCGTACTGCATGCTCCTGTAGGTGGTCCCTGAGGCCAGGTGGCACAGGGTGAGTGCCACCTTGACCCCAGGTTCCAGGCTGGGCCGGAAGTTGGTGTTTGCCTTGGTCAACCTGGGTGTCAGCCGCTGCACAACTTCATCAAACATGGCTGGAGGCATCCTCATTAAGTTCTGGAATGCCCGAGTGTCTTCGTTCCTGAGCTCCACCATCAGCTTGTTGTACAGTCCGTACACTGCTCTTCTCCAGATCCATCTTCGGACCCAGACGCTTTTTGGCCACCTCCTTTTCTTCCCGTAGTAGAGTTCACAGAGACTGTAGATGGCTTCGCACTGTTGCAGAAGGATGGTGGCTGCCAAAAGGACTGTGTTACGATCCACGGTGGACATGACTGGATGCTGTGGAAGAGCAAGAGTCAGATGAAGGCTGCAGAGGTCTGCACAGCTGGGCTGCTGTTCTGAAAGTGAGATGCAGATGAGTTGCTCCCCCTTTTTATAGGCAGTAAGGTGTCCCTTTGAATCCTCTAGGCATCCTCTAGGCATCCTCTAGACATCCTTAATGTCCAAGATAGGTCCCCTCTGCGAACGCTTTGTTTCCGTGCTGCATCCATTCTGCATCCGTTCTGCATCTCCCTTCGTCCGAGCGGATGCAAGTTGTGTGGATGTGGAATGGATGCCTCGCGGATATAGTGGATGTGTAACGGATGCAGAACGGATGCGTTGTGGATGTGTAGCGGATGCAGAATGGACGAATTGGATACATTTTCTGCGCAAAAGTTTTGAGCAGCTCAAAACTTTCTGAACGGATGAAACGTTAAGAAACGGATGCTGGACGGATAGAGAGGAAGCAAAATGGAGGCAGCGAGTACATCGCGTTAACCAATGGATGGCAAGCTTTTTGGTCCATTTTACATCCTCTTTGCATCCGTTGGTGCAGTGTGACAGGGGCTTTAGTTGTTTAAACAGAGGGAAGTACTAATATCACTCTATAAAGCCTCTATAAAGGAAGTACTAATACTCCTCTATAAAGCCTTTACTCTATAAAGTAAGACCACACCTAGAGTACTGCATCCAGTTTTGGTCACCACATTATAAAAAAGATGTTGAGACTCTAGAAAAAGTACAGAGAAGAGCAACCAGGATGATTAAGGGACTGGAGGCTAAACATACAATGGACAGTTTCAGGAACTGGGCTTAGATAGTCTAGTAAAGAGAAGGACCAGGGGAGATATGATAGCGGTCTTACAATATTTGAGGGGCTGCCATAGGGAGGAAGGGGTCAAGCTATTTTCTAAAGCTCCTATAGGCCAGACAAGGAATAATGGATGGAAACTGAACAAGGAGAGATTTAACCTGGAAACAAGGAGAAACTTTCTGACAGTGAGAACAATCAACCAGTGGAACAGCTTGCCCTCGGAAGTTGTGGGAGCACCATCAGTTGAGACTTTCAAGAAGAGATTGGACTGCCATTTGTCAGAAATGGTGTAGGGTCTCCTGCTTGGGCAGGGGGTTGGACTAGATGACTTACAAGCTCCATTCCAACTCTAATTATCTGTAATCTGTAATGAATTTATCCAAATCATTGTCTCTAATCAATTAATCTCGTCATCTCTGCCAATTTCTATCTTTTCAAAATCCGTTCTTCCATTGTCGGTATTCTTTTTCCTTTCCAATATTTTGCATGCACAATCCTTGCAGGATCCAAACCGGGTGTGATCACTGGGACCAGAGGTTTAGTCTTCTGAACTTTTAGACTTGTGCTGGAGCCCTTCCTCAGACAACTTCTCTCTACCAGTTTTGGGCTATTCTATGTGTAATATTTATGTTATGTGTGGCTTTATATTTGTTGATTTGCTGGTGGTAAATCAGCATATCTGTTGACTGACAAGGGGCCCATTTCCCAGACTTCAATCATTTCCCTGGCTATCTTTGTACCTGCTCAATAATCTTAGTAGCTGCAAAATTAAATATATGTTCTTGTTCATTGACAATGTGAACAACAATCCTTGCAGCTGCCACCATATACAAAAATAAGATTCCAAATGGCTTTTCTGTCAATTTATCCATAACATCTAATGTAGAAGAAAGGCTTCAAGTTTCATTAATGTTTTCATTTTAAGTATTTTCTGCATAATCCTTTTTATTAAATATGATTTAGCATGTTTATAAGAGTACTACATGTTGTAAAAGGTAGCTGGAGTTTGACCCTTTGTCACTTTTCTTGTTGACAACTGCTATGTCTTCTACATAGGTTGGCAAATTAGTGTGGTGACTACATTTTTATTTGTATCACCTGCTACTTCTTGTTTTTAGCTTTGTTTTTACAGCTCTTAATGATTTTTAATAATGATGATGGTAATTATTTATTTCATCTTTGCTACATACTGCCAGAGTCATATGTTTTGTGAGATGGGGCAGATATATAAATTGGATAAATAAATAATAGCAATAGCACTTAAACTTATATACCGCTTCACAGTGCTTCACAGCTCTCTCTAAGCAGTTTACAGAGTCAGCATTTTGCCCCCAACAATCTGGGTTTTACCGACCTTGGAAAGATGGAAGGCTGAGTCAACCTTGAGCCTGGTGAGATTCAATCTGCCAAATTGCAGACAGCCAGCAGTCAGCAGAAGTAGCCTGCAGTACTGCATTCTAACCACTGCACCATCATGACTCAAGAATTGCTCTTAAAGAGCATTTGAAAGTTGCAGTTGGCTAATATGGGCAGTTCTGGGTGCACGTTGATATGTCCATGCAATGCTACCACTTTATAAGCTGTACTAGCTCCCAGTAGGTTCCCAGGTGCAATTCACATGATAGGAATAAGCATAATATGGCACAGGGCCAGGCTACTTGCAGAACTGCCTATTCATCTCCCCAGATGGGCCAAATCCAGTTCCCTTTTGTGAAACAGAATCATCTCTTGGGACCCAAGAAGCCTGCCTTCTCTATCACTGGGCCTGCCCTGTAAAACAGAATTGTCTAGGGGTCTGAATAATTCCATCCCTGTTAGCTTTCTCTTTATGGCTAAGATATCATTTTATATGAGCTTGTCTGTGAATGACTCTATTAAAATTTAACATTCCAATGAGAAATAGTAAGAAGAACTTATCTTCTACAGCATTCTGATCAAATACTTGGCATTTCAAAGAAAGACACTTAAGTTAGACTGATATAAAGGTATATCGAAGAACTTTTTTTTGTCATGGGAATGGCTGAAGGAGAAAGAGTGCTCAAATGGGCAGTCATGAGAAGTTTGGAGCGCCTAGCAGAATTTATGATCAGCTTTGTGACGAGACTTCCGGCTCCCACTCAGCCTAGTATTTAGTCTTTTACTAGATTGTTTGTCACTGGTTGCTGTAGAATAACAATTAGTTTTTATCAGGATGTCACTGTTGATTAAAAAATGATGGATCCAGGAGGACGGTGAGATAATTGCATTTTCCACTGTGCAGTATTGTAATATTTTATTTTTGGAATAAAGCCTTTCTTCACCATAAACTCCAATTACTTAATATTCACCTCAGATTTCTTCACACAACAGACAGCCATCCTGGAGAGGTATAGTCCCAGCAGCTGATGACGTATTATATTCTCTTTTTTACTTTTTAACAAATCAAAATTGCAACTCTGTTGCTATAGCTGTTGGGGGGAAAAATCTGTTGACAAACTTCATCATCAGTGTCCTAATTTCACTTCCACAAGATCAAGAGGCTGACTTCCTTCTTTATAGAATGCTGAATGAAGATCAGGACTAAAAGGGAAGAGGAGAATTGTTTCTTTAAAATACAGAGGGAACAGCTGGACTTTCAATTCTCCCTGTAAAAAGTAAGTATATCTTAAATGTAAGAGATACTTCATTAACATGAAAATGCTGCCTCTGTTCTCTGTGATGGGACAGCATTGCAAAGCGCATGGATTTGAGCACACTCTGCTGGCAGCAGAAGACAGAAGAAGTGATGGTCATACACAGTGACATTGAAGCAGACACAAAGAGCCTAATTTCTTCTCTGATAGAGGAGTATGATTCATTGAATAAAATAGCATGCTATTTCCGAATAATCTTTTAAAATAATCAGATTACACAAGATGATAATCAGGCAAGAGATTATGAAAGAGACAGGATTTTATTTGTGGCATGGTTTAGGACAGACAGACAATTTGGCCTTTTGAAAAGAGGAGGCCAAACTGAAAGTAGGGGAAAGAAACAGGATACAGAAGAGATGCAGATGACATTACTTCTACTGCTTATCCATATCTGGTCGAGCTGTTAGAGAGAGAGAGAGGGAGGGAGGGAGAGGGGGAGGGAGAGAGAACATGCATTTTGGTGTTGGAAGAAATATCCTTCTGGGTTTAGTTCCAACTGGGGAAGAAAGTCACTGGAAACATGGTGACTGCTTGGAAAGATGGTTTAATGGTGGACAGAATCACATGTCTTGGGTGAAGAAAGAAGGGAAGAGATTCTGTGAGTCCCTTGGTTTTATACCCTCTGTTGGGATTTGAATTCGATCTTGTATTCTGATTGATTGTCAGACTCCCATGGGGCCATGCAGGGGCAACTCTGTAGGCTGTCCTGAGTCCCAGGCTTGGTTGAGCCTTGCTGGATGATGATGTAATGAAAGGGTTTTGGGCAATTCCTATTATAGTTCTACCTGGAGTAGATCTTTGTTATGTAAAATAGACTGGCCTAGGCCAGAGTAATGGTCCATTAGCAAAGGTGTTGGGGGGGTGAGTTTTTGTCTCTCTGAGTTTCTACTTTTCTTTTTAGGGGAAATATTCTGCCTTTTTAGTATATCCTAAAATATTTCATTTTCCTAGGAAAGGGGTGGGTTTAACTTCCAACATTGGTCTTGTGTGAAGACAAGAAAAATGCCATAGTGCTTCTCAACCTCTTTCAAGTGAGAAAAGCAATATATTTAATTTGTGAGCTTCCTGGAAATATCAAGCTTCCTACTGCTGAAAGAGTATATAGGGCTAGATGGAGTGTTAATCTCTTCTTGGAAAGCTCTTGTTTAAAAAAATGTCCTCTTTTACTTGATAATGTAATAACTTATTTACTTGATAATTGGATTACTTTGACCTTTCCTTCAGGAAATTAGACCTTATTTTGGATCTTATCTTTAGGGAGGAAAGAAAGGTGTGATAGCTCAGTGGTTAAGGACACTGAGCTTGTCAGCTGGTAAAGCTGGGTTCAAGATCTGAGCGCTGCATGATGGGATGAGCTCCCCTCCTTGCCCCAGCTCCTGCCCACCTAGCAGTTGAAAAGCATGAAAATACAAATAGAGAAATAGGTACTCTTCAATAGGAAGGCAACACAATTCTGTGCACCTCATTGTATAGTTATGCTGATCAGGTTACTGTCTTTGGAAAATGCTGGCTCCCTCGGCTAAGAAATGGAGTTAAACCAGTGGTGGGATTCAAACATTGTTGCCACCGGTTCGGTGAGTGTGGCTTGGTGGGGGCGCTTTGTGTGCATGCACACACTTTGCATGCATGTGTGCACCAAATGAGTCATTTGTGCAGGCACAGAGGTGTTCTAACTCACCTCCTGCAAGCCTGCATGATCCTGGTCGCTTCAGCAGCTGCCGCATAATGCTATTCTGTATCATGCAAAGCAGCTGCGCTTCAAATTCAGCAGATAAAAGTGAGTATGGCAGAGTGGCGGAGAGAACTGGTTCAGTCTCCGCTTGCCAGAACTGGGCAGAACTGATCAAATACCACCACTGAATTAAACACTGCCCCCTAGAGTTCAACATGACTACACCTGGGAAACCTTTACCTTTACCTAAAGGGGGCTTTTCAAGCTTACAAGTATCACTGCCTTGCAAAGCCCAGATTTTGGTATTATATTATCCTTCAACACAGGATTAGGGTGACTGAAGCTCCTGCTTGATCCATGATTTTTGCTTTCGATGTTTATTACATTTCATCTGGTCAGATCTGTTTGCCATGTCTGGATTTGGTTAGCACCTTAAGTGAATAAACAAACTTAAGCAATGCTTCCCAAATGTTTTCCTTCATTATCCAAAACCAGTTATTTAAATGACCCAGTTTAGTTTAATTTAGTTTAGTTTAGTGTCATTGCACCTCATACAACAAAATTAAATGCAATCTTCAGTTGTGATTGGTTATTAGTTTGTGTGTTATTACCCAAAGACAAACCACTTTTTATCAAAGTTTGAGTAATCTGTCTAGGTTTGGGAAGCACTGAATTAGAGAATGGAAGATTTTTCAGTTAAGCAATACAAAGTCAAGAGGTTGGTAAAAAAAAATACTTGTATGCTGGTTAATGGAAACAAAGGCAGATACCCACAGGAATGATTGGATTGAATGATTGAATGATTGGTTTTAGAATAGCAGGTGTGATTAGGCAAGCAAAGCCCTGCCCCTTTTCAACTATGGCAATAGGTATACTATGTATTAAAAAGGGATGGGATTTTGATCACTCAATTACACTCATTGCTATCAGATGATCTTGTTCTTTTCTACTTGTCAGCAATGAAAACAGTGATGGAACCCTTTTGTTAAACTGAAAGATTAAGGAACAAAATATTTTGTTGATAAACTTGCTACTTGAAATGTGCACTATGGAAATGAATATTGGGACCAATTTAACATCACATTGTCCAGATTTTATTCATCTACTTGGAGAAAAATCTCAACACCAACACCATCTTTGGATAGCTACCCTCGGGGCAACTTTTTCCAATCCTGAATTACACCAAGTTAACTTTTACATTTGTCAATTCATTGACTTAGACCCATATTCTTTTCTCTCCTAAACCCTGCCTCCACTACC
>BLBF01000042.1:11021959-11053331 GCA_015471245.1 Laticauda colubrina | reverse complement strand
TCCTCCTCCTCCTCCTCCTCCTCCTCCTCCTCCTCCTCCTCTTCTGTGAATGTTTTTATGCTGCTTGATGCATTTACATGCACTGAGTTTTCTTTAATTGTTGTTCTATTCACCTTTGAAAAAGTAAAAGTAAAATAATATAAATATAATATAATATAAATAATATATACATAAATATTTTCCCCCTATCATAAGTGTGGCTGATGGTAGCTCTGTTGCAGTTAAGATAAAATATAAAATCTGTCCCAATTTGCTAAAATTGTGATTCCTGCCTCAGATGTTTCATTATTTTAAATTTATCTCTAATCTGTTCTAACATAGTGACAGAAGAAGTCTTGTTATTCCACATCTCTGTGCGTCACATATTGATGTTGCTTAGTTTCTTGACAATGTGCTTTAATTAATGTTCAACAAAAATAAAAGGGGGAAATGTTACACTCATTTTCAGATGCTTAAATCATCTTTCACTGCTTGGTTTTTTTTTGCTGTGGCTGCTCTGTCCCGCCTTCTGTTCATTTCCTCCCTGAGAAATAGGTAAGGTAAATCTTGCTAGAGTTCCTGTGTACTGGATGTATCTTGCCTAGTTCAAAAAGGCTCATCCATACTGACTGGCAGAGTTAGTATTCTGCTTTGACCAGCAATTCAGATGGAAGAAAAAAAATTCCTTTCATTGAACCCACAGTCAGACAAAGTTCTTTGGTTTGAAGAACTGCAGTTCTTGACTCTGAAAATCTTTTTCAGGAAGTCTTAGAGTATAAATTAAACATTTTGTGGCAGAATCTAAGAAAGAAGAGAACAAGAAAACCAAACTCAAACACAGAGTGTAGGCCAGGTTCTAAATGGAAGGGTTGTAAGATCAGAGAACATAGAAACTACTCATATCTACCAATAGAGTAGAATATTTATAGTTCAGAGATGAACTAGGGAGTACTTGGGGCGTTTTATATATATCTGTTTTCTTAAGTTTTTGTGGGTATCTATACGTATTCAACTTTGTTTGTGTATTTTCCCACATCATTATAGTGGTGTTTTTAAAGTTGTCACGACGTTTCGGCAGAATCTCATCTGCCATCATCAGGCTTGTGTATTGTGTTCATTTGTGAGCCAGTCTTTCACAGCCATTTCGGTTTTAAATTTGATGCTAGCCTACTACTGTGTTAGAATGGTTTTTTCTTCATCCTGATTGGTTGGGAGTTTTGGTCTGTGTTTATTGGTCTTGGAGTTTGCTGTGTTCTGCTTTATTGGTGTTTCTAATATCTTCTGTCTGTTTTGTAGCATTTTTTGATTGGCTGGCAACATTGTATTTTCTGTACTGGAATCTTTTAAGGCCCTGTCACACTGGCTGACGGATGCAAAACGTTTGTAAAAAGGACACAGCGGACGAGAAAAATGTTCCATCCGTTGTTATCCGCTCTCAAAAGTGCCCCAAATTTGCATAACCAGAGCGGACAACACGGAAAGGAATGGACAGGGGGAGGATGCAGGGAGGATGGAAAGCGGATGCTCCACGGAAGCCTAGCGGATGGGAGCGGAGGGCACATCCGCAAGGCTTCCGGGGGAGCACAGCAAAGCGGACGCGGAACAGAAAGAGCGGATGCCGAGCGGATGCCGAGTGGATGAAGTGGATGCCGAGCGGATGAAGCGGATGCTGAGCGGATGCCTAGCGGATGCCTAGTGGAAGCCTAGTGGATGCCTAGCGGATGCCTAGCGTTCACTGCGCATGCGGGGAGGATGCATTGCATCAGCCCCGTGGATATAAAGGGAAGCAGCTCGCAAGCAGGTCACCATTCAGAGGAAGACCTGCTTCCAGACACAGCGTGCCATCCATCCATCCATCCAGCCAGCCAGCCAGCCAGCAAGCAACCCAACAACCACGGAGAAGAAATGGAAGCCTCTGCCATCTGCTGCCAGATCTGGCAAGAAGGACAGGGCCACCCTCCCACCCCCTGGCCCTCACTCTGCTTCTGCTGGGGCTTCTGCTGCCCGGCCTCGATCTTCTGGTGCTGGGGCTTCTGCTGATGCTGCTTCTGGAGGTGGTGCTTCTGCTGATGCTGCTTCTGGTGGTGGTGCTTCTGCTGGTGCTTACTCTGCTGATGCTGCTTCTGCTGGTGGTTACTCTGCTGGCACTGCTCCTGGTGCTGGTGCTTCTGCTGGTGCTTACTCTGCTGGTGCTGCTCCTGGTCCTGCTGGTGCTCCTGGTCCTGCTGGTGCTCCTGGTCTTGCTGGTCCTGATGGTGCTCCTGGTCCTGCTCCTGGTGCTACTGGTGCTGCTGGTGCTGCTGGTGCTGCTGGTCCTGCTTTTGCTGCTACTGTTGTTGTTGCTGCTGCTGCTGGTGGTGGTGGTGTGGAGGAACAGCTCCTACAACCTCAAAGCCCCTCTGATGAGGGCCCATATGGCCCTGCCAAAGGGAGGAAGAGGCAGACGCATGAACGGGAGAGGAGGCAATACACCATAGAAGAGGAACATGAGGAGGAGGTGCTGGAGTGGCTGAGGGAGAACGAATATCTTTGGTGGAAGGGACATAGGCTCTATCGAGACACCAAAAGGAAGCAGGCTGCTTGGAGAGAGAAGGCGGAGAGCCTGGGCTACACGTTGGAGGTGCTCCTCGGCTGGTGGAAGCACATGAACACCTGGTACAGGAAGCTGCACCTCAAGAAATCTGGCCAGGCCGTGGTCCAGCTGACGGACAGAGAGACCTTTGTGATGGCCAAGTGCAGCTTCTTGGAGGGTTAGATCCGCCACCAAGAGCAGCCCCTCTCACAACTCCTGTCAGCTCCTGTCTCCAGGCAGGTATCTGTGGAGTGTGCCACGACGGAGACCCTCAGCTGGTACACACCGACGCCCCATCCTCCAACTGAAAGCCCTTCCTCACCTATGTCAACCAGACCCTCATGAACATGGTGGAACCCCAGTACCAGGTGGTGAAGGACAGGATCACCGATCTTCTTCACAACCCTCCAGACCAAGATGAACCTGCTCCCACCCAGTCCAGGTCTGCTCCTCCACCCCAGGTGATGTCACTGCCCTTCCAAGGCTTTCCACAGGCCCTCCCCTACCAAGGCTACAGCTACCAAGAGGTCCAGCAGCACAGGCAGCCCTTCCAAGTCCAGGCACAGGTACATCGGACACCACTGGTGCCACTGATGCCACTGATGCCACCCATGCCACAGATGCCAGCCATGCCACCGATGCCACCCACGGCACCGATGCCACCGACGCCAGTCCTCACCCAGCTGCAGACCAGACAGCCCCACTACACTGCTCCTTCCTCCACCCCACAGCCAAGCCCGGCCTCAGTACATCTGTCATCAGTATTGGGGCTGACACCCCATGTCATGGAGGAAGGGACTCTCAACATCACGGGGCTGAGCCAGCTGTCTGAGAGCTTCCTCAACACACCAACCCCTGTTGTCCTCTCGGGGCCAGGCACCCCAGTGGCACTTCAGACCAGCACTCCAGCAGCAGCCACCTTCAGACCACCTGGACCCTTCACTCCTGAGACTGGGCACATCTCCGAGTGACCAAGCAGAGTGCCAGAGACTGGGTGGCTACCTGTTGACTTTATTTTTGCTTTGGACACTTGACTTGGGTCATTTTTATTTTACAGCTTGTTATTAATAAAGATTATCTTTGCTTCACACATTTGCTTCATTTATTTTATTAAATAAAGTCTTGGTGGAAACTTTTAGAAATGGTTTAAGCCTTTGCATGCTTGTGGGATGGGTAAGGATAGCAATGGGATGGGCAGGGATACCTTTGGGATGGGTAATAGCTATGGGATGGGCAGGGATACCTGTACAGTGGGCAGGGATACCTTTGGGATGGGTAATAGCTGTGGGATGGGCAGGGATACCTTTGGGATGGGCAATTACTGTGGGATGGGCAAGGATACCTTTGGGATGGGTAATAGCTGTGGGATAGATAAACCTCCAGTGCAAGCATAGTGGGACTGTATGGTCCACCCTCCCAGCTGCCACACCTATGGCCCTTTATTCTCAATAATAATGTAATAATCATGCACACATGTCAACATAAACACAACTCTTTCTTAAATGCCCTGTTCATTGTAGGCCCACCCAACATACATGGCCCAATCTCATCAGTGTGATGAGACAGGCTGAAGGAAGCATCCATTAATCATCTATCATCCTGTCTTGCCACTCCACTGCTCCAGCTGGGGAGTTGCACCAGTGTTTCAGGAGGTTGCGCTGCTTCTTCCCTTCACGTGGAGCTCTGTTGGGGCCTTGCACATCCTTAGTTTCTATCCCCAGGCTCTATGTCCCCATTTCCTTGTTGGAGGTCCATGAGCCTGTTCTGCAACACTGGGTAGCGGGTGCGCATGAGATTGTGCAGGATGCAGCAAGCTTCCACGATTCTCCTCACGGTCTCTGGGCAATGCTGCATGGTGGTGAGAAGTACCTGGAACCTGTTGGCCAGGATGCCAAAGGCGTTCTCCACCACCCGCCTTGCCCTGGACAGCCTGTAGTTGAAGATCCTCTCTTCACGGGTGAGGAGTCTGGAAGTGTAGGGCTTCATGAGGTAGGTTCTAAAGGAGAAGGCGTCATCCCTCATGATGAATTAGGGCACATCTTGCATGTCGTTGGGCAGGGAGTCTGGATCTGGGAAGCCCATGATGAGTTTGCGTTCCAGCCCCTCCTTGAGGTCACTGGCGCTCTATACCTGGGCATCTGAAGCTGACCCGTTGCCTGAAACATCGATGTACATGAACTTGTAGTCAGCATCGACCATGGCGAAGAGGATGATGCTGAAGAAGCCTTTGTAGTTGAAATAAGAGGAGCCCGACTTGGGTGGTGCTTTGCAGGCCACGTGCTTGTCATCTATGGCTCCAACGGTGTGGAGGAAGTTCCACTTGTGATACCACTGCTCTGCAACTTTCTTCCAGCCTTCTTCAGTGGAGGGGCACTGGAGGAGCTCCTCCAGGTATTCTTCGATGATGGCCTGCACCACTTCTCTGACCACAATGCTGATGGTGTTGTGTGGCACCCTCCAGCCATACTGCATGCTCCTGTAGGTGGTCCCTGAGGCCAGGTGGCACAGAGTCAGTGCCACCTTGAGCCCAGGGTCCAGGCTGGACCGGAGGTTGGTGTTTGCCTTGGTCAACCTGGGTCTCAGCTGCTCCACAACTTCATCAAACATTGCTGGAGGCATCCTCATGAAGTTCTGGAATGCACGAGGGTCTTCGTTCCTCAGCTCCACCATCAGCTTTTTGTACAGTCTGTGCTCTACTCTTCTGGCGATCCATCTTCGGACCCAGAAACTTCTTGGACCCCTCCTTTTCTTCCCGTAGAACAGTTTAAAGAGCCTGGAGATGGCTTTGCACTGTTGCAGAACGATGGATGCTGTGGAAGAGCGAGAGCCAAATGAAGTCTGCAGAGGTCTGCACAGCAGGGCTGCTGGACTGAAAGTGAGATCCAGGTGAGTTGCTCCCCCTTTTTATAGGCAATATAGGTTTTCCACTAGGTGTCCTTTTGCATCCTACTAACTTTTGCATTTCTACTAACGCTGCGCGTCCGTTCTGCGTCCGTTTTGCTTCCTCCCTGTGTCCGCTTTCCACTGGAGTGGATGCGAGTTGCACGGATGCGCAGCGGATGCCTAGCGGATGTAGCGGACTCGTCACGGATGACGACGGATGCAGAACGGATGTTCCCTGTATGCGTTGCGGATGAAGAACGGACGCGTTGGATACATTTTCCGCTCAAAAAGTTTTGAGCAGCTCAAAACTTTTTGAGCGGATGGAACCTCAGTCGACGGATGCTGGACGGATAGAGAGGATGAAAAACGGAGGCAGTGGGTACAAAACGGATTAATCGCGTTAACCAACGGATGGCAAGTGTTTCTCTCCATTTTACATCCTCTTTCCATCCATTGGTGCAGTGTGACATGGGCTTTAGTTCCTTTATACCATAAAAAGACATGCCACTCCAACAACAAATCATGTCCTTCTAATGTCAACAATCTTTTATCTAGTATTTCTTAATGTTATCATTTCCTTAGCCCATGTCAAGTTTGTAGCTTAGTAGTACAACTCCCAATTTGCCAGACCAAATCCTCCTCTAATTCTAGCATCTTGTAAAAGTTTTAACTCTATTCTCGTTTTCTTACCTTGCCATATATATTTCAACAAATTTTGTTTAAATCTTCAAAGTAGTGCTTTCCAAGCCTGATTGGTATTGTTTGAAACAAATATAAAATTCTGGGTAAAATATTCATTTTGATTGTTGAAATTCTCCCTATTAGTGACAATTGTAGGTTTTCCCATTTCGTCAAATCTAGTGCTATCTGTTGTTTAAGTTTAGTGTAGTTGTTCTCTTTTAGTGTACTACATCTTGCTGTCAAATGTATCCCCAAGTACTTAACCTTATTCGTGACTTGAATTTTCAATACATCTGCCAATTTTTCTTTTTGTCTTAGTGGCATATTCTTTTTCAAAATCTTTGTCTTATCTTTGTTTATTTTCAAGCCGGCTACCTTGCCATATGCCTCTATCTTTTCCAATAGTTTTGGTGCTGTTTCTAGAGGGTCTTCTAAAATAAAGGCCAAGTCATCCACAAAAGTTTGCAATTTAAATTCTTCCTTTTAAATTTTCATTCCTTTTATACTCTTTTCATCTCTAATGTTTCTATTTAACACTTCCAAAGTTAGTATAAATAGCAAAGGTGATTGTGGGCAATCTTGTCTTGTATCTTTTCTTATATTGATGGAGTCTGTTAATTCTCCCTCTATCATTACCTTTGCCATTTACTTGTAATATATGGCTTGTATTGCTTGAATAAATTTTCTGACAAAGCCCATCTGTTCCAATAATAATAACATGAATCTCCAGTTCACATTATCAAATGTCTTTTGTGCATCTAAAAATATCAAAGCCATTTGTTTTTCAGGGTGAGCCTCATAATATTCCAAAGTGTCCAATATTACTCTCATATTATCTTTAATTTGTCTGTTTGGCAGAAATCCATTTTGGTCAGGATGAATAAAATTATTTAAATATTTTTTTGAGTCTCTCTGCCAATATTGACGTGAAAATTTTATAATCTGCATTTAATAAAGAAATGGGTCTATAATTCTTAATTTGTAATGGATCAGTCTCTTCTTTTGGAATAAGTGTACTATAGGCTTCTGACCATGTTTTAGATATCTTCTTCTTTCACATAACTTCTAGCAATGGAAGGTTCAGCAATTCTTGTAATGTTTTATACAATTCTGCCGGAAGTCCACCTGGGCCTGGTGCCTTCCCATTATTTTGTTTCTTAAGTGCTTCAGTTAACTCCATCATGGTTATGTTGCTTTCTGACATTTTTTCAATCTCTTTAGTTATCTTAGGTAGATTAGCATTCTGTAAATACTGTTTAACTCTTTCCTCATCAATATTCTCTTGCTCATATAATTTCCCATAAAAGTCTCAAATGATTTCCTTCTTCTCTTTATTGCCGTGGCAAACTTGACCAGTTAACAGAAGGAAGTCTTGATGTGATGCCTGTGTAGTATCTATCTGATTTTTCCTGTACCTCTTATGTATGGCAGGACAGCTGTTCCATAGGTCTGTTCATCTTCTAGGTCTCCATTATGTCTCAGTGTGTTTTTGTGGATCAGGCCTGTGATTTTGCTTTTGTGGAAGCTGTTGGCTGTCAGTACTTTAGTCAGGGTGCATAGTTCAGTCTTTACGTGTGTCTTGTCTGCCAGGCATTTGGTTCTGGCAATAAATGTTTTGGCCACGGAGTTTATCTGTGCTTGGTGGTGGTGGGATTGGGTGTTGAGGCAGCGATTGGTGTGTGATTTTCTTTAATATTTTCTTTAATAAAAATAAAGACCTCAGTTTCTACATGAACAGCATGTTGTCTGAATACAATTAGTTTTGAACAACAAAAAGACGATAAGAATAATGGCAATCATAATGTATCACATAGTAATAGTAGCATTATCTTTAGCTTATCTATACTAGAAAACTTTCCTTTTATAATCAATCATTCTCTTCATCTTTTTAGTTTCTAATCTCTGTCTCTTTTTGTTAATCATTGGTAAAACAGGTCCCATGTTAAAAAGTATTGTTTTTTTCTTCTCCTTTATTTTTAGTGTTATTCTGTCCATCTCTATGAATTCTAATATTTTTATTGCACTTTCATCTGAAGGGATCTCTTCATTTTTCCACTGCTGTGCAAAAACAATTCTTGCTGCTCTTAACACATATAAAATTAGGTATGTATTCCCTTTATTATACTGTTCTGGTAAAATACTCAGCAAAAATATTTCTGTTTTAAAGTCAATATGTTGCTTTATCATTTTTTCTAACCATGTATGTACTTTGGTCCAATATTTGTATGGGAGTTCCTTGATTGGGCTTTGTTTGCTTCTGGAATGTTAATTTTGGTGTTAATCTCTGCCCAACTGAGTGTTGAGTGTTGAGCAAGCCGTTAGAATATAAAATAAGAGCAAATACCACTCCTACTAGCACTGGTGATGTTACCTAGTTTGGCAATGAAACGTTTACAAGAAAACAATTAAGCTCAGAAAACACTCCACTACTCATACCTGCCTAAATGGACAGTGACCTTTCTCTTGCTAAATTGTTAAATATAAATTATACACATGAGAAGACCTCAGAATTGCTGGCATGAGCCCTGTTTTTGCTTTCAACTAGAATTCACATCAGCGGTAGCTCAAGATGTGTTGCCTAAATCAAAGTTCTTCATTTTTGTGTTCCTAGGAATTACTTAGGAATATGCCTTTATGGAAATTGAGCTAATGCTATTACAAGGAAGCTCCTTGCACTGCCTCCTTCAGAGTATTTTGCAATGACAGCTTCACAAACTGGAGCAAAAACACTGTGTCATTGAAAAACAGAGAAGTGGCATTCACAACCCCACCTGCACTATTGGTCAAAAAAGGATTGAAACCTTCATTTGCACAATCTTTGTGTGAAGAAAATACTCTGATCTACATATTCTTCCTATCTTTTTTGTCTTTTCCTTCCTTGGTGCAATATCCTTCTCATGTGTTTAGTGAAAGTTCATACAATTTGTGTACAACTCCAACTGGTGGTCCCAAATATGGCCTTTTTTTTCACACAGCTTCAAACAGGGACATCCATAAGGGGTGGGGGAGAACTGTGAAAAACCATCAGGATGAAAACTGTGACTGAAATCAAAGGCTTGATGCCTTCCTTGCATGTATTTTTCATACATTAAAAAAAGAAAAAGGGCTTCAGTCAAGTAGTGGTGTCACTAACTTGACTTTTTATCTAACTTAATATAACTGTATCAAAGTTCTAAAGAAGCAAGAGAAAAACTAATAAAAAGTGACATTTAGAATAAAGAGAGGAGAGAGAAAAAGACAAAAGTATACAATAGAAAAAAATGTAAAGAAGTAACATCTGATTTTCTTTTATGGCAATTGTAAGTATAAATGTATATCTCTTACTCTTAAGGTTACAGAATTACTGGCATATTTTCCATAATTATTTTTTTTAAATCTTTTTTCATATTTTTGTTTGTTTGCTACAAAAAGTAAATAAGGGGTTTCCAGTCAGCATTATACTGACATGATGGCAGTATTCCAGTATTTGAGGGGCTGCCACAAAGAAAAGAGAGTTAAAATTTTCTCCAAAGTACCAGAGGGCAAGACAAGAAGCAATGGATGGAAACTAATCAAGAAGAGATGCAAACAAGAACTAAGGAGAAATTTCCTGACAGTAAGAACAATTAACCAGCTTGCCTCCAGAAGTTGTGGGTGCTTCATCACTGGAGGTTTTTAAAAAGAGAGTAGACAACACTTGTCACAAATGGTATAGGGTCTCCTGCTTGAGGAGGGGGGCTGGACTAGAAGACCTCCAAGGTCCCCACCAGTTCTATTCTAACTTTCCTCTTATCAAAACTATTGATTTGGCCACCTCGTTATCTTCACCATCCATTCCTCCAGTGTGGTTAGTTTAATTTTTCCATCATTATGCTTATAATAATCATGCTGCACTTATCATATATAATAACAATAGTCTGTGTTTTTCCCTACCTGTTTAACCATGAATCACAAATAAAAGTTCTCAAATTTTTATTCAATTGTATATTAACTTTTAAAATCTTCCGTATTATTATATGTAATGGAGTTTTTTCATGTTCACCAACATGATAAAATGTCCTCCCTTGTGGTTTACCAATTCCAGCACAAATTTGAACTACCTTTATGTGTTCTAGATGTTTTTTTCCCAGTGACATATATAAACAATACATCATTTTGTAAAATTTTTCGTTAAGACTATAACATAATGTAAATTTAAGTCCTTTCAACCACATGATCTTCCATTTGTATTTTATAACCAAAAATTTAGCTCCTTTTATCATATATTCTTTCACTTGTTCTTCTGTTTCAAATTTCAGTAAAATTTTCTATATTTTAGCAGTAACATATTCATTGTTTGTACACAATTCTGTTTCAAATTCAGGCTTACCATTTTCAAAACCAGTTCTTTTATTTACTTTACAATAATTGGACATAAAACATTTAAATGTGAATTGTTTTCCAACCAGTTCTTCTCTTGACTTTATTCTACATTGTCCTTGACAAAATTCCAGTATATCAGAATAATTTAACCCTTTATGATTACTTATCATTCTCTTCTATAAAATGCTTCTTATATGCTAAAAGCTATAAAGGAATTTTGGGGCATAATTCAGATTGTCAGTACGACATGTCTAACAAAGTGATTTTTAAAATCTACATTAACCTTAGCTTTGTCATAAGCATAAGTGTCCATGCCACCCAAATCTCAAATCATGTCCTTTCAAAAGCCATCTGTTTCTTAGCAACATCCTTTCTTTCATCCATATTAAACAACAAGTTGCAAAATATAATTTCAAATCAGATAAACCTTGTCCTTTTATTTATTTTACTTATTGTAATACTTCATATTTAACTTGTTTTTCTCTCCTGCCACGCAAATTTAGATAACTCTTTCTGCTATTAATTGGTACACTGGATGTCAAATTGGGTATTGTCTGAAATAAAAATAGCATTCTAGGCAAAATATTAATCACAGAAATACTTCTCAACAATGCAATAGTTTTCTTCCATCTTAATGTATTTCTTTAACTTCATTCCAAGTCTTAGCGTAATTATTTTGAAATAACAAACAATTCATACATGTAATATTGATACCCAAGTATTTTACCTTTTTCTTAAGAATCCTTTCTATTCATCAGTTCTATCTGATCTTGTAACTTTTTATTTCTCTTGATATCTTTGCCTTCTGTTTGTTAATGCTAATACATTCAATTATTTTAGTTTTCAGTTATTTTGAATATTTCAATTTTCTCTAACCAACACCAGGTCATTTTATCTCAATTTATCTCTTTTTCATTCCTTTTGCATCTCGTTTTCTCTTATATCTCTGTTCAACATTTTAAGAACTAAATTAAACAGGAGAAGTAACAATAACAACTTTGTCTTGTTCCTTTCACATAATTTAGTTAAATCTCTATTAACAATTACTTGTCCCTTCTGTGAAATATAAATTTATTTTATTCATTTTGTAACATATTCTCCAAAGTTCATATCTTCCAAAACATTAGAGTGTCAGATGGTGCTCCATTCAAAATTCAAGAAAGAAATACTTAGACTCTCTTAATTAGAGAAAATATATCTTTTACTGGAAGTCAAGTAGTAGCAACAAAAGAATTCTGAATTTGAGAAAATAGATGCGTAAATCACATGTACAAAGTAATGGCAATGTTCCCACCCCCAATAGTTCAAATGGTTCTTCCAATTAAAAGTTGTGAATGTCATCATGTGGACATCTTCAGGTGGTGATGAGGTTTCTGTCCATTGACCTTGGCATATTTTGATAAAGGTTTGCAGCTGTGCAGAAAATAGAAAGCTAAGCAAGAAATAGAAACCTAAGCAAGAATGTGCTCTTCCCCCTCCTCAGTTTATACAGTAATAGTTCTAATACTTCCCATACTTTTCCCCCCTCCTCCCCCCGTTACTTATGGTAGCTGAAAGATGCAAAGCAAAGGAAGAAAATCTTGAAGGCTGACAAGAGTCCAATTCAAATTGTCAAAAGCTTTCTCTGCATCTAAAATAATATTGCATATTGTTTTCCATTATACTGTTCAAAATGTTGTGTTTGGAGGTCCAGGTCCAGGTTTCTTGACTTTACTTGAAGACATTTCACTTCTCATCCAAGAGGTTTCTTCAGTTCTAACTAACTGGAAGGAATTGAAAGGAGTGTTAACAACTGGCTGATTCTAAGAGTTCATTCCACACCAGTTAGCTAGAACTAAAGAAACTTCTTGGATGAGAAGTGTAATATCTTCAAGTAAAGTCAAGAAAGTTCAATTGCCTTTTCAAAGCATCTTTATATTCAGAATATTCTGGAATGACTACATTGATCGTCCTGAACAAATTCTTGTAAAATTATTTTGAATCTATCATCTATGATCATGGTGAACAATTTATAGTCATTTAATAATGATATTGGTCTATAATTTCTTGTTGAAGTCAAATATTGTACCTCCTTAGATATTAATGCTGTAACTGTTGTTATAATTAATTAAAGCTATAAAATTGTTATAATTAATTAAAGTTGTAAAATTGTTATAAAGTTGTTGTGCACTGCCCAGAGCTGTCTTCGGTGAGATAGGCAGCTATCTAAATTTGATAGATAAATATCTATTTATATCTTCCCAAGTCTCAGGAATCTTTCCTCACTGTGAAGTGGGATTCATCATATTTTGCAAAGGGTGTAAAAGTTCATCCTCAAAAGCATTTATATTAAGAGCTCAAGAATTCAGGTACTTTTCCTGGTTAAAAATTTTATAGTTTCAAAAACTTATCTCATATGTCCATTAAATATTTGTCTTTGGTTCTCTGCAACCCCTGGCATATTTTATTTTTTGTTGTAAAAATGTATTCATCTAGTTTGTCCAAAGGAACATCATGTCTTTTATACAATTGGGGGGGAGGGGGGACTAATGAAAAACTTTTTGTTACCATTGCAAATTCATTTTTTCCCATAGTTTATTTTTAGTTCCATTTCTCTTCCTGTTAACATTCATAACCGTTGCTGTAAGAGTTTAATTTGAGGAGAGATATTTATCTTCCCTGGTTATGTTTTTAATTCTTTTCTTTTTATGTTATTTAAAATTGTGTTTTTTCTTGGCTCTTCTTTTTAAGTTTAATATTATATTGTACTGTCTAATAAAAGCTTTACCTTCATTGCAAACCATTCTTAATTCAATGTCTTTATTTAGGTTGTTTTTTTTTTAATGTTAATTTCTTTTTACATTCTTATAATTTTTGCTATTACTTCTTTTTGTAGTAGCATTTCAATTAATTTCCTTCTAAAGGAAGTAGATTTTGTTTTATAAACCAAACACACAGGATTATGATTGTAAAAAAATATTTGGTGAAATCTCTACATCAAAAATGTTAGTAGCTGAATTCTTTGAGATCTAGATCATATCTGTTCTTGAAAAGGATCTATGTCTTTCTGAAACCGACATGTTTTCTCCAGAATTATCATTTTTCTGTCTCCATTAATCCACTAACCCTAAATTGTCCATCAATTTTTCTAAAAAAAGAATCTGGTAATTTACCGTAAGAGTTTTTAATATTTTTCTCTAATATTCTGTTTAGTTGTGGGGAGATCATACCATTCAACAAACACCAATTTTCATAAGAAAAAAATTATTTTTCTTTCCTTCTCCAAAACTTGTTTGACTTCTTCTGCAGGCAATCCAGTCTTGTACTTTTCCACTAGAGCACATCATTCAGTTCGTCTACTATTTGTCTCTCACTGCCGAGCCTGATGTAACCAAACAGGTTTAGGCAAGATGTTTTCATAATGGTCAGTCCAAGCCAGAGGTGGTATTCAGCAGGTTCTGACCAGTTTTGGAGAACCGGAAACATAATTTTTGAGTAATTTGGAGAACTTGCAAATACCATCTCTGACTGGCCCCGCCCCATCTATTCTCTGCCTTCTGAGTCCCAGCTGATTGGCTTTTGTCTTTTTTTGTTGCCTTCCACAGGATAACAGAGCTGGAAAGCAGGTTAGTGGGATGGGGAGGGAATGGGATTTTGCAGTAACCTTCCCCGAGGAGTGGGGAGGGAATGGAGATTTTACAGTATCCTTCCCCTGCCATGCCCACCAAGCCACACCCACCAAGCAATGCCATGCCCACCAAACCATGCCCACAGAACTAGTAGTAAAAATAATGAACCCCATCACTGGTCCAAGCGCAGTTTGATATGTGCCTCCTTCCAGCTCAATGACCTAAAGGCAGCATCCCAAAGAAGGCACAGTAGTTACTTTCATTTTCCCAAGCATTTCCTCCCCCTTCATTTTCCCTCCCTGAATTTAAATGAACAGGCACAGTCTGGGTCCTCAAACTGAATTGCCTAAAGGGTCCCTCCTATATACTCTTGCTTGACATTCCTGACCCAGCTAGAATCAATTGGAGTATCTTTTGATCCAAAGCTAGAACTAAGCTGGTTATAATTTAACTCTGGTTATAATTTAATTTTAGAAAACCAAAAGCACTTCCAGTTTCATATCTACCCTTTTTATAACTTTGCCTATTTGTTTCTTCCAAATTTGGACAGTTCTATGCAGAGCTCCTTCCACCACTATTTCTTTTTTAAATTAAAAAAAAATCAGTAAAAGTTGCCCTTCTAGAACTATATTCACAAAAGTTCTATCTCGCATGCAGAAAACAAACAAGAAAAGAAACATTAAAAAATCAGCTAATCATTTTTCACCTGGAAGTTGTTTACCTGTTTTGGATTATAGTTTCTATTATTTGATTTATTGGATGGAATTCATGGGATTTGTGATCCCCAACTATAACTTCAAAAAAGGCAAGTATGATCTTATAGAGAACGATCTCTCATCCCTTGATTGGCAATTATTCACTGGATGCAATACTGTTGAAGACCATTACAACATATTTTAACTTGAAGTCAAAAGAGTCATCAAACTATATGTACCAATAACAACTCCCAAAACCAGAAAAAACAGATTACCCATAACAATAAGGAAGCTTCAATCCAAAAAGAGATCACTTTGGTGGAAAAACAAATCTGGTCACGTTGCCAATTTCAAAAGCCGATACAAAAATTTATGCCACCAGATAAACACTGAATGCACCAATTATCACATGAAACAAAAAGAAAACCTGCTACGCGTTCAATTCCAAAAGCCTTCAATTCCACCTGTGCTTTCCACAATTTTGTTAACAATAAACTAAAAGACTCAAGGTCCATCCCACCCCTGAAAGGATCTAATGGTAAAGGCTGCAACGATGACACTATTAATGCCACCTCTTTAACACATTCTTTGGCTCAGTATTTGTAAACAGCAATGGATCATGCCCCATATTTCCTCGCCAAACCACAGACAACTACAATGATTTAATACATATTGATTTTACAGAAGACAAAGCTGAAAAAGCACGACGCAATTTAAAACCATCTCTATCTATTGGACTGGACAGAATATGTGCCTACTTCTTAAAAAAGCTATCCACTGCCATAGCTGAACCTCTCAGCATAATCTTTGAAAAATCTTTCAGGACCAGCTCCTTGCCAAAACTATGGTCATAAGTCACGGTCATCCCCATCTTCAAAAAGAGAGACCCCAGCCTAGTTGAAAATTACAGATCAATCTCTTCATGCTGTATCACCTGTAAAGTCACAGAATCAATTATTAACCAATCCATCAACCTCCACTTAGAAACAAACAACCTACTCTCTCATAAATAATTTGGTTTCAGGAAAAAACTATCATGTAACCTGTAACTTTTACACTGCAAAAACATATGGACTACACAACTCAATCAGGGCAAAACAATAGATTCAATTTACATATACTTCTGTAAAGAATAGATGCAATCTACACAGACTTCTGATTCAGTGATACATGACAAACTACTCCTAAAACTAAAATCTTATGGTATCTCTGGACACCTGCATAACTGGATAGAAGCATTCCTGTCAAACAGACAACAAATGGTCAAAATTGGGAGCATCCTATCAAATTCTGTACCTGTCAACAGTGGTGTCCCCCAAGGCAGTGTTCTAGGACCAACTCTTTTCATACTCTACATAAATGACCTCTGTGATCATATCAAGAGAAACTGCATTCTCTTCACTTATGATGTAAAGCTGTTCAACACCACAGGCATTACTGCTACCCTTCAAAAAGACCTTGACTATGTATCAGAATGGTCAATCAAATGGCAACTTCATATCTCAACAAATAAATGCTCTGTCTTCCATATTGGCAGAAAAAATCAGAAAATAAAATACAAGCAAAATAGTCAAGACCTTGTTGAGGATCCAAACTTTGCCAAGGACCTTGGAGTACTCATCTCAAATGACCTAAGTGCTAGAGCCCACTGTAACGACATAGCCAAAAAAGCATTAAGAGTTGTTAACCTAATCTTATGGAGCTTTTTCTCTGGTAATATCACACTACTAACTAGAGCATACAAAACATATGCTAGACCAATACTTGAATACAGCTCATCAGTCTGGAACCCACATTACGTATCTGATATTAACACAGTTGAGAAAGTCCAGAAATATTTCGCAAGAAGAGTTCTCTACTCCTTGACTCGTTGCAGAATACCTTATGCCACCAGACTTGAAATTCTAGACCTAGAAAACTTAGAACTACGCCACCTTCGGTTTGATCTAAGTATAGTACATAAAGTCATACACTGCAAGGTCCTACCTGTCAATGAATACTTCAGCTTCAACCATAACAACACAAGAGCAAACAATTGATACAAACTCAAGGTTAATTGTACCAAGCTTGACTGCAGGAAATACAACTTCAGCAACAGAGTGGTCAATGTCTGGAATACTCTACCTGACTCTGTGGTTTCTTCCCCAAACCCCAAAAACTTTAACCTTAGACTGTCTACTATTGACCTCACCCCTTTCCTAAGAGGTCTGTAGAGGCGTGCATAAGCACACCTACCATCCCTGTCCTATTGTTTCTTTTATTTTTCTTCTATGTATCCTTGTATTCATAACTATGTTTTTACTTATACTTATCTTGTAAGCAATTGACAAAGCAAATAAAATAAAATAAATAAATAAACACATCTGAAGGGTTAACGACTTAGATGAGGGAATAGAAACTCACCAAATTTGCAGATGATACTAAGCTGGCAGGAATAGCTAACACCCAAGAAGATAGGCTCAAGATCCAGATGGATCTTGACAGACTAGAACTGGGCCATATCTAACAAAATGAAATTCAGTGTAGAGAAAGTCTTACACTTAGGCAAGAAAAACCAAAAGTACACATATAGACTGGGTGAAACCAGGCTCAATAGCAGTAACTGTGAGAGGGATCTTGGAGTCTTAGTGGACAACCAGCTAAATATGAGCCAGCAGTGTGCAGCAGCAGCCAAAAAAGCTAATGCAATCCTAAATTGTATTAACAGAGGGATACAATCAAGATCAAGGGAAGTACTAATACTACTCTATAAAGCCTTAGTAAGACCACACCAAGAGTACTGCATCCAATTTTGGTCACCACATTATAAAAAAGATGTTGAGACTCTAGAAAAAGTACAGAGAAGAGCAACCAGGATGATTAAGGGACTGGAGACTAAAACATACAACGAACGGTTGCAGGAACTGGGCTTGGCTAGTCTAGTAAAGAGAAGGACCAGGGGAGAAATGATAGTGGTCTTCCAATATTTGAGGGGCTGCCCCAGAAAGGAAAGGGTCAAGCTATTTTCTAAAGCACCTGTAGGCCAAACAAGGAATAATGGATGGAAACTGAAGAAGGAGAGATTTAACCTGGAAATAACGAGAAACTTTCTGACAGTGAGAACAATCAACCAATGGAACAGCTTGCCCTCAGAAGTTGTGGGAGCACCATCAGTTGAGACTTTCAAGAAGAGATTAGACTGCCATTTGTCAGAAATGGTGTAGGGTCTCCCGCTTGGGTGGGGGATTGGACTAGATGACCTACAAGGTCTCTTCCAACTCTGACTATCTGTTAAATCTGTTGGGTTGGGGAATTATAAAACAATAGAGTCAAAAATGACCTTGTGTCAATTTCAAGCAACAAGAACCACTCTGAATAACCTCAAAGGGAACTTTATTTTTAATTGCCTATGTTATAAGAATCTCACCAGTGTGAATGCATTCCCTTGAGACCAGTCAGATAAAGCTGCAGGGGTTCTGGAGTAGCTTATGCCTCTGCCACTTTTTACAATGCAAAGACTCTAAACCTGGCATGCTCTTTAACACCTCCCTGTCGTCCAGCTGGAAATTCCATCACACCTTGTTCAAATAGCAAACCTTGTCCTGAACAATGAGCTAAAGTAGACAACCATTGAGATTCTGCCCAAAGCAATGATTCTATGTGTCTGTCATAAAAGCTGAGATTGAATCCAAGCAGGACAAGAGGAACATTTATCTAGAAGTCACTAAAGCCATTGAGCTTTACTTGCTCTATGTGTACGTGGAGGCACCATATTTGAAAGAACAGAACTATAACTTGAGGGTCTCTTGTAGACATATGTTTACTGCTAGATAGACAGATGGTAGGGGGAATTTTGCTTAATTTTGTGTACCAATTGTCCATTGCTAATATTGCCGTCCCTGCTGATGTTTAAAAAGGCAAAGTGTAAGTTGCTACTACTGTTTCCTCCTCCTATGATGATGATATTGCTGATGAGGATTAATAGGGTTGTTGAACTAGGTTGTACATCTGTATGGTTTTTAAGCTATGGATTTTCGTTGTAAACCCTAGAATATCCAAGTAGCAGTGTAAAAACAGAGTAAATAAATAAGTAATCAAATTAATCCATCAAGAGAACCTTCTGACCTGCTTTTTTTTTTGTCCCTAGTATCTTGCAATCTTGGGGTTTAACTGTCTTGGTTTCTGATTGGCTGCTTTTGTATTTCAGTCTGTTCCAACTGAATTGATTCAGCTTCATCAGGATGCAGGAGACATTTTACTCTTAATAAATGTTGTTTGTTATGATGAACTTGTTAAGAATGCCAGCCTGTCAGGACTCAAAATACATAAGGAAATTATGAGGAAGCTAATTGTGAACTTTGGCAGTATTACTAGGCTGCGCACTTGCTATTTGTGATATAGGCCTCCTGGCAAATATGAAGCAGATTGATCTGATTTTGTTCCAGAGGGAAGGATTAGAATCAGGGAATAGCAGAAAAGCAGATTGCAGATACAATCCAGGACAACATGTTTATTTTTATTTATGTTTTCTTATCCCATCTTATTTATTATTTGTATAAATAGTTTAAGGTGGTTAAAACCTTCATCCTCTATTTCCCCACAACAATAACCCTGGGAAGTGATTTTGGTTGAGATAGAATGACTCGTCCAAAGATACCCAACCAGCTTAGGGGAAGAGCAGGTGATGTATGGGAAGAGCACACTGAGTAAGAAGGTGGGATTAAACATGTCATTAGTTAGGAGCCATTGCATTCTACAAGAGACCTAATTCTGTAGTAGTCTGTGAAAAGCTTAGGCATTTGATGAGATTAATGCCAGGTGCAAATAACCAAAAGCAGAGGTGGTATTCAGCAAGTTCTGACAAGTTCTGGAGAACCAGTAGTGGAAATTTTGAGTAGTTCAGAGAACCGGCAAATACCGCCTCTGACTAGCCCCACTCCCATCTCTTCTCTGAGTCCCAACTGATTGGCTTATGTTGCCCTGCACAGGAGAACAGAGCTGGAAAGCAAGTTAGTGGGATGGGGAGGGAATGGGGAATTTGCAGTATTATCCCTCTGCCACAACCATCAAGCCACACCCACAGAACCAGTAGTAAAAAAATTTCAATCCCACCACTGACCAGAAGCATTCATCGAATTCAAACTACAGAAGAGTTTATTGTTGCTACTTCTGTTCAAGAATCTAGTCAACTAACAGCTGCTAGTGGACTGTTGGTTGGCACTAGATAAGAGTCAACAAATTCATAGGAGGCTGGCATTGTAGCAATGTAAGGACTCCAAACTGACAAAACATTTAACCTCACTTTCCAGTTTAGCCTGCTATTCTCTTTCTTTCAGGCCTAAGGTGGGCATTGGTCATTGGCCCAAAGCCTCCCATCTGACTTTCATGATTATGATGGAACTAGACTCCATAGTCTCCTAGTTTCTAGTCTGGTCCATTAAAAACACTAGATCAAGCTGGTTGTAGTGTTCTTTTCTCATGTTAGTCTAGGCTCATTTGTTAGTGGTCAAGGTCTGAAATTAAGTATTTGAATTGAGAATGAGAGCCACAGATAGCAGGACAACAAGGCAAATAATATTATTTTTGAGTCCAGGAGGTATTTAGGAAGTTTTCTTTGAAGTTCTCCAATAAGGACGTTGTTTTCTAGGACTTATGGTTTCTATTTATCAGCTGCAGTAAACTCAAGAAGTATGTCATTCATTTTTAGTAATGATCAGAGGAGCTCTTAGTGTTTCAGACAAAGAGGCTTGAGAACTACATGAAACTTTGGAGTTAGGCTGTCCATTCCCGAAAACTTTTGTAAGATAACTTTGCAGTGATACAAGCAGGTACAAGCAGGTGTGGGATTCAAAATTTTTAACAACCAGTTCTCTGGGCATGGCTTGGGTGGTGGGCATGGCTTGGTGGTCATATTATTGGCTGGGTGTGGTCAACTCAACATCATTCACATCGAGGCATGCATCTCCTTGCATGGCCTCTCATGACTCTGGGGATGCTGCAACAGTCGTAAGTGTGAAAAATGGTCATAAGTCACTTTTTCCAGTGCCATTGTAACTTTAAATGCAAAGTCCCAGCAAAGGAGGGATTAAAAACTCCAGAGAAGTTCCTGAGACAGGAAGTCTAGTCCTGCCAAGAATGTAATAAGGGATAACGGAGCAGCAGTTTCTGTAAGCAACACCAAATGTTTCCTTCCTGCCTTCCTTACAGGATTAGGCCAGTAATTTCTACTAATAACCAGTTCTCTGAACTGCTGAGAATGTTAACAGCAGGTTCTAGCGAATAGGTGCAAATCTGTGGAATCCCACCCCTGGATACAAGCCACATGACACAAAAATATGTATATTAGGTAATACTACATGGAAAAGTGTATCACATTCGCTAAAATATTTTGCAAAAAGATCTTTGTTAATTAGAGATGTGTGCAGAAATGTATTTATTTGTTTTTTTATCACACCTTTATTACTTTGTAAGTAACTTTCTTTCTTTTTTTCTTTTTTTGAAAATTTTATTTGGGTTTTCACAAAAAACAAAATACAAATAAAACATCTTTTTTGAAAATAGCATGGTCCCAGGTTATCACTTCTTTATACAGACACAAAACTCAATTTCATGCTAATTTTTATATTCTATTCCATATCTTATTACCATTTCATATTTTCTGCATAGTTTTTCTCCTCTTAATTTTCTCAATTTTGTTTTGATTATCTCATCTCAATTCAAATCATTTTATTTATACTTTTTTCTGTCCTGTTACAATTTGATATTATCTTTTCTTATAAAACAAATTTTTCCCTGTAGTTACCAATTAGAGTATGACACCTTTATATCTTTTAATTTTGTCCATTCAAACTCTTATTTAAGCTTCAGTGTATAGATTTGAGATTATAGTATTCAATATAATACATAACTTCCAATCGGATTCTGCTTGGTACATTCTTAAAATAGACACTATATTCTTAAAAAGAAAAAAATTATATACATATGTAAATAAACACACATTCCATTCCAATTCAATTCTATCATTAATATGCATTAAAATCTTAACATCTTTAACATTTCTTTTCAATTGAATATCATACTTCTTTGGGAACACTTACAAACTTTCCATGATTAATTCTTTTTTTCCCATATTTCTTATTTACTTATATTTTTATAAATCATAACTAAAAATTAAAAATGTTCCCTTTTAATTCTCTCAATCATTTTAATCAATTTATTTATTAACAAACATCGCACTACATTACAATAAATATTTTATCCATCATCATATTTTCTAAAATTATTTCTATTGTAATATAACAATGCTATCTTATGTACCATTACAGAATCCCTTTTACAATTAAATTTTCACCCATTATCTCTAAACAAGCTTATGGTTACAATCCTTATATCTTTTCCCTGTTTCTCCATTTCTTGTTTCTGTCTTTTACAACTTCTTTTTCTTGCTTTCTTCCCCCACTTCTTCTCCCTCCCCTTTTTACCCCCTCATCACTTCTAACTCTCACATCTGTAATCCCCTCTTCTGTTGCTTTCTAATATTATACTTATCTTTCAAATTGTCCTTCTTTTTGGTTGTTTTTTCTTGTCTTAAACCTTTCACTCTCTTTCCCCCCCCTTTTTTCCCCCCACTTAAAATGATTTGATCATTAAAGATGGCTTCTTTGTCCCAGTCTTCTTGTTCTGCAAGTGTTTTTTGTTGCTTCTCATAATTCCAGATCTCCATTTCTAAAAATTGAAATATGAAGCCAAAAGAACTTCTCCCTTCTTGTGCTTCTTCTTTCCATTTTTAAAGTTCCGTTTTCAGTTCTTCAAAGAGTGATACCATTTTAAAAACTTTGAAACAACCACCCAGTTAATTTTAGTCAGTCTAGTTGCAAAACCAAAAATCACCAAATAATCCAATAATCCAAGGCTGTTACTACTTGCTTCTTTTTAACACTTTATCTTCCTGGGGTTCTATTATTTTGTTACCAAGTTTCCATTAAAATGTATTTTTGAAGAATCTTATCAAAATTTCATTTTTAATTACAGTTCCATTTCTTAATTCCAGGCAGTCTCCTCAATTTTTCCAGATCCTGCCCTTGTATTCTTTTTTTCTCCTTTCCAGCTTTTAAAAACTTTTAAATGTCCAGAAATCTTTATTATCCCTTTGACTTTTATTTCCAGTTTAGATGCCTATTAATGTCAAAGTGGATTTTTTTTCCCAATTTCTTGCTTAAGTCTCTTAGCTGATAGTATAAGGAAGGGAAGAAAAAACCTAACCCTTTCCCTTCTCTCTCTCCTTTGCAGCTTCAAGATCTTCTTTGGGAACAGTGTTATTTAATTTAAAGTCCAGGGTACCTTATGCTGTTGCTTTTTCTGTTTAACCCCGTCAACCAAAACTTTCTCTTCTTATCTTCCTCCTGCACATTTTTTCCCAGTTGAGTTCTTCTTTGTGGTGGCCATTTCTGACCACCACTGCAACCGCCTTCGGGAAAGGGAGTAATGGCCAGCTGGGGAGGAGAGATGTGGCTCTCCTCAACCCTGCAGGCAGTCTCCCCCTTCTTCACCACCTCTACGGGGTGGCTTAGCCCCGAAACCAGCCAGCTCAGGGCGCTCCAGCGGCGAGCACGGATCGAAGCCTCAGAGAGACAAGGTTTCGGTCTGCCGCCAAAGAAGCTCAAAACCAGAAGTCTACTTTATAAGTAACTTAAGGTGGTAAATATACATAATACTCTTTCCTCCTTCTATTTTCCCCACAACTCTATGAGGTGGGTTGGGCTAAGAGAGAGAGTGACTGGCCCAAAATTTATAACCATTTCCTGCAGCCATTCAAAATATGACAGGAACATTGAAGGAGCAGTTAGGGAAAACAAGAGCTGGCTCTGTTCTTTCAGGAAAAAGGCCACAAAATTGCCTTCATAAAAAGCTCAAGTCTTGTAATCTTGAAACAAAATTCTCAACTTGTACTTGGATTTTATTTTTTATTTATTTATTTATTTTTGAAATTTGAAACATCCCAAGCAGCCTTTCTCAAGGATGGAGCGTTTCTTCACTAACATGTTTTGATCAAACCTCAACATAGCCTTTTGGAACACATGCATTTTGTTTCAAGCTTGCAACATTTTTAACTTGAAAAGTTCTGCCCATTCCTAATCCACAATCTTGGAAGACTTTGTAATACTGATACAATCTAATAACGATAAAGTGGCAGTATTCAATGACTTCTCTCCCAATTATTCGATATAAATCTGATTCTAAAGAGTTGCTGTGGGGAAGATAGCAATTCAATTTAACTTGCTAAAAAAATCACTAAGAACTAAAGCTAAAAACTACTAAAGTGAAGAAGATCTTAGCTTTCAATTTTTATACTGAACAAAAGGAAATGCTTTATCCATGTTTAGAAATGAGAAAACAAAAATACATGATGGTAAGACAAAGATTAGCCTATGTTCTTTCCAGAAGATGGAGAAAGTGTACTCTATCAATCCTGGAATTGCTCTGATCCATGGCTTATTGCAAAGAGGAGAAAAGGAAACAGCGTACTTTGGTTGTATACCATCTTTGATACAAGAGATGGCAGTAGGAAACTCTAATAGGCTTTCAAAAATCTGTTATGATACTGTACAATAATAAGTAGCATTTCTATAATTCTAGCAGTGTCTATTTCATGACCTAGCCTACCTTGGACAGCTAAGTTTTTCATGGTTAACAATCAGACCAGGGGTGTTATTCAGCAGGTTCTGACCAGTTCAGGAGAACCGGTAGCGGAAACTTTGAGTAGTTCAGAGAACCAGCAAATATCACTTCTGACTGGAGATTTTACAGTATCTTTCCCCTGCCACGCCCACCAAACCATACCCACAGAACCAGCAGTAAAAAAATTTGGATCCCACCACTGAATCAGACTTCACCTCCCAGATTCTCAAGAGTGGTGAAAAGAGAATGGCACGCTCATATCCTAGTAAGGTGAAGATGTAATTGAAATAAGAACTATACACTGAAATTTCTCAAGATCCTGAGATATGCACATAGTGAAAATCTTCATAAAGCTTCCAGAGTTTAAGCTTTCAACATAGTGCGGCTATAAATCTCTGTCATTTCTGTAGTATTTAGATGATAAAGATAAATATATTATTCCTCTGCCATCTTTTGGGAGATTTTTCTAGATTTCTTTTCAAATGGAATTATTGCATCTCTTGAAGAAAGGAATGGAGATTTCATAACACACTATTTGATGTGGTGAAGTACTATCCATTTCATTGTGCGTTTCATCGCTTTTTCTTTTCATAGCCAGCTGCTGACCCAATGACTGACCACTATTCCCTTTGGAATAACTTTTTTAAAGGGATGTTCCATGTAAGGAAATAAGCTGATTTTGCCTTCTGAGGAAACACAAGACTTAGAACCATCCAGATAGCTCTGGGCACCTGGGCTCATCAATTTGAAGGTTCTAAGTTTACTAGGAAGAACTTGGAAAAGGAACACTTTGGGTGTCAATTCTTAGTTTATATGTTTAGATATCAACTTTTACATAACAGATAATATTGCCTCTATATTGCCTTAGGAAGGACTTTTTTGAATATTGCCAATATTTCCCCATTTCCACTTTGCCTCAAAATTACATTCTTGGAGAAAATGCTCTCTCTTTCTTTCAGGCTGTACTAGTGCTTTTCTAAACCCCAAAATTTTCCCCTTTTTTTCTCTTATTAACGAAGACAATCATATAGCCAGTAATGCTGGCTCTCTGTCACCATTTTGAGCCTGGCCAGCAAGAGAAGAGACAAGGTTGTGAGATTCAACAGCAAACTTTACTGCTCTTGACTCAGCACACAGTGAATATAAAATGAAAACTTTTCTAGCCAGCATGTCAGCCAGCTGGCTATGAGGGCTCAGCATGCTCTGCCCATGCCTGCTGCCGGCCTGCTCCAGCAAACACTCTCCAGACGCAGATTCATGGTTTCCGATCTGGCTGCCTCTGGTTCTTTCTTCCTGACCCTCCACCAGCATGAGTTCATCCCAGCACTCAGTACCCAACACCCAACTATTCACCCTTCTCCCCTCCATGGTTTGTGGCAACTCTGACTGTTGGATATTGAAAAAAACCCTCTAAGATTGTTTAGTTGGACTGGATAAGGTTCTGCATAGTGCCTCAGCCTACCAAAAAGAAGGATTGTTGGGGTGGATGACATGATAACTCTTTTCCAGTATTTGAGAGCCTGTCACAAAGAAAAGGGGATTGACTCATTCTCCAAAGCAACAGATGGCAGGAAAAAAGGGAATGGGTGAAAACTTGTTAAAGAGAGATCCAACCTAAATTTCTTGTTTTGAGTAGGAAGTTGGATTAGAAGACTTCCAAGGTCCCTTCCAGCTCTACGATTCTATGTTCTGTTTTCACTGGAAGATTTGTTCAACCTGGTATGTGAAGAAAGAATAGGTAAGAATGATTCTAGTCAGGAAGAGGAATGCAAGTCACACTGGCTCCATATCCCCTTCCTGGTTGCCACACAGAGCATTTGCTAAAGCCCTTTGTCCCCTTAGATCCATCTGTGTTTGTGTCTGTGTATGTTTATGAAATCCAACTGATTCCAATGGAACTCATTTCCATATAACTGTGCTTAAGATTGTGGCCTCAATCAAAGACCCAAGTGACTGTCCCTTTTGAAATTACACAATAAATTAAAAAATCAAATATTCATTGCATAATCTCTGTTTGACATTTCATTCTCATCCATGAATTGCGGTGGGAATACACATTTGGTCATATTATTAATTACCCGTCCATTATTTATGTGCTGCTGTATTATTGATAGAAAAGCAATATTTTTTTTAAAGTATTCCAACTGTTGCAGCTGTGAGAGTTGGACCAGGTAGAACAAGAAGTCAGTGTAAAGTCATGGCCCATAGGCCTTTGGAGGTGGATGGCAAGGCTTCTTATCCAGTGCAGTGATTAGATTCCCTCCCTGAAAACAGAGTTAAGAAAACAAGACAAGTAGGTTTTTTTACAGAAAATTATGAAGCCATAAATGCAAGAACATTTCTGTGCAATAGCATTCAGGTATCTTCCTATTTAGATATCAGAGTCCAGAGGTTTGGATCTTGGGCCTCTTCCTCTCATCTTACAAGTCAATGACTGCGTGAATTCTCCTTTCTCAGCCTTGAAGGTCTGTCTCTTCTGTCCCTTCTTAACAAAACAGCTTTGTCTGGGATGAGATCAGAAATTCCTGCCTCATCAGCTTCAGTCTCTCCTCATGCATATCCCTACTGGGTGATTTCAGGAGCACCTGTCTTTCCATTCCTCTGCTTGTAAGAGCCTGAGATATGCTGTGTTTTTTCTTCTGTTTCTATTATTTCACCAATCGATACATCTCTCTTCCATTGCCTTTACAGTCCATGAAACTAAGGAATGTCCCTTCTGCATGTTTGTCATGCCCACATTCCTTCATAGACTCAGCTATCTCATATCTGACCATTATCCAGTCAGCAGCTCTTCCTCCTGTCTCCCAAGGTCATTCCCATATACCATTACAAATGCAAACTCTCTATTTAAATAATTGGCCAAGATGTTTTCATGGGAGTAAAAAAAAAAGTCCCATGGAAACTTCTTCTCATTTAGGTGAAAGTGGATGAAAGGTCAGTGAACATCACTAGGTAACCTTGAGACCAGGTTGATATGATACAAAAAAAACAAAACATGTTTAGTTCTTGAAATTTGAAGTGACATGTTTGAAGACAAACTGGCTTGGGAATTTTCTTGATTGGCAAGCATTAATTTTCCCCCTCTGGGCAACTGTTTCTAAAGTCTTGTTTACCAGGAGAAAATTCTGAAAGAGCAAAGAGATTTCAATTTGATCTCAAAGCAAACATTAGCTGAGAATTTGGGAAATTATAGTTCTAAAGAATTAAAAAGCTTTGAGATTGAAGGTGCTATACTGTTTCTAATCTGTGGCAAGTGCTGCATATAAATGTTGGGCAGAGGTTGGTTTCATCAAATCACTTTTTTACATCATTCTCAAATATGCCTTCCTCCCTTCATTAGGATCCAAATACATCGAATATCCTTTGCATTTAACGCAAAGGGAGAAGAAAAATGTCACGGTTAGTTAGTTCCTTAGTTCAACTTTTAATAATTCAGATATTTCCAGGTTCCTGAAATCCTGCTCTGCAAATAGCACAGAAGACCATAACTGATCACACTCTTGCCTTGACTGTTTTTAAAATTATATTAAATCAATTTTCCAGAATAAAACATGTGTGTCTATACATCTCATAAACAGCAGTGTATCTGTATTCCTTGTTAACAGCTCAGTAAAATTCAGAGGTCCTCGAGGTATAGGCTAGCTGCTTCCTGTTGGTTGTGTATGAGGCATAAGTTCAATACTTTGTGCTATATGTACTGATGAATTATCAAATCAAGTGAGATTGAAAGTGTGTATGTATTTGTTTCATTTAAGGTGGATTGTTCAGTCTTTTATTTTTTGAGCCAAAGATCATATTTGTTGTCTATCTGGCAGGTGGGTGGGGAGGGAATCATTCCCAATACTGGGTGAAATTAAAGAAAAGTAATTTTATTAAGGCTATTTAATAAAATACAGGTTGGACTTGATGAATGCTGGATTGAGGAACACATTGGAAATTGTGGGCAATTGAGAAAGCTTTCCTGGAGAAGCTGATGGTGAGGTGTTTCAGAGAAATTTCATGGATGCAGCCACTAGAAGTCAATTCAAGATAAGGATATTTTGGACTTCTGGCTGACATCACAGCACTATTGGATTGGAGGAGCAAATCTCTGTGCTCCCACACTAAGTTCTTCCTGTTGAAGGGCTCTACAAGAGCTAAAGCCACCCTGTAAGGGTGTGAAGAAAAGAGGGGCACCCTGTCATTTGGGGAGAGCAGCAACACTTTTGCTGGACTCAGGGCTTCTTCCCTCTCCCTCGACGAGTAGAAGAGGAAGCCATCATGGCTGCCATGAAGCTGGAACAGTCAAGGCAACAAATAAACGTGCAGGAGCGGTGCAGATGAACAGTGATTGGAGCTGGGTGAGAAGATTCCTTTTTATTTAGACCCTAACTTTAAAGAGAAAAAAAAAAGAATGAGTAAAATCTAGGAAAAGAGAGTCTTACAACTATTTTTTAAAGTGATGAGCTACCATAGAGAGAAAAATCCTAGACCTGAAAGAAAGGAACTAAGGGGAGAAAAACTAAAGTCCTTTTAAAACATAGAAAATTGGACCTTAGGAAATCCATAGCTATTCCTATTCTGAACAAAACATTATCAAAATTCATATTGTGTAGATATTCAATGAAATTCTCTTTCTTTAGGAAACCATTCTCCAAGTCTCCTGTAGGTTTCATTGTGTTCAAAGAAAGTCAGGTTTTCTTCTCAAAGACTGGGCACATCCCTAAATCAACAGTTGGTAACTGCAATCCCAAGGCAATATGTTGTCCAGGAATTCATTTTTGCAACCCTTGGAGATACTCTGGCCACAACTGCTGGAAATGTCATCTAGTCATTTTTGACTCTTAAAGACCATAGAGATACATTTTCTTTATGATAATCTTTCCTTAATCTATTATTTCAAATCTCCCAAAGTTGTGCTCATCACCACCATGTCCTTGTTGCCGGTCATCCTCATCTTCTCTTTCTTTCTACCTTTCTCAGCAACAGTGCCTTCTCCAGAGAGCTGAGTCTTTGAATAATGTGTCTTAAGTAGGATAATTTGAGCCTGGCCATTGGTGCCTCGAGTGAGACGTCTGGGTTTATTCTATCATCTGCTGGTTTGTTTTCTTGGATGTCCATGGTTTTCTTAGGAGTCCTCTCTGATACCAAAGTTCAAAAGCATCAATACACTTCCTATCTTGCTTCTTCAAAATTAGACTTGCTTCAATAGAGGTTCACAGGAGATACTATTGTACCAAACTTGATTGCAGGAAATACGACTTCAGCAACAGAATGGTCAATGCCTGGAATATTCTACCTGACTCTGTGGTTTCTTCCCCAAACCCCAAAAATTTTAACCTTAGACTGTCTACTATTGACCTCACCCCTTTCCTAAGAGGTCTGTAGGGGGCATCACCAATGTGCCTACCGTCCATGTCCTGTTGTTTCTTTTTTTTCTTCTTAGATGTATCCATTTCATGTATTCATAACCATGTTTATACTTATACCTGTTATCTAATAATCACTTGACAAAATAAAATAAATAAAAAATAAAAGATGTAGAGTTAGTCTTAAATAAACTTATCCAAGTTTAAAAAAAGAAAAAAAAAGTTCAAGAGTCACATCCAAAGCCAGTTTCCACTAGTAAATCTGACTATAGAGGACAACTTTTTTCATATCAGTCAAGGTCTACCGTTTTGCTGAAATTGGTTTTATTTTATTTTTTAAGTGTTGTTAAACTTATATGATAACCATCTGTCCAATCTGGTTCCTTTAAATAGAAGTAAATATTTGTTGTGGTCTTTCTGAAGGGCTCTTAGTTGCTTTATAAATCTTGGCTGCACATTCTCCCACACCATGCTTGTGATGTCTTTTGTTTCCTCTTAAGGAAAGCAGAAAGAGATTTTGCTGGAAGGAAAAAAAGGAAAAGACATCAAAGGAGAGAAACCTTGTTCTCTGAGCTCTGCAAACTATCCAACACTGCAGATCATTTCCTGTCTCAGCAAGGAGGGTTATTTTCTTTACAATACATCCATGAATTATAAATAAAGAGAAATGACAGGGCTCTCATTCCTGGAAAATCAAATTGGATTTGTTCCTTAAAAAAAAAAAAATCTCATTGAACTCACTGAAAATTAAGGCAATGTAGCTTATACTGCTGATAGGGAATGACAATTTCATTTTAATGATTATTACAAAGTTTTCATGTGCATAGTACTCTTAAAAGTACAAAGAATTGTGGCCTGAAATCTGAGATATGAGAAAGAGAGAACTGTTTTGAGATAAACATCATGAGATCTGTTCAATATGGATGAATATCCTGGATTAATTTCCTGAAGAAAGCATGTGTGATGTATGTTCTCTAGAACTGAAAACTAACAACATAAATCAAAGGTGTCATGGCAGCATCACATGATGTTTTGTGACTTTTCCCCCTTCACTAAACCTGGAGTGTGGGCATGGCCAACATGTGATGCATCTGGCCTACAGGTTGCAAGTTTGACTACCCTGACATAAATGGTTACATCAGAAAAGAGTAATCTGTAGCTCTTAAAGTCTCATGTTCCTCTGTCTAGCTATGAGGAAGTCACAATTTAATTTGACAGGTTGTGTTGCATTACAGTCAGATGTATTGAGCACAACAGTCAGAGCTGTGCAAAATGAAGTAGCATAACAGCCTTGCTTCACTTATAGAAGCAGAAGAGATAGCCATTAACTATTTGTTTTCATGGATGGATGGCTTGTTGAAACACTCATTGGCAAGGTTGGGCTCCTCTGGAAATGATACATGACAGCTGCCAGATGCTTATATGATAACTGTGTCTTTTTTATATACAGTATAGATAGACAGACAGATAGATAGATATAGATATATAGATACATAGATATCGATATATAGATATATAGATATATAGATATATAGATAGATATAGATATAGATATAGATATAGATATAGATATAGATATAGATATAGATATAGATATAGATATAGATA
>BLBF01000042.1:11011332-11021949 GCA_015471245.1 Laticauda colubrina | reverse complement strand
AGATATAGATATAGATATAGATATAGATATAGATATAGATATAGATAGATAGATAGATAGATAGATAGATAGATAGATAGATAGATATAGATAGATAGATAGATAGATATAGATATATAGATATATAGATGTAGATATATGGTATTCAGCTTTGTTCAGGTATTTTCCCACGTCATTATAGTTGTGCTTTTAAAGTTGTAGCAACGTTTCGGCAGAATCTCATCTGCCATCATCAGGCTTCTGTATTGTGTTCGTCTGTGAGTCAGACTTTCACAGTAATTTCAGTTTTAAATTTGGGGCTAGCCTACTGCTGTGCAAGAATGTTTTTTTCTTCATCCTGATTGGTTGGGAGTCTTGGTCTGTGTTTATTGGTCTTGGAATTTGCTGTGTTCTGCTTGATTGGTGTTTCTAATATCTTCTGTCTGTTTTGTGGCTGTTTTTGTCTTGATTGGCTGGGAACATTGTGTTCCTGTACTGGAGGCTTTTTAGTGCAGCTTGGCTCTGAGTAAATGGATGGCTATCATTTATTAGGAAGCTAGTAGGAAGCTAAAAACCAAACCAAGGCCTCTCCTGGAAGAGGCAGTCGAGCTGACTCAATCAGCCCGGGTAGACCGGGTGGGAGTGGCAGAGCTGACTCACCCTTCCAGGAGGTTCCACTGAGAAGGAGAGGAGAGACAGTGACCCCGTCCGAACCAGCCGAAGACAACACCACAACTGAGCTGCACAGGTCAAGTAGAAACCATAGAAGCCCTGTCTACTTACGGGACTACGTAACGTAGGTCGGACTGAACCAGGAGGGGAGGGGTGTTCTATATTAACATACTTGAAATACCCTTTTCTGATTGGTCCATAAATGTCACTTGCTGATTGATTCAAAAGCACGAGTCTGATTGGTTCACATTGCTGCTTTGTGATTGGCCCACCAGATTGGTAGGAGATTCAAAGAGCCGTCATTGACCGCGAGCCGCAAGCAGCCTCTATAAAAGAGGCTGCTGTGGCTTTGCAGTTAGAACTGATGCAAGGAACCAAATAAAGAGCTGAAAGTCACACTGATCTTGAGTCTCTTTTATAAAATTCATGTCTCCAGATGAGATTGGAGACGCCCGGTGCCTAATGGGCTCTTAGTAGTTGGTCCAACTCTGGCCATGCCATCTGTTTGACGTCCTGAGGTTTGGCCAATGCTTTGGCCATTTTGAACACTGTAGGCTCACAGTGTGTCAGGAACACAGCTCTCTTCCTTTTATCGGAGATCCCTTGCAGATCGTTGCTCTCGAGGAACATGAGGAAATGGTTGATGTACGATTCCCAGTCCTCTGTCCTTGGGTCAAATGGTGTGGGTGGCGAGTTGCTGCTGGCCATCTCGTCAGTTGGTCAGTCCTCATTGCCATGTGCTCAACTGGTCTCCTTTGTCTCAGAATCCCATCCTCATCACCAGTGTTTGATCGCGGGAAAAAGAGACTCGAGACCAGTGTGACTTTCAGCTCTTTATTTGGTTCCTTGCATCAGTTGTAACCGCGGAGCCACGGCAGCCTCTTTTATAGAGGCTGCTTGCGGCTCGCTGCCAATGACGGCTCTTTGAATCTCCCACCGATCTGGTGGGCCAATCACAAGGCAGCAATGTGAACCAATCAGGCTTGCACTTTTGAACCAATCAGCAAGTGGCATTTATGGACCAATCAGAAAAGGGTATTTCAAGTATGTTAATATAGAACAATGTTGCTCTCTCATATTTATTCCTTCTGTTCAATCAGATCTGATTCTCAGAGACTGCAGTTGAGACTGAAGTCTCAAGTCCTTGTAGTTTTCTTGGCAAGGACTTTCAAAAGTGGTTTGCCATTGTCTCCTTCCTAGGGCAGAGAGAAAGGGACTAACCCAAGGTTTCCAAAACACAAGAAGGCAAGACAAGAAACAATGGATGGAAACTAAATGGGGAGAGAAGCTATTTAGATTGAAGGAGAAATTTTCTAACAGTGATAATAATTAACCAGTGGAACTGCTTGCCTTCAGAAGTTGTGGGTGCTTCAACACTGGAGCAGTGGTGGGATTCAAAAAAAATTACTACTGGTTTTGTGGGCATGGCTTAGTGGGCATGGCTTGGTGGGCATGGCAGGGGAAGGATACTGTAAAATCTCCATTCCCTTCCCACTCCTGGGGGAAGGTTACTGCAAAATCCCCATTCCCTCCCCACCCCACTAACCCTCTTTCTTTCTCCTGAGCAGGGCAACAAAGAAGGCAGAGAATAGATGGGGTGGGGCCAGTCAGAGTTGGTATTTGCCAGTTCCCTGAACGACTCAAAATTTCTGCTACCAGTTCTCCAAAACTGGTTAGAAGCTGCTGAAAACCACCTCTGCACTGGAGGCTTTTGAGAAGAGATTGGACAGCCATTTGCCTGGAATGGATAGGGTCTCCTGCTCCAGCAGGGAGATGGACTAAGACTTCCAAGGTCCTTCCAATTCTGTTAGACTATTATTCTGTTAAGGTCATCCAGCTGGCTTTGTGCCTAAGGTGGGACTAGAACTCATAGTCTCCAGGTTTCTAGTTTCATGCCTTAATTATTATACCAAACTGGCTCTCCATTGGTACATGGTTTATAATGTATTTGATACCAAGCAGAGTTTTGCACTTATGCAGTAAACAAATGAGCCTCTCACCCTCTCTCTTCAAATGAACCTGCTTCCCTTCTAAACAATACTAGTAGAAGAATAGGAGACATTTAAAAAGAGCAGCATTTCTCTCAGCATTCTGATCAGCAATGTTTGCAGATGTGATCACATTTATTGGATGTCTACTCATGTCAATACCAGCTGGGTAACCTTGGCCAGTTGCTTTTTCTCAGCCTTGGGAAGGAAGTAGCACAAGCCACTTCTGAAAAATCTTCAGAAGAAAACTGCAGACACTATCCAGGCACTCTCTAAGATTTGGACACAATTGAATTGGATGAGAAGAAAACTCTTTTTCCTTTCAATTCCTGAGAACCTGTCACGCCACTCACCCTGCCCCCTCCATCTTTGCTCAGGTATGAAAGGAAAGCTACAACAATATTTGAGACTCTACAAAGCAGAAAGTCCATCAGGTCTTTGAAGGAACTTTGAATCACTGTTACTTGAATGCCTTGAATCAATGTAAAGTTTTGGTTCAAAACAATATATGTCAAGGAAGCGATCAAATTAAATGTTTAAATGAACTCTATAAAAATACTCTGATAGAGTGGGATATATTACTCTACTAAAAGTTTCCAAAAGGTAATTGAATTTTCTTGGTTTTTTTTTCTTTTTTCAAAAACATTTCACTTCTTATTTAAGAAGCTTCTTCACTGGATGAACTGAAGAATGAGATGAGAAATGAAACATTTTCAAGGAAAACAACCAAGAAAGTCCAGTTGCCTTTGGAAAAGCACCTTTGGGACAACCATGACCTGCATGATTGAGACTCTCCATAGATACTCAATTAATAAATGCAGTGACCTAAAGGGGATATATATCAATCCATACAATCCTGATCCACATAGTTAAAAGATAAGATCTTCTTGGAAAGTAAAAACACTTTACCAAAAGAAATCTGACCTTCAGCAATTTTACCCTGCTTGTTTATTTCTTTGTCCCCTCTAGATTACCAAGTACTTTGGTAGTGAGGAGTCCACCTCTTCCTGTTGTTTCAGCAGCCTTGGATCAATGCCTATAATATAGATAGAGTGTTGCTTATTCCTGAGTGCTGCTGAACTGTCAAGATAAGGCTGCCTTGAGCCACCAATTCTCAGTGCTAACTGTCCCTGGAAGGGAACACAGAGCTATAAAGAAAGAATGGCAGTGCCTGAACGGCTGTATAAAACAATACAAGCTCACAAGCAAAAAGCTGGAATTACATGAAAGGGCCACTGCTCCAATTGTTCATGATGGGTTTTGAGTTGCTGCTGGGACTTGAGGGCTCTGTGTTTGCTTTTCATCACTGCTCATTGATATCAAGGAAAGGAAAGGAAAAGAAAGGGAAGGGAAGGGAAGGAAAAGAGGGCAGGGGGAAGGACCATGATTTAGGAAACTGATCCAAATATTTCTTCATTGGTTGCCTTGAATGCACCCATTGTGACATGGTTTACCATGTCTTGTCAGCAGGCATTTCCCCTATCTCTCTGGAAGCCAACACAACACAGATAGTTACAGCTTTTCATTTGCACACAACAGTAGTGATTATGGATATGAAGCCTTGCAGCTGCTGCCTTCCAGAAATGGAGCTGTCTAAGAAGGCCTCCAATAATTTTCTGCTTCACTGCTCGTACTCCCTAGCTGAATGCACAGTAATATGTTAGCAATGGTGGGTAAGATAGCAGCTGCAAGACATGGGGAGAGAAAAAGGGGATATTATTTGTAATAAGTCCAAGCAGATCTTAAGGTAAGTTTTGCTTTGTCTATTTCTAAATTGCTCCCTCTGGCTTCCTATGAAAGCTTCATAGTCAATCCATAGCAATCTTTCTCTGTAGATGGGTACAATACTTCATTTTCCTTCCAGCAAGTCCAGTCCTAAGAACAGTAGTTCCAGTTCATTGGTTAAGATATCAAAATATGAAAGATTGGCCTAGATCATGGCAGGTTCAGCTTATTAAGGTGACACTACAGAAAACTGCTGTTTTGATTTGATTTGCTCTATCTGTTTATACAATATTACGAAGAATGAATGGACTGAAATTGACCGTGTCCATACTCTGTGAGCATTCCAAGAAAGCAGAATCAAAGCTAAACTGCATGATAAACTAAATATGTAGTGCTCAGTTGCCTTTCTGATTTTTCCTTTAAAATACTGACATGATAGTTTAATCCAGATCCAGTTTTTCATACAGGGAAGGGAGTTGTAATCAATCCATCCCCAAAACTCCTTGTTTTATGAAATTTCATTATAAACGTTATTGCATGATAATTGCCTATCTTAACTGGGCCACCACATAGAATAAAAAGGAGCAAGGAACAATAAGACAACAGATACGAAGTGTTCTATTTACATCAATGAAAAATTAGTTTCCTCCAATTATCTTTAAAATGGAAGAGTTAGCTTAGAGCTGCTGAGAATATCTCAAAGAGGTAAAGAAATATTTTCTACTTAAACCTCCTTTGCAAGGAAGGTAATTAATTAGATTTATTTTGTCAGGAAATATGGATATTCCTTGAATAACTAATAACACAGATGAGTCCTTTTGTTGACCAAAAGTTGAACCCAGCTTTGAGGTAATCTTTATCTTTATTTAACTCATCGAGGAGTTTAGCCCTGAGATTCCAATGGGACATTTTATGTAGCTTGGCCTTCACAGGGGCATGGCATAAACCACAACCATATAATTGTATGGTTGTGTATGGATTCTGTGTGAAACTAAAATGGAAATTAAAGTTGGGTATGATTCTATGAGATATCTCTCTGCATCCTTAAGAAGCATTTATAACTTGGGAGGTCTTGGGGGATTCTGATCACAGCACTGAACAGAGTAAGCCAACTTCTTAGAAGTGAATCATGGGGGAACAGAAATGGAAGGGTAGAGACAATGGTTGTAAGCTAACAATGTGCCCAGATAGAAGCTCTTGGGCAGAATCTAGGCAGGACTTCAGTGGACTTTTAAATATTGCTGAACATTTAAAAAGAGTAATAAGTGAGAGATATTGGGAGTTTTAACTGGAGTGATGTGGTGGCCTAGAGATAGAGCTCTTGCCTTACAATTAGGAGGCTGTGAGTTTGATCCTAGGTAGAGGCAGGTAGTTTTCTCTCTGGTCATGATAAGAATATATCTGCCTAATATAACTCCACATTGGTGACAGGAAGGGCATCTGATCAGTAAACACTCCACTCCATTCCATCCAGTTGCCCAGACTTCACCTTGCAAGGGATTATGGGGTTATTAAAAAAAGATGATGATTGGAAGTTTTAACTGGACATCAGAAGGATCACAAGTACAATTTTAAATCTGTTAATCTACCTTTTTCTTGGGCATTCTTGAAAAAATTTATATTTAACTCTTTGGTCTTTTTGGCCAATCACACAAATTGAGAAATAGTTTTTTTGCACCATTTATTAAATCAGTCAATATTGGTATTTTCTGAAATAAAAATATAATATGGATGAAAGATTGGGTGTCTAGAGTTGGAAGGACAAGATTTGAGTGACATGAATATGATATGACAAAGTTAAGATTAATATAGTTTTTCAAAATTATTTTTTAGGCATGAAATAATGAGCATTTGGAATAGATGTAATAGCAATAGCGCTTTGACTTACATACTGATTCACAGTGCTTTTACAGCCTTAAGTGGTTTACAGAGTCGGCATATTGCCCCCAACAATCTGGCTCCTCATTTTCATGATCTCGGGAAGATGGAAGACTGAGCCAACCTTGAGCCAGTTAGGATCAAACTCCAGACAGTGGGCAGAGTTAGCAAAGTAAGAATAACTTCTAAAATTTCTTTACTGTTGTCGGCCAAAAAATTTTTGTTTAAGAAGTAAAATGATAATTACACAAACTAGATTGACTTCTATAGATTTATTGGCTTACATTGAAGAAAACCCTAATGTAAAAACTAAAGAATTTGAAAGGGAAGGTCATTATTTATCAATTGTCTGCCAATGCTCAGTTAACAAAGAGATTTAAATTGGACAAAAACAATATGGTTTTATGGATGAGAAAAGTGAAATGGATTTATGTACCAGTGATGAACATGTTATCAGCTTTGAAAATGAATATGGTAGATGAATGTGTTGAAGATTGGACGATTAAATGCACAAAAAAATTATGTACAATGTAATGTTTGATCAATGGGAAAATATATTGGAGTAAAGCATGGGTGTCAAAGTTGATTTCATTGAGGGCCACATCAGAGTTGTATTTGACCTTGAGGGGCTGGAGTGGGTGTGGACAAGATGAGCATGGCCAGCTCAATGTCACTCTTATTGGGGGCACCTGTCGTGGCTCAAGCGCTCAGCCAGTAAAAGTGGGCTCCTGAGCTCCATTTTTGACTGCAATGGCCTCCTGCAACCCTCTGCCAGGTAAAACAGAGCTCAGAAGGGGCACCCACAGCCCTCCCAAGCTCCATTTTTGCTGGCAGAGGCACCACAAGCTGGTCATTCACTGTTTCCAGGGCAGCCCTGCTGGCCAGATCTTAGCACCCCACGGTCCGGATCTGGCCTCTGGGCCTTGAGTTTGACAACCTTGGAATAAAGGATTGAAATTTGTACTGAATTATAATTTGAAAGAAAACTTTTTTTAAAAAAATGATATATTGCTGGCGTTTTACGCAGGATGAATTGTCAAAGACATACAATATAAAGTATGTTGTCAAATGTATGTTGGAAATGTAAGCAATTTGAAGGTACCTCTTATCATCCTTGATGGGCATGTAAGAAAGCTAAGAAATCCTCTGATCAGGTATGTATTTTACTTCAGAGAATTCTCAAACTGAAATGAGAGGTGTTTCTTTTCTCCTAAGGTTTTGATGGACAAATTGAAAAAAAAAAGTAACTTGGTTCTTTAAAATTATATCAACAGGAAGGTTTCTTTATGTGTAGAGACGAAAGAGCTCACATACCAAAAATGGAAGAATGGATTGTGAAATTAATGGAGATGGTGAAAGTGACTGTTCTGATTAAAGGAAACATTTTGTCTAACTTGGTTTGTACCTAAAAAAATTGTATCTGGAATTTTTTCTTGAAACTGAAAGAAATGAAATTTTAACCCTGGGATTTGATGACTGTTTATGATTGTAGAAGTACTGTGCATGATGATTTATTTTAGATCAAAAGGCATTCCATTTAATGTTTGTATCTGTATGAAAAAAAGTTGGAAATTCTTCTTTTTCTATTTTTTTCCCTTTTTTTCCTGCACCCTTTGATTTTGTTTTTTCTCTGTTGCCTTCCCCATTTTCCCTTTCTAATTTTTTCTGTTATATTTTATATTATTTTGAAATTCAATAAAGTTTTGTAAAAAAAATCAAATCAGCCTCAATTATGTCAGGTTTTACTTGTTCCTCTTCCATAGCATTTTTTAAACATAGTTTACCTATAGAGGCAGACACTCTTAAAACTAACTTCTGGGTCCAATATTAAAAAATGTCCTTCAATATGTCCAGTGTTTGCTTCATACCATATTCAGAAGTTTAAATTTTCTTCTCCTTTAATTGTAATCTTAAATTGCTTCTAGTGTCCAATTTTTAAAGTCTATATTTTTTTAAGGATACAAAGCAAAAATATCTCCCCATGAGGAAAATTCTTATTTCTAAAAATCTTATCTCTAACTTATCTGGATCCTATTATCTTGTAAGCAATTGACAAACCAAATAAATAAAAATAAATAAATATCTCTGATAGTTCCTAATGGGCATTTTACTGAACCAGAACTGAAAAGCTGATGATTTGTGGATTGTATATTGAGCTTATGCTCAATATGATGAAGATTAAAAGCCACACATTTATTATGTTCATTTCCTTTTTCTTCTTCCACATTTGTTTTTCTTTTCTCTGAACCTTTCAACTTTTATTTTGCTTATCCTTTTTTCTAGTTTACTTTGCATTACTTTTTGCTATGTTTAATAAAAAACCCTATACATTTTTTAAAAGAAAAGAATATTCCAGCAGCAAGCTTAATGTTATTTCCAATTCAGCTATGTAAAAGATACCAGATGAATCTGACAATCTTCATGTTATGTTTCGTAAAGATCATTTTAGTTGCACTTAGGGAAAAATAGCAGGTGATTTTCATACATTATTCTGGATCAAGACAGGGGTTAGAACCTGCATTTGCATTCTGGTGTCCATGTAACCTTGCTTGCAGAAACAACCCATGAAAGTTTCTTGCAGTGACCAAAGCAAAAGTCCATGTTTAATCAACATAATATTTGCATAAAATACAGACATAATTCAATTCCAAATGCTGACTTGTTTACAAAAAAGGTGCATAACTTATTTTTAAGGGCTTCAAGAGCATTTAAAATACTCTTACAACATCATTAAACTTTTCTTCTCTGGCTCATTACATTAAAACTCAGGGTCACTCAGTGAAATTGGTGGGCGGTTAACCGAGGGCCAAAAAAAGAGAAGTGTTTACATTATACATCATTAATTAACACATTGTTCAAGAAAGTGTTGATGGTTTTTGCTGGATTGGCTTATTTAAAAAAGGAAGGATATTTTTCTTAGCAATTATTACTTTCAATAATTACTTTGTGCCATTTTCTTGCATTCTTTGATCCTAGAAGTTACTCTTGGAAGATATCACCAAGAAGAAGAGAGGGTCAACTTATTTTCCAAATCACCAAAAGACAAGACAAGATTTAATGGATGGAAACTAATCAACGAGAGAAGCAACCTGGAATTAAGGAGAAACTCCCAGACAGTGGGAACAATTAATCAGTGGAACAGCTTTCCTTCAGGAATTGTGGGTGCAGCAACACCGGAGATTTTTAAGAAGAAACTGGACAGCCACTTGTTTGAAATGATATAGGTCTCCTGATTGAACATGGGTTTGGACTAGATGACCTCCAAGGTTTTTTCCAGTTTTATTCTGATTGAGTGTTGAGGCTTTCTAGATATGACATACATGACATGAACTTTGCTATATTTTCAAAACTGATTTCCTTTCTTGTGTTTTTCAGGTAAGGAAAGTGTTAAGCCTGGGTTCCCCAACCAGGGTTAGGTAGACAAGCTAAACAGAATGTGCAGCGTTAGTCAGATAGGCACACAGATAAATGAGTGAGCTAAGCTTGTATGTTTATTAACATACAGTAAAAATAACAGATACGCTTGTGCTATCAAGAATATATTTTATTCCAGTATAAGTTTATGGCATAGTCAAATAACAGTCCAATATTCATTTACCATGTAGTCAGTCCATTCAGGGATATTCAGTTAGCAAAGTCCATGTAGAATATCCTATGTCAGTTCACTTACAGATCAGTCCTTTGTTGTCTCTCCCATTCGAGCTATGCAGTCTTGATTCCAAGCAGTAATCAGGGATCATCAAAGCCAGAAAAAGTGAGAGCAAGCCGTAGTCTTGCTACTTTTATATTGTTTTCTTAACCACTCCTTTAATTGCTATTTCCCAGTTAAAGCTGTATACACTCTACCATACACTAACTATGATTCATAGTTATTATTTCACCTAAACCAGTTAGGGTAAACAATGTTATCCCTAACATTCTCCCCTTTTAGGTTACATAATAACTATGAATCATTTACATCTTTAGAAAATATTTTTCGCAACTTTCTTTAAACTTAGTTGCTCCTTGAGCTTTTGTAAATTGGTCTGCAATGTTTTCTTCTGACATGCAGTATTCCAATTTTATTAATTCATTTTTCACTGATTCTCTTACATTTAAATATCTTAAGTCAGTATGTTTTGATCTAGTTTTTACAGCAATACTAGTAGCTACCTTTATAGCTGCTTGGTTATCCTCATACACCATAATGGAATCTTTTATAGTTATACCCATGTCCAACAATAACTGTTTGTAGAAAATCAACTCAGTGCATAATAATGATAGACATGAAAATTCAGCTTCCATCGTGGATAAACTAATATGCTGTTGTCTAATTGACCTCCATCCTATTAGTGTCTTACCAAATAATATAGCCATACCAGATGTTGATTTTCTA
>BLBF01000042.1:10942901-11001332 GCA_015471245.1 Laticauda colubrina | reverse complement strand
TTCTACGTTTGGTGGATTTTCAATTATGTTCCACAGACCTTCTCCTCGTAGAAGTAGACTACATTTTGTAGACCATGATACATAGTTTGTTCCATCCAGCTTGGATATAAGGGACAAACTTTGTAGATTGACTTGTGCCATGTTTTTCTTATATGGATATAAAAATATAATTAATAAAACACAGCTGTCTGTTTACTGTAATGTATAACAACACAAACTCTCACTTTTTACATAAATCTGTTTAACCTATTTAAACTGACTTTGCAGCCTCTGGGCCCATAACCAGTGTTAAGCCTGGGTTCCCCACCAGGGTTAGGTAGACAAGCTAAACAGAATGTGCAGCGTTAGTCAGATAGGCACACAGATAAATGAGTGAGCTAAGCTTGTATGTTTATTAACATACAGTAAAAATTACAGATACGCTTGTGCTATCAAGAATATATTTTATTCCAGTATATGTTTATGGCATAGTCAAATATCAGTCCAATAGTCATATACCATGTAGTCAGTCCATTCAGGGATATTCAGTTAGCAAAGTCCATGTAGAATATCCTATGTCAGTTCACTTACAGATCAGTCCTTTGTTGTCTCTCCCGTTCGAGCTATGCAGTCTTGATTCCAAGCAGTAATCAGGGATCATCAAAGCCAGAGAGAGTGAGAGCAAGCCGTAGTCTTGCTACTTTTATATTGTTTTCTTAACCACTCTTTTAATTGCTATTTCCCAGTTAAAGCTGTATACACTCTACCATACACTAACTATGATTCATAGTTATTATTTCACCTAAACCAGTTAGGGTAAACGATGTTATCCCTAACAGAAAGAATGAATATTTCTTCCTTAAATTTTTAAGAGATAGATTTGCTTTCCTTAATGTCTTTATTACTTCTCAGATATTAGAAACACAATCTGCACTTTATATGGGATGGAAAAATGTGGAATGATTTAACACAAATAAAACGGAAATGGTCAAATGGAAACACTGAGTTCAAGAATGGCAAACCTCTGATTTATGAAATGCTGGAAACAAACATTATTTTGAGGTAATTGTGAGGAAATTAGTGAACTCTGGGTGGCAGAAATTCAACCAATAATACATAGAACCAGCCTTGGAAAATCAAGATGACAGGGTTGGCTACTAGTCTAGCTGTTTGACATGGAATGATCCAAGGGTGTTTTTATTTTAAAGGAAACTGGGCTTTCCGATTTTTCTTTAAGACTTAATAAAAGGTCTTTAAAAAAATCAAAAAGACCAGTTGAGTTTAAAACCAAAGCACCTTTGGGACAACTATGACCTGGATGAATGAGAATCTCCATAGATGACAGACATAACACTTGTTTCCAGAAAGAAAGTGATGCTTTGCTTGAAGAGATGTCAAGCTAGTATCAGTATATGAGAAAACGAAACTGGTCTGAAGGAAAAATAACAGTGGTAGCTTGTGCAGTTGTCCAGCTGTTGTTTGTCCTTGGGAATGAAATCTACACCCAACAGCCTAATCCTCCACCCCTCCAAAATGGCTGTTCAAATGCCCATTTAAGGAGCATTCAATAATAAGGCCAGTAGGGCCAACAGATATTCTTGGCTGACACAGGATGTTGATTCTTGAAAGACTAATATACTTAGCGGAGGATTTCTTTCTAACTGTTTTCAGGGAATATTTTATAGCTACAGGTGCTTCGTGTGTGCCAAGATTTTCCAATGCAAATTGTAGAGATTTGGAAATTGTTTTTCCTGGTTCAGGTTGAGCTGGACAATCTTCAGGTATAATATCCCCCTCCTGTAGCTTAGCAAATGGAAAAAGAAATATTAATGTATAAACAATACCTTCTTTGTTTTCCTATTGCATGTTTCAAGAAAATCAAACCATTAAAAGTACAAGGGATATGTCGAATTTCATAAAATATAGTGCAGGGATTTTCAAATTACAAACCTTTGAAAAAACTGTTTTTATAACATGTTCCTAACTTTTGGCTTTTCATTGCCCTTTACCCATCATATTGCATCCTACTTCCCCTGAAAAAGACCTTGACCAAGAAACCACACTCCAAAAATAGAAATGGGCAGACATCTGTGAATAGTTGCACACCCTCAGTATAATCTGTTGGAGGCCAGAGCAGACAGGTTTGAAGTTGTTGAAAGGTGTCAAAATGCCTTTCCTTCAAGGAATTCGAGGAATTCAGGAGAAGGACCAGAGGACATGACCTTCAACCAACCGGTAGTTGAAGCAGCGACCAAGATAACTCCCAGGACCCAATTCCCATTGGCGGACGCCTTAAGTTATTCGCTGACCAATGGGACTCCTCTACCTCTGACACCTGGGTCATGGATACAGTTAGATTTGGCCTTACGCTGGAGATTAGATCCAATTCTCCAGATTCCTTCATGTCATACCCTCCTTCCAGAGACCCAGTCAAGCATAATCTCATGGATTCCGCTAACCAACATATACTGGATATATGAGCCATCCAACCAGTAGAGACCAATCAACAAGGACAAAGTTTTTATTCACATCTTTTTGTTGTGCAAATAAATAAATAAATAAATAATCGGGGGGTGGGGGTGGAGAGTGATATTAGATTTGAAATGTCTCCACTGTTTCTTATATATCACAAATTTAAAATGCATACCCTCTAATTAATATTACTGGGTATCAGGAAAGGGGATATGCTCACATCCATAAATTGATGGAGGCGTACTTGCACATTGATATTCGGCCCTTCCATTATAAATTTCTAAGATTCTGCTACAATAACCACCATTTTGAATTTGTGGCCCTTTCATTCGGATTAGCCTCCTCCCCCAGGACCTTCACCAAGGTCCTTGCAGTGATAGCGGCCCACCTCAGGAACATATCGGTACGCCTCCAGCATTATCTTGATGATATTTTGATTTTATCTCCTTCCGCTCATCAGACAGTCATAGACACTCAGAACACATTACTATCCCTACTAGAGCATGGCTTCTTAATAAATTGGAAGAAGAGTCAATTAACTCCATTGACTCGGATGATCCATTTAGGGGCGATCATTGTGAAAGGTAAGGTTTATCTGTCACCAGATAGACTAAATAGCATTCAAAAATTGGTTAAGGAGATCAGGTTGCTTAAGAAGGTGTCCTTAATGGACTTATCAAAATTGTTGGGCAAAATGATCCTCATGTATTTCTATTTTCCTTGGGGCTGCCTTCACACTAAATCCCTCCAGTGGTTCCTGCCACCGTACCAGCAATCCGGCGGAAGCAACTCCAAACACAAAGTCAGGGTTCCACCCAAGGTTTTCATATCCATCCTCTGGTGGTCCAAACCAATTATCAACAGAGGCTGTCTCTTCAAGGAGCCACAAAGGCTCACCATTACCACAGATGCCAGTCTGTTTGGATGGGGAGCTCACGTTCAGTCGCTCTCAACCCAAGGCAGATGGTCTGACACAGTACAGTCATACAGCATAAACTGGCTGGAATTTTGCACAATACACCTGGCCCTTCGCAACTTCTTCCCCCAGGTAATGGGGTCAGCACATACTGATACTGACAGACAATATAACAGTCAAAGCTCACATAAACAAGCAGGGGAGCACACAATCGAAGCAGCAAATGCGGGAAGTGGAGCACCTGTGTCGCTGGGCAGAGAACAACATACTTTCCATCAAGGCAGAACACATTTAGGGTCTGTCAAATGCACAGGCAGATTGGCTAAGCAGGGCCACCATAGATCAATCAGAGTGGCACTTTCACCCATCTCTGTTTCAAGAAGTGGCACGGACATTTGGTCAGCCAGTGGTGGACCTATTTGCTTCCCCTCTCAACTCTCAACTCCCAAGGGGCAGAGAATTTCAACTGGCTCCACTGTAGTTGGCCCTGGGGTCTCCTGTATGTATTTCCTCCACTTCTGCTGGTTCCCAAGGTCATCCAGAAGTTACTAGACAAGAGAGCGGAATTACTTCTAGTAGCAACTTACTGGCCAGATGGCCATGGTTTGCAGACCTCTGCAGTCTCTTGGTAGCTCCCCCCTGGAGAATTCTGTAAGACAGAATCTCATTAACTTAGGGGCCCCTTCAACATCCGGACTCTCAATGGTTACAATTGACCCTCTGGAGGTTGAGCGGAGTGGTTTGAAGGGTGGAAAGCTCTTCAATAGGGTTATCGACACTATTCTAGCTGCCAGACGCCCCTCAACAATTCACATTTACAACGCCACATGGTCCACCTTCTGCAAAAGGGTGTAGTAAGTTTCAAATTGATCCTGCCTCTCCCTCTGTCGCTCAGACTCTAGAGTTTTTACAGGAGGGACTTGATAAGGGGTTGTCACTCAAAGCAGGTGGCGGCCTTGGCATCAGTTCTCACTTGCGAGGGCCTCAGTTCTCTTTCATATCATCTATACAAAAGGTTTTCCCACAAGGAACCTCCAATTTTACAACCTCTAGCAGTGCACCATTATGGGACCTTAATGGGACCTTAAGTGCACCATTATGAGACTTAAGCTCCCATCTGGGACCTTATCAAGGTCTTTGTGGCTCTGACTGAGGGACCTTTTGAACCTTTGAAAATGTCAAGTCTCCACTTCTGATGTACAAAGTAGTTTCCCTTGTAGCGATCACTTTCGCTCGTCGTGTTTCGGAAATTGCAGCCTTGTCCATCAGACAATATCTCTGAATTTTCATGCTGATCGAGTGGTTCTTCGCCCCAATCTCACATTTATGCCCAAGGTCAATTCGGCCTTTCATAGAGCACAAGAGCTTATTCTTCCAAATTTTTGCCCCAGTCCATCACAGGGGATGGAAAGACAATGGCATTAGTTTGATGTGGGGCGTGCACTGCGAATCTATATCAAGCGTACAGCGTTTTTTAGGAAATTGGAGGCTTTATTTGTGTTCTTTCAGCCCAATACTCAAGGTTGCATAGGTCTCACCATCTACGATAGGCCGTTGGATATGGGCTGCAACAGCAAAAACATATCAGACCCAATCTCTGCAGGTGCCTAAGGGCATAACAGCTCATTCAACAAGGAGTGCAGCAACTTCGGCAGCATGGGTCACACAGGCATCAATAACTGAAATTTGTTGGGCCACAGCTTGGGCTTCATCATCGCCCTTCATTAGATACTACAAAATTGATGTGTTTGCTTCTGCTGAGGCTTCCTTCAGCAGAAGAGTTCTGCAAAGGGTCCACAGAGACCAGGAGGAGATTCCAGACCAGACGGAGTCCCTCCCATAGGACAGGCCAAGCTTTGGTATGTCCCACTGCTGGATGCTCTGAACAGCTCATAGGAGAAAGGGCGTTGGTACTTACCTGATACACCTGTTCTCTTTGAGCTGTGAAGAGCATCCAACCCCATCCTTTTTTTCTGTCCGGTGGGGTCCTATTTCGGCCAATGAACTTTTTTGTATGTGAAGATGAGAGCGCTTTTTTCTCTCGTTTTCGCCAAAACTGGGGAACGCTGAGGAGTCACGTGGAGGAGGAGGAGTGTTCCACAAATCAAGCTCAGCCTGTGAATGTGGAGACTAAGCACCTCCCACTACTGGATGCTCTTCACAGCTCAAAGAGAACGGGCATATCAGGTAAGTACCAATGCCCTTTTTTATACCTTTTTCTCCTTTGGTGTGTGAATGTTCGTATTTGTGTTTAATGTTTCAAATCCTGTCAGAGTTTGTCTTTATTCCCACCAGAGGGCAAACTCCGTGGGATATGGAAGACAAACTCTGCGGGGTGGTTTGATTGTATTATCAGTTTTTCCTAATCTCTTTTAACTTTACAATGGTTTTTTATATTTGTTTTGTGGCAATCTCCTGTCTGTCTCTGTTGTAATTTATATATTTCTTGTGTCTTTTGTCTGTTTGTTTTGCTTATTTGGCATGTCCTGTGTTTGTTAGGGTTTTCTTTTCTTATTTGTCTAGTTTTCTTAATTACTTGGGCTTTTGTCTAAAGGGATTCTTTAGTACCTTTTATTTGATTCCTTTTCTTATGTAAGTTTGTTTTATGGCTGGCCTGACATTCCCTTTGGGCTTTTCCTGCTTGAGTGACACCATTGTCTTCGTGAAGTTCCCTTTCCACAAAGTAAACTGAGAAAACCCAGAACTAAAAGTGGTATGGAGTTTCATTATATCCTTTTGCTTTTCTTCAAACTTCTCTTTCCCCCTCACTTTTTTTCTGGCACTTTGTTTTTTTCACTTAAAGAACAAGATAAAGAGAAGGAACAGATAACACTAAAATAATACATAATGCTGAAGTGAATTCTTCGAGTAGTTTTTTTTCCAAATTTGGCTGAAGACCACATGGAATTAGAACCAAGGTCTTAGTGTACTACTATCATAAAAATTTCCCTCATTATCACTTACTGCTTTCCAAGGTCATAATTTACCTATAAAACATTTGAATTTCTTCTCATGATGCTTTGACAGCACTCATGTTCCTGACTTCTAAAAATGACCAATTTTGTGGCTTAGGCAGAACCCACTTCAGAAATTTAATACTAGTTTTGGAGCCCCTATCTCCCCAAAAAACATTGCTCTAAGTGGATTTTGGTTAAACAAGATGTTGAAATTGTATATTCTAGAACCATAGAATGATTGAACATCCATATTTCCTAAATTTAGCATTATAGATGTCTTTAGAAGAAATATATTGGATATAAAATTGACTATGCAATAGCATTCAATTTAGGAGAATTACTCTGTTAATCAGATTTACAGTACCTGTCAGTTAACATGATGGTGATGATGATGGTGATGATAATAATGATGATATTCATTCAGTCCTGTCCAACTCTTGATTATTCTGTGGATCAGATCTCTCCACATCATCCAATCTTGGGTTACTTCTTTGAATGTTACTTAACATACAACTTTTTAAATTTATGTATCAACCTACTCACCTTTTCTTCCCCCAAAAAGCAATAGAGGCAGGCAACTCCAGTTATTTATTCCTCCCACACACAGATAAGAGAGATTACAGAGGAAGGGATTGTAAGAGGGTAAGCTGTTTGCTTTTCTGCACATTGAAAATAATGTAGTCACATAGGTAGCGAAAAAAGCTTTTGCAAAGAGATTTCCTATAGAAATTGCTTGCTTCTCCCCTCCCCAGAGACTGGAGAAAAAGGGATTTCAAAAGAAAAAGCTTTTTGTGTAGCATTGCTTTTAATGTACACAAAGCAATAAGCAAGTACTTGGGCATTCCAAAAGGCAGAGAAGTGAATACAGAACACAGAATAATACAACTGGAAGGGACCTTGGAATTCTTAGTTAGAAGGCAAACAAAAGCAGAAAATGTGAAAATGATTAATCTTGTCTCTTTTCCACTGGTAAACACAGTCACCATCAGGTGATTTCTCGCTGAGCCACACTTTGTTTAGAGATGGAATTGCTCCCAATTAGGGTCATTAAGTGAGAACTTCCTGTAATTGGAAAGAAAAATAATTCAAAATATTATATTAATTGAAGCATATCAGGAAAATACTGTTAAACATCCTTATCCAGGAGAAAAAATTATCACTGAGCTAATCATGCTGGCTAACTATACTTGGAAAAGTTTCTTTCAAGAGGGGATCGAATCTAGCAGACTACATTGCAGGATTGGCATGCACAGTTGTGACTGAAATTTGCATCTTTTCATTGCTATGGATAATTTCTACCATCTGTTTGCCTGACTTCTTTCACACAAGTGACATAATAATAACAAAAACCCATAATAAAATAATTGTTTCATTTAAAAATATTTCCCAATAAATTTTTTGTATATTTCATATTTTATTAGTATTATTAGTATTCTATATTCTATTCAAGAATAGAAAAACAGAAAGATGTAATCAAACAAAAGATAAATAGGAAAGTGATATACAAGCATTATAAATTTAAATTTTTTTAAATTTAAAAGTAAAATTAGTTCTGCATTTTAAAAATCTAGTATCAGTTTGAAGCATCAGATCATTATTAAAATCAAGTTAATATCCAGTGATTAACTATAACCAATGTAATATGAATTATGAATCAAAATAGCAAATACAGTGTAGTGAATCTGAGAATTCTATCTTTATTGACAAATCAAAGAAAAATAGATATTAAAACTTTGTGTTTAAAGGCTCAGTCATCAGATAGATGATAGATAAAGAGATAGAGATGATACACATAGAGATAAAACTAGAGATAGTAATGATAGAGATGATAAAAATGATAGAAAAAAGTATAGAGAGAGATGACATGATAGTGATCAATAAAGAGATAGAGATGATAGAGATAAAGCTAGAAATAAAATGTAGAGAGATTATAGAATGATAAAGATGATAGAGAAAGAGAGAGAGGTAGAGAGAGGAAGAGAGAGAGATGACAAAGATGATATAATGAATACAGAAAAATGGACAGTATTAGACTCCATCAGTGCTGTTCTCTGTATTGCAGTAGAATTCCTTCTGACAATGCCCCCAATATCAAAATATATGGCAACTTTATTTTATATCCCGAGGTCCATATGTGTTCATCTGCAAGTCAATGTTCTCCCAGTTCTACATAGATCTCTTTTTAATCTGTACAAAGCCTTGCATTTTATTCTACATTTAGATACTATTTATAAATGCACAGTATGTGCTCCTCAAATGCATGTTTGTAAACCTGTATTCTCTTAAAACACATATTGCAGAATGTATTTGAGTGTTTAGGTGACAACTAGTTGGAAGCATTGATGAGTGTGACGGTTATCAATTGACTAAATTTTAACCTGCACATTTGTTTATGCAGCATTTATAAAATGTGTTTGCTTATGCAAAAAGCCATTTATGCAAATTGCTTTTGCCGAATCATCCTCTGTTGGTGGACTGTTCCAGGTTTTTTGTAGCAATGGCTTTGGTGGCTAACAGAAGAGGCCAAGCAGGACATCTAGAGCCCATCATTTGCATTTCCTACATTGCATTGATGCAGCATGGCTTCAGGGAAATTATGTGCCTTGGGCAAGATGGGCAAACTCTGGTACTTCACAATCTGCTGAATTGCCCTAGAATCTTTCAGTGCTGGTCTGGCTTTCCAGACTACTATAAATAGATGTTCAGCAAAATTTGAATATCTGTGACATAAAGGAAGGGCAAGGTAAATTTTCTGAACATGTCATGGGCCAGAATGCAGACATCAAGAAAGAGGCTCCAGCAGAATGTCAGCGGAATGTCTGTGGAATGTCAGCCTCAGGAGAAATGAAGCCAAGAATCACCTGATTCTGATCAAACAACAGGTATCTCCTGAACAGTTGGAGAAGCAGATAAGGAAGACATTAGGTCTCCTACTCCCTTCATCCAATAAGTAGAGTGAAGGGGTCAAGCTATTTTCTAAAGCACTTGAAGGCCAGACAAGAAATAATGGATGCAAACTGATCAAAGAGAGATTCAACCTAGAAATAAGGAGATTTTTTTTGACCAGTAAGAGCAATCAACCAATGGAAGAGCTTGCCCTCAGAAGTTGTGGGAGCTTTATCACTAGAAGGTTTCAAAAAGAGATTGGACTGCCATTTGTCAGAAATGGTGTAGAGTCTCCTGCTTGAGTGGGGGGTTGGACAAGATGACCTACAAAGTCCCTTCCAGCTCTGTGAATCTGTGAATCTGTGAAGAGGACATTTTATGAAGCAAGGGATACTTTGTTTAAATACCTTTATTAAAGGCACCTGTCTTTAAAGCAATTAATTGCCAAATCTCTTTTGTACTGTATGATGTTTATGTAAATTCTGCTTTGGAATTTACATAAACCTCTGGACTGCTGACAACCCTGACCTGGATCTTGGACCTCTGGACAAGATTTTGAGTGTTTGTCTATGTGCTTCTCTTAAAAGTGAAACCATTCAGGCAAGCTTCTTTCAGAGGCTGCTTCGGGTTGCATTCCTTGTCTGATGCCATCTCTTAATCTTCAGTAAACTGTAATTTCCATAGCAAGGGTGTGTGACAGTATACAATTGAAACCAGAAGCAGGAGAGACCAAAGGTTGTTTTGTCCTGGATAAGACCCTGTTCATGTTCTTGAGGAGTCCATGGATTTTCTCTTTATTTCTAGACCCAACCTTTTCCCAGCCCTCTATCTCTTTATCAGGAATATTACCTGTGTTCAGAATGGAAATTCTCAGTATCTCTGTGCAAATCTATCATCTGTTTGTTGGTCTATCTATCTATCTATCTATCTATCTATCTATCTATCTATCTATCTATCATCTAATTTGCTATGATTTCATCCCTTCAAATGATGTCTAAAATAGAGTCCTAGATGCTTTTGTCCACAGTCTCTGGGAATGGAAAAGCACATAGGCCAAATCACAAATGAGTATGAATTTTCCTCCACTATGCAGATGAAACTTAAACCAACAGATTCTTCTAACCAACAACAACAACAAAAAAAATAGAAGGCAAGTTTTTTCATAATTTTATTGAAACTCCATTCACTAGAATATATTTGGGTTCTTCATAGGCTACAGTCTGAGAAAATATACATGTGACATGGCTGAAGCCCAGTGGTTTACTTAGAACCACTAACAGTGTCCAGAAAAATGGTACACTGAAAAGGTCTGGTAAGAAACATCTCAATGGCTGGAATTGTTAACAGAGTTCAAAATCATTCATTTATCAATGTTTCTGGTTGATTGCAATGAGCTAAGGCAGTCATTTTGTGAAAACAGAGGTCTCCAAAGCAGCCATTTTGAGTAAAAGTTGTTACCTGTTATTTTTAGTCTCAGTTTCAGTGGTCGTAGAACACAGTTCTTAAAGAGCTTCCCTTTATACACCTAACATTGGTATCTTGTTCTCCTTTTTTGTCCTTGTCGACTGAACAACCCATATTCCTGTAACCATGCTCAAAGGACATTTCCTCCAGTCCTGTATATTTTTGTTGATTTTTGTTTTTTCTTCTCTATTACTAGTCAGTATTCTTCAGGAAATATGGCCCACAGAATCATACATAGTGTAGACTCTTTTTGCGAAGTAAAATTGAATTAGTATGCTACTCTATTACCTTTTGGAATAAATATATTTTGCTTTTCAGAGGTACTAGTGCTATTATTTCTGGATTACAAAACTCAGTGGCAGCAAAAAAAAAAGATTGTGTTGCCTCACACATCTATGCCTGATCTGCTGCAGACTGTGTAGAGTTTCAGATAGATCTGCAAAGTTGACGTAATCTTACTATAGTATATTTCCACATTCTCATCATTTCCAATCCCCAATCTCAGAAATGCTTTAAAGTTAAGTCCCTAATCATCTCTCTTCTGCTGATCTTGGAAGATAGTATTACCATCTACAACAGCAGAATGGATTGGAGAAAGGAGCAAGAAAGTGGGGTGAGATATGCGTTCCCATCAAAAGAAGAAAAGACTAGTTGCAAACACTTGGAGATGAAGTGCTTCAAAAATATTACTTTCTTTTAGTTTGTGCTAATCATTATTCTTGTTTTTAAAACCTTCAGTACAATCATGTTAAAAAATATTTTGGATTACTACCCAAACTCCTGCATCTTGGGTGGAATTTATGGGAGTTGAAACCCAAAAGATTCTGGTTGCTTACCCTTTCCAATGTATGGATTTTTATGTTTATGCTTATTGTTTGATGTGAAACCTGTTCCACAGTATTCAGGAGAATGCAAATATGAAAGGATAATCATGTTTTGATTCTGATATTAGTTTGGAAAGTGCAAAAAAGGTAGATCTGCATTATGATGTGCCTCATTTCTTTCCCCAAATGCATTCCAATAACAATAGAAGTCAGTCTCTAGTGTTATTACAGTTCTCATATATGACAGACAAGTACATTTCCCGAGTTATGTTCAGTAGAATCTTTTACAGCTTGAGAAAGAGAGAGATTTCAAATATTTCAAAATATTCATAGACACAAAGAACAGAATCTAACCCATAAAAGAACAAAGCTGCTTGTTTCTGTACCCGCAATTCTTCTGAACTTTGAAATTCACGGAAATAGAAGTGATAACTCAGGATCATATTAGGCAGATGACAGTAATAAATTGATTCTAATGAGAACCATGGGGAAGACCCTACATGACAACAGTTGCAAGAATATACTGCAGGGGTGGGCTGTTGGGGGTTCACAGTTGCTCTTAATATGATCACAGAGGTTATTTTATTTTATTTTATTTTGTTCAGCCTGTATTTTATTCATTGCTTAGGATGCTTCTTTTAAATTTACTTTTATCCCTTTAAGTCACTCTTGACTCCTAGCAACTACCTGGACAAATCCTTGCAGTTTTCTTGGCAAGATTTTTCAGAAGTGGTTTGCCACTGCCTCCTTCCTAAGACTGAGAAAGAATGACTTACCCAAGGTCTTATAACTGGCTTTGTATTTATTGCCAGAGAAGAGCTCACAGTCTCCAGGTACCTGAACCGTTACACTAAATTGGCTCTTGGCATTATTTGCATATTTCTCCTAACAATCTGGCTCCTCCTTTTACTGATCTTGGACTGATGGAAGGCTGAGTCAACCTTGAGTCCTATCAGGATCGAACTCCAGGTTGTGGGCAGAGTTTTCCTGCAATGCTGCATTTTAACTACTGCACCATGGCTATGATACACCTAGGCTACTGACTTAAACACATGGCTCTTAGTGACTTTGAATTTAATAGGGGTTAATTTTTGAGAAGTTAGGTATAGAACTAAAAATTTAGAGAGTGCACCAAATAGGACAATTTATGCATCAGCCAATAGTTACATATATTTATCCATTGTGATCACTGGAGATTACTCCCCAGGAAACATATATACTCATATATACTCTGTGATTGCAGTAGAACTTACACTAATCTGTAAAGCCACAGCAAAGATGGAAAAATAACCAAGAAAGGAAAAAAATAAAAGTACTAATGAGAGGATAGCGGCAGATGAGATATTTATTTTTAAAAATAATAAAAGAAGGGAAATTAAACATACTTTCTTTTACAATGGAAGAATTTAGGATCATCCCATCAAAACATATAAGCAACAGATCAAAGAGTGACCAAATGAGAGCACATAATATTTCAATATCTAATAGAATAACAGAGTTGGAAGGGACCTTGGAGGTCTTCTAGTCCAACCCCTGCTCTGGCAGGAAACCCTATACCATTTTAGACAAATGGTTATTCAATTAGTTCCAGTGTTGAAGAATTCACAATTTCTGAAGGAAAAACATTCCACTTATTAATTGTTCTAACTGTTAGGTAATTTCTCCTTAGTTCTAAGTTGCTTCTCTCCTTGATTAGTTTCCACTCATTGCTTCTTGTCCTGCCCTCGGGTGCTTTGGAGAATAGCTTGACTCCCTCTTCTTTGTGGTAGCCCTTGAGATATTGGAAGACTGAGATCATGTTATCCCTAGTCCCTTTTTTATTAAACTAGACATACCCAATTTCAGCAACTGTTCTTTATATGTTTTAGCCTCCATTCCCCTAATCATCTTTGTTGCTTTCTGTGCACTTTCTAGAATCTCAACATCCTTTTTATATCCTGGTGAGCAAAATTGGATGCAGTATTTCAAGTGTGGCCTTACCAAGGCATTATAAAGTGGTATTAACATTTCACAGCCTAGAACTGTGTTGGATTTTTTTGGCAGCTCCCGCACACTGCTGGCTCATATTAAAGGGATTGTCCACTAGCACTCCAAGATCCCGCTTACAGTGACTACTATTGAGCGAGGTACCACCTGTTCTGTAGCTGTGCATTTGGTTCTACTTGCCTAAATGCAGAACCTTATTTTTTTCACCATTGAATTTCATTTTGTTAGTTAGTGCCCAATGTTCAAATGAACATAGATGTCATGAGAAAATGTGTGTGTGTGTGTGTGTGATTGACATTAAAAGCTGATTAGGTGGGGAGAGTTGGTTAAAAAAAATTCAGAAAAATTAATGGTCCGGGAGATTTTTCAATAGCTATTAGCAGTGATAGCTAAATGGAAGATCCTCGTACAGTCGGCATATATCCCTGGGCAGCAAATGTGGAAGGCAAAAAGCAAGGAAGGCCATCAGTATTATTCCTGCTTGTAAGCATTTCAAAGCATTAAGCCAGCTGTTCTTGGAAGGCAGTTTTATTTTCTTATTCAGCTACCCACCATGAAGACAATCTGGCAATCACTGAGCTGGAGACTTGGCTACCAGAGTCAGATTTACATACTCTATCAGCAGCCAGCCAGTAGTTCTTAATGTGGCTAGTAAAAATAAAATGATATATTTGTTTTACAATACATATACATACAAATTAAAAATTGTTAAAAAGGAGGATAAAACCTAATGCAAATTAATATAAAGTAAGAAAAGGAAAGGAAGAAGAAAGAAATCTACAAGAAAAGAAAAAAAGGTAAAGGAACAAGAGAAAAAAAAAAGAAAAAAAAGGCTTGCAATCTTCTTTACAGCAGCTATAAGTACAATTAGAAATTTATGATTTTCTCTCAAGTTATTACTCTCTTCTTTCTATAATCTATCCTGTTTAATCATCAAAACCATAAATCATTTGTATTTTTTTTTCCTGCACTACACAAAGTCCATAAGGGATTGAACAAAGATATTGTCTTTTCTCTGATCAAAGAAGTCAGTGTGGCAGGAGAAAAAAAAACCACAAGCGAAATATAAGTTGTGACAAATGCAAAGCTTTTCAGTTATGATATTTTGTATGGATTTTAACATGTGAAAGGAAGTTTCAGACAGGAAATACATCTGATGCTCAGCTACTTAAGACAATACCCAACAATAGTATTAAGTGCCTATGGGAAAGGGAATTGTATCACACACATACACACACACGCACACCAAAAAAGATCAGTTGAGGATAACAGTGGGTGCTTTCTATTATGCCAAGTCCCAATCTTCTTCCACCAGATGGTGAGGTGATGTGTAGACCAGGATTTTAGGGACTGAAAAGGGAAATTTATTTCCCTTCTGCTAATAGAATAGATAGAATATATATATAATTCTTTATTGGCCAAATGTGATTGGACATACAAGGAATTTGTCTTGATGCAAATGCTCTCAGTGTATATAAAAGAAAAGATACATCTGTCAATAGTCAAGAATCATAAGTTACAACACTTAGCAATCAAATAATACTAGGAAACAGTCAATATAAATCATAAGGATATAAGAGACAAAGTTACAGTCATACAGTCACAAGTGGAAGGGGATGGGTGGATAAGGAGTGATGAGAAGATTAATAGTAGTAGTAATGCAGACTTTGTAAATAGACAGTGTTGAGGGAATTATTTGTTTAGCAGAGTGCTGGTGTTTGGGAAAAAAAAACTGTCTTTGTGTCTAGTTGTTCTGGTGTGCAGCGCTCTGTCTATAGCATCGTTTTGAGGGAATGAGTTGAAACAGTTTATGTCCAGGATGTGAGGGGTCTCCAAATATTTTTACAGCCCTCTTTTTGACTTGTGCAGTATACAGGTCTTTGACTGAAGGAGGTTGGTAGTGATTGTTTTTTCTGCAGTCCTAATTCCTCCCTGAAGTCTGTGTCTGTCCTGCTGAGTTGCAGAACCAAACCAGACCATTATATAGGTGCAGATGACAAATTCAATAATTAATCTATAGAACTGTATCAGCAGCTCCTTGGGCAGTTGACTCAGTGTCTTCTTCTATAGTGGAAGACAGAAGACTGATTTACATTAGGGTTTCTCAGTCTGGGCCACTTTAATATGTACAAACTGCTACTCCCAGAATTCCCCAGACAGGATTGCTGTCTGAGGAATTCTGAGAGTTTCAGTCCACACATCTTAAAAGTGGCTCAGGTTAAGAAATCCTAATTTAGAAGTGGAAGTTGCCATGCAAGCCTTATGACACCCAAAAATGGATTTTGGGGGTAATTGTTCTCCACTGGAGTAGTTGTCTCATTTATCCCCATCAACACATTTCCAAGCCATGAAAAACACATCATCACAATTTTAGTTTGACGTTCTTGATGACAGATGCTGTGGGACTTCACACTATTGTTTTTACTTAATTGTCTGTACAAGGGATGTTGTCAGTGAGGGTGGCATTCTTTGAGTAACAACAATGCTGTGACACTGTTGGTTGGGAGGAGATGGAATTGTGGCAGGGAAACTTGCCAGAGACTGTTACCTGCATCCAGAGTTCAGAAATAAAAATATAATATTTGGCTAATTGGGTTTTGCTAATGTTAGGAACAAGTAGCTATTAACATTGACTGGATGGGATATTACTTCTTAATTTAATAGGCTATTGAATGAGTTAACATTTAAAATTTGCTTCATTTTCATGCAGGAAAAGTTGTGATTACTAGTCCCACATTCCCTTGAGCAGGGGTCATCAACCATTTGGACCTCAGGGACCACCAAACCCATAATTTTAGTTCCCAGGGACCACTAGCCAGTTCTGTGGGTGTGACCTAATTTGTGGGTGTGGTTTGGTGGTCATGTGACTGGCTGGGCAAAGCTTGTATGTAAATATTGTAAATATTTATGGAAATATTGAATTTTTTATAAAAAAGAGCAACTTTTACTTCAAATCAGGCAAACCAATTGGAAAGCCACCTCAGAGAAGTTCTACAAAGATTTAAAGAGGTGGGATTCAAAGTAAAAAAAGAAAAATGCCAGCTAGCCACCGAGAAAGTCAAATTCTTGGGGTATCTAATAGACAAAGAAGGTATTCACCCCACCGAAAAGAAAATAAAAGCTATAAAAGAAGCCCCCGACCACAAAACAAAACAGAACTACAAGCATTTCTGTGACTCATTAATTTTTACAATGTCTTTTTGCCGCAGAAGGCAACAACGGCAGAGCCACTGCATAGACTACTTGATAAGACAGCTACCTGGACCTGGGGCCGATGGGAAGGAGCTGCGTTCCAAAGAATAAAAGATTTGCTGACATCCAAATTGGTACTCATTCAATACAGTGAAACCCTACCACTGACAGTGACCTGTGATTCATTGCCATTTGGTGTCAGGGCCATACTCAGCCACACACTGCCAGATGGGAGAGAAGCACCAGTCGTGTTCTACTCCAAGACGTTGTCCAAGGCAGAGAGGAACTACAGCCAGTTGGACAGAGAGGCACTAGCAGTGATCACCGGAGTAAAGAGATTCCATGAATATCTCTATGGTAAGACTTTCTCATTCATTACTGACCACAAGCCACTCCTCGGGATACTTGCAGGGAACAAGGCCACCCCAAACATATTGTCACCACGGATGACAAAGTGGTCCAAATTCCTTGCCGCATATAACTACCAATTAATCCACTGGCCAGGGAAGAGCATATCACACGCTGATACCCTGAGCCATTCCCCCTACATGATCTGGAAGATGACCCAGCACTGACCACGTCCACACTACAAATAGAGACCTTACCAAACCTACCCATAACCGCGTCAGACATTGCAAAAGAGACTGCAAGAGACAGACAACTGATGTGGATTTTAAACTGGGTAGGGAAAGGGTGGCCAGAAACCGATGACAGCGACACGTTTAAACCCTTCCCAAACTGACAAACTGAACTATTGATATTGAAGGGATGTATACTGTGGGGGGATAGAGTTGTCATTCCAAAAAACATGCAGGAAAAAGTACTGTGCATGCTACATGAGGGACACCCGGGTGTCGTCAAAATGAAATCCCTGGCCAGGAGTTACGTCTGGTGGCCCAGGATGGACAAAGACATTAAGACATGGGTGGGAACATGCAATAAATGCCAAAAATCCAGACCTACCCCCCCTCCTGCACCTACCCTCGAGTGGGAGACATCTAGAGGCCCCTGGTCAAGAATCCATATAGATTTTGCTGGACCCACAAAAGGATATACATTTCTAATAATTGTTGACACTTACTCCAATTGGCTGGAGGTCACAGTCATGCAGTCCATGATGATGGAAGCCATCATCAGACAGCTAAGAAAAGTTTTCTCAACGCATGGGTTACCAGATTTGTTAGTCTCTGACAAAGGGCCGCAGTTCACAGCACTGTCGTTTGAAAAATCCTTGCCGAACTGGGCATACGACATGCCCTATCAGCGCCTGTACACCCATCTACAAACAGACAGGCAGAACACATGGTTCGGTATACCAAAGAGGCATTAGATAAAATAGACATGGGTGACATTCAAGACAAAATCAATAAAATGCTAACCATCCAACATATAACACCAAACACATCGACTAACAAGAGCCCAGCAGAACTCCTGATTGACAGAAAACTACGCTCACACCTGGACAGATTATACCCAACATACAACCCCAAAAAGCCACCAGACTCCTCCAGTAAACACCGCACATTTACAACAGGGGATCTGGTATACGCAAAAAACTTTACGGGAGACCCACTTTGGATTCCAGCTAGAATAACCCAAATAACGAGACCCTGGTCATACCGATTAGAAACAGAGGACTGGAGGAGCTGGAAGAGACACATAGACCAACTAAGGTTCAGAACAATAGAAAGAGACACCAACAACACCGGGAACACAGAACAACCACACACACAAAGACCACACCAAAAAGACTATAACAGAACCAGAGAAGGGGAGGATCAACAAAACATAAATCAAAGGGGAGGAGAAAACCCGCTAATAACACAACAACAAACAAACCAACAACAAACACCACCAGCAGGCCCATCAAGAAACCAAAACTACTTACCAACAGGAGACTTCGGTAGAAGGGAACTGGCAGCGGAAAACCAACACGTGGCCACTCCTGGAAGCCGAGCCAACTCAACCAGCTCAGATAGACCAGGCGGGAGCAGCAGAGCCGACTCAACCAGCCCAGGTAGACTGGTTGGGAGCAGCAGGGCTGACTCATCCTTCCAGGAGGTTCCACCGAGAAGGACAGGAGAGACAGTGATCCCGTCCGAACCAGCCGAAGACAACAACGCAACTGAACTGCGCAGGTCAAGTAGACACCATAAAAAGCCTGCCTACTTACGGGACTATGTAATGTAGGTCAGGCTAAACCAAGAGGGGAGGGGTGTTCTATATTAACATACTTGAAATTCCCTCTTCTGATTGGACCGCAAATACTGCTTGGTGATTGGTTCAGAAACGCTACCCTGATTGGTTCCCATTTCCGCATTCTGATTGGCCCACCAGATCGGCAGGAGATTTAAAGAGCCGTCATTGGCCACGAGCCGTGAGTAGCCGCTATAAAAGAAGCTGCCACAACTCCGTGGTTAGCACAGACTTTAGGAACTAAATAAAGAGCTGAAAGTCACACTGGTCTCGAGTCTCCTTCCCGCGATCTGACACTCTTCTCTGCACTCTTTCTAGAGTCACAACATCTTTTTTACTTCGTAGTGACCAAAACTGGATGCAGTATTTCAAGTGTGGCCTTACCAAGGCATTATAAAGTGGTATTAACATTTCATGTGGTCTTGATTCTATCCCTCTGTTAATGAATCTCACATTATCACCCTCCTAATCACCAACATCTCTTATTTAGAAGGAGACTTGGATTGTCCAAAAGCCTTTTTCAGAAAAGAGATCAATACACATTCCTTGACACTCTCCTTCAATAAAGCTCATCAGGGATGTTCTTCAAAGGACAAGGATTTCCTTTCCAAGGAGCCTTCCTTGGAATGACATTGTTCCAAGAAGCATCTATTGTTAATTGAGGCTGCACTGTGTCTTCTGTTATCCAAATGGGCAGTTTGCTAACTGTCAGACTTCCCAGGTAGACCTGACAAGAAGCAGATCAGATGAGCTACATTTTCTTTATTGCAATGCTACATTAACAGAGTCTTGCAAACCTAAAAGTACAAATTTATCATTGTCTCCCATACAGTTTGAGAAGTCAGGGTCCCTTCTGCTACCTTCTTTTTTCAGCCTCTTGTGCAGTTGTGGGCTAAGCCATCTCTTCTTACCTTGGCAGCATCTCTTCACTGCGCTTCTCAAGGTTTTTCACACATATAATTACATCAGCAGATAATTCAGCAAATCCAAGATTTTTTTAAAAAAATCCCTTTGAGAGGTAGCAAATATGTCCTTCAGTAAGCAGATCCTGAAATAGGCTCGTGAATTGTCAGATGAAGATAAAGTAGTAACGAGCATTTCCCCCTGTTTGTAGTTCATTGCTTTTTTCTTTGCCCATTACAAAACTTTACCTTTTGATCATTCTGTAAGCAAGGTCATGTTTTATGATCTCTTTAAAAAAAATGTAGAGGGTGGGGCAAGACCTACTTGCTTGTATTTTTATCCTGTTTCATTCCAAGGTCTTTCTGATTATAAATAAATTCAAAAATAAGTCATAAAGCCTGTGTGCTCAAACAAGAAGCATGTGTATAAGTTGGATTTTCCAGTGGGTCTACCTTTGAAATTATGCCCTGCTATGTAGGCAAGATAAGTCATGGCCAATAAGGAGATATAAGGCATACAACTGGTTCAGTCTTCGGAAATGGAGAGCAAGATGATTACGGGACTGGAGGCTAAAATATATGAAGAATGGTTATAGGAACTGGGCATGGCTAGTCAAGTGAAGAGAAGGACCAGGGGAGACATAACAGATAACAGATATTCAGAGTTGGAAGGGACCTTGTAGGTCATCTAATCCAAACTCCCACCCAAGCAGGAGACCCTTTACCATTTCTGACAAATGGCAGTCCAATCTCTTCTTGAAAGTCTCAAGTGATGGTGCTCCCACAACTTCCGAGGGCAAGCTGTTCCATTGGTCAATTGTTCTCACTATCAGAAAGTTTCTCCTTATTTCCAGGTTAAATCTCTCCTTGTTCAATTTCCATCCATTATTCCTTGTCTGGTCTACAGGTGCTTTGGAAAATAGCATGACCCTTTCCTCTCTGTGGCAGCCCCTCAAATATTGGAAGACCACTATCATGTCTCCCCTGGTCCTTCTCTTCACTAGACTAGCCAAGCCCAGTTCCTGCAACCATTTGTTGTATGTTTGAGCCTCCAGTCCCCTAATCATCCTGGTTTCTCTTCTCTGTACTTTTTCCAGAGTCTCAACATATTTTTATCATGTGGTGACCAAAACTGGATGCAGCACTCTAGGTGTGGTCTTACTAAGGCTTTATAGATTGATATTAGTCCTTCCCTTGATCTTGATTGTATCCCTCTGTTAATACAACTTAGGATTGCATTAGCTTTTATGACAGCAGTCTTCCAATATTTGAGGGGCTGCCACAGAGAAGATGGGAGCAAGCTATTCTCCAAAGTAATTTAAAGAATAATGGATGAAAACTGAACAAGGAGAGATTCAACCTGGAAATAAGGAAAAATTTTCTGACAGTACACCCAACCAATGGAACAACTTTGCCCTCAGAAGTTGTGAGACCTTCATCACTGGAAGCTTTCAAGAAGAGACTGGACTGCCATCTGTCAGAAATGGTCAGAAAGGGCCGTGATGGCTAACCTTTTCAGCACCAAGTGCTCAAAGCACAGGCGTGAATCCCCAAAATGAAATGTGCGCATGTCCCCACGCATGCGCCTGCCCCCCCCATGCCCCCCACCCCCTGCGCATGCACAGCAGAGACCCAAAGACCAACTGGCTGAAGGGAGGCTGAGCGGGGGTGATGGCTCGTGTGCCCACAGAGAGGGGTCTATGTGCCACCTGTGACACACGTGCCATATGTTTGCCATCATGGGTGTAGGATCTCCTGCTTGGATGGGGGATTGGACTAGATGATCTGCAAGGTCCCTTCCAACTCTGTCAATCTGTATTTGTAATGGCTGTCATGGCAATTTTTGATATCATGCGTATTGATATTCCTCTTTGCAGAACGGTTTCAAGCCCTGGCCCTCATATTGGTGTTTCTGCTTCTTTTTGAAAACAAAGTTATTGAGCATAATATATAACCTCATAGAAAATTTATTCCAACAGATCAATTTATCTAATCCAGTATCATCTACTATGACTATGGCTCTCTAAGACATGAATGGAGGGAAAAATTGGACCATGGGATTGATTCATTGGGGGCCTGAATCCAGTGATGCAATAAGGAAGAGCCATAGTCAGATTAACAGAGTTGAAAGGGACCTTTTAGGTCATCTAGTCCAACCCCTGCACCCAAGACAAATGTGGGAAAAGCCACACTCCTCTTTTTTCTGTCTCTGGCTTCCTTTTCATTTCCTTTCTTCTCCTTTTTTGTGTTCTCTAAGTCAGTACTGTTTATCCTAATTGGATGTAGTTCTATGCTTAATATCGATGATAGTTGGTTGAGGAAACTGAATTTAAGAGCTTCTATATACAAAACATGTACTTTACCGGGAGCATATTCATTTTCAATTTAAGGTTAGCCTAAGCCTAACTGATGACTGAAAACCTTGAATTGCAATTTCCTTTGGTCATGCTGGTGGGAAATTTTGAAAGCTGCAATCTTTTAAAAGGAACCTGATTGGAAAGGAGAGGTCCTGGGTGCTCTCTGACCTTGGTTGTTTTCTTACAGATGTTACAATACTCAAACTCAGAGAACACCAAGAACCCCCCTTGTTTCAACCCTGAAGTACAACTATTCTCCTTTGTTGATTGAAGACAGTTGGACTTACATACTTGATGAAGATGGTGAGAAACCCCAAATCAAGTTCAGGAAGTTGTGTTTGCTTTAAATTATACATAAATGTACCACAGGCATGTCCACTTTTAATTCATGCTTTTTTTTTTTTAACTTTCTGAGGTTGAAAGAATTCCAGTGTTTAGAAGGCATTTTCCACAATACTAATAAGGTTAATGATTCTCCCTGATGCTCATCCAGAAGATGCACATCACATCTCTTCTGGTAGGGAGTCTGACCCTCAACAGCATCAGAGTACAGCATGAGAAGAACCCATTGAATTAGATCTATTCAGAATGGTTAGTAAAGGAAATGGTTGGAATAAAACCACTGTAATAAAGTTGGATGGAAACTAATCAAGGTGAGAAGCAACTTAGAACTAAGAAAATTCCTAACAGTGAGAACAATGAACCAGTGTAAGAACAATGAACCAGTGTAATGGCTGCCTTCAGAAGTTATGGGTGCTTCAACACAGGAGATTTTTAAGAAGAGATTAGACAACCATTTGTATGAAATGTTGTAGGGCTTCCTGCTTGAGCAGGGTTTGGATTAGAAGACTTCCAAGGTCCCTTCCAACTCTGTGATTATTCTGCTATTATGTTAAAAGGTAGGTAGAGGCAGCCCATTCTGAGAAAGTTACCAGTAGCTGTTTGCATCCAAGCCACTTGTTTATTTTCTTATATTAACTCATTTTGCTCTTTCAGTAAGTGAGTTTCTCAGAATTCGAATTGTTGGTAACAGATCATTATGAAGCCTTGGCAGTTTTCCTGGTAGTTCTCAAAAGAGAAAAACCGAGGGAGAGAGAAAACAAGGCAAGAACGGCTCCTATGTTACAGCAATCCCAACTGAAGAAATGTCATTGAATGCTGAGAAAACTCAAGTAATTATCTTGATGACTCTTCAGTTCAAAGACTCTCCCAACAATTGTCTGTTTGCATACTGAGCCATACAAAATTTTCTAAGGTGTTCTAGGAGGCAGAAAAGCTGCAAGTGGTAGAAACAAACAAACAAATTCAGGAGGACTCCAGTTCCAAATACAGAGGTAAAGTTTCATGCACAAGAGAAAATTTCCCAGTAGATGTTTTGCTCTGAGGGAATCAAAGATACTTTATCCCACAAAGTTTCAAGAGGGACAGAGAACATCAGAAGTAAATACCTAAGAAATATCTATCTTGCCTTCTTTTCTATAAAAATGAACTGTAGCAAGATACTAAATTGCTTCTAGACTAGTGTGTATGGTTTCTCAGCTCTGTATGGATGAAGGGAGAGAAAAAAACATGAACTTCCTGTTAAATGCCTCTGTTTAAAAAAAAATCTATTAAAAAATTATGAATGAACACAATAGAATGTAAAGTGATGATGGACAATTGGTTTCTCAAGCGAAAAGGCTTTGGAAAAGAAACCTACTTCTCCCTGAAAATTAATTATTGTGTAAGCCAAATGAGTGGGAGCAGAATATCTATCTATCAGTGGTGGGATTCAAAAGTTCCCACCACCAGTTTTGTGAGCATGGCTTGGTGGACGTGGCTGCAGGGGTGGGATTGTATGACTCATGCAACTTGTGCAATCATGCATGCACATCAAACACATGTTTTGCACATGCGTTAAAATAATAAAAACTAAGCTACTACGTCTCTCAGCTGTTTAGCAAAGCAATCCACTCTGCCACACCAAACAGCTGAGAAGTTAAAAAGGATTTAGGAACAGGGGTGGGAAGGTGGGCCCAACTACAGAGCATTGGAGAGGCTTGGAGCAAACCGGTTCTCTGCCAGCTGATCTTCAGTGCTACTGATACGCCAGAGCTGGGCCAAACCAGTAGAAAATCCACCACTGCTATCAATCATCTTCTTCTTCCTAGTGTATTCCCACAAGTGCAGGGTCTGTTTTTTGGATCATTGAATGCCACTTGCATGGTCAGCTGTGTCTCCAGGGTGCAGGCCTGCAGCTTGCATATTTTGTTGATGGTGTCTTGCCATCTCTATATTGGGTACTTGCGAGGTTGCCGGCCATTGACTTTTAATTGATAGGCAGTCTTGGCAGGTGCTGCTCTACAGGACATATCCATACCAATGAAGTCGGCCTTCTCTCATCTTGTCTATAATTGGTGCCACACCAAAATGTTGTTGAATGGTGTCAAGAATTGTGATGTGGTCAAGAAGGGAGATGCCTGATAACTAACAGAGCAATTCACATTTCATGGCATGGAGATAGCTTTCGGTCCCTGTTTTTGCTGCCCAGTATTCAGTGCCATACAGTGCAACAGGGTGGATGGTTGTCTTGTAAATCTTAAATTTAAGATGGGTTGGCATTTGTCTGTCACATAACACACCAGTGAGTTCTCACCAATGCACCTAGGCTGCATTCACCCTTGCTCGCACCTCACCATTGATATCACCATTGCCTTGGAGATGGCATCCCAGATACTGAAAAATGTCCACCTTTTTAGGTTTTCTCCATTGATTTGAAGCATTACAGGAGTGGTGACAGTCTCTAAGTACTCATACCAATGATGTGGTAGATATTTCCAACAGCTAAGCTGGATGCGATTCATGGTGTTGGTTATCACCTTTAAAGCTCCTCTTGGTTCAGATTCTGGAGATTGACTGGATTATCTTCCCCTAGAGGTCTCTGCCCATCCCTCCAGGTCCTATCCTTTATGGAATGCCTCCTGCCATGGATTCTGAGATCTTCTCAATCACTGTCCTGCTTTTTTTTATTTGCATTCCCAATACATTTTTCAAGTTTAATAAATTATTATAGCTGTTGATTTAGAGATTGTGTTATGATTGTTTTTCAGCCCTTCTGATGCTAGTTGTTGCAGTGTTTTGCTTCTATTTATATTCATAAACTTATTATTGTTCTGGAGGTCAGTAAGCAGTTCAGAGCTAGACATAATTGTAGAAGTACATCAGCACTAAATAAGTATATATGATATATGTAAACCAAAAGAACTGAATATTTCTCCTTCCTGGCAGATTGGAGGTACAAACCCTCCCCATATATCATATAACCAACACAGATGACCCTACCATCCTGTTATCATAGGGAACAAGAGGGAAGCTAAGCATTTGTGTTTCAGTAAGGTTGATCAAAGATTAATAAATGAAGCTTATCATGGAACTGAAACCATGGATATTGTCCTGCTTTTTTGTTCAATTATATACTCACATGCATAGATGCTATGGAAATTAGTTTACTCAAGGTCAAAAGATAACAGCAGACAAGAAATACATACCAAAATAGAATCTCCAAAAGGAATTTGCTTGGATGGTTTTTCTTTCAACAGGAACACACAGAAGAATGGTCAAAATCCTGTTCAGAGTTCAAGATCCAAGACAGAATTGTCAACCAGCCCATAATTTCAGAAGCAGAATTCATACAAGAACCACAGATGAGACAGTTGATTCCAATAAAAGATCTTGGGTCAGAGCTGCCTCTTAAATCATGCTGCGGCCAGCTGTCTTTAATCAAGAGATTTACCCTTGCTTGGCAAGAAGTCTGATAGAATGCCTTTGCTCTGTTCATTGATCTACATACCAGGTGTGGGGGGTGAGAGGCCTGATGTCATCACCATTTAACTATTCTAGCTGTCCAAGCTGTCCTATTTTTGATCTGTTTCAGGTGATTCTTGGCTTTGTTTCTTCTGAACTTGACATTCCACAGGTTCTGCTGGATCATTTTCTTCAAATTCAGAGTCAATGTCTGAATTCTGAGCCATGACTGACATGATTAAAAGGAGGACCTGTAAAAAAATTTTTGCCCAATTTTCCCATTATGGAAGAATTCGATAAGTCACAATCATTTGTCAGTTTCATTCCTGTCTATGTAACATGAAGCTCAATACTGTGACCTCCACAGGAAAGCCATAAGGCTTACTAAAAAAAATTCTAACAAATATGTTTAAAGCCATCTCTTTTCCTCCAATGTAATGCTTCTGCAGAATGGCAAACGGCTCTTTAATTTGGTTTCAAGAACTGGATTCGTATTCCTCTGGGACTGTGATTCTGCTATCAAGTAACATCCATGGCCTGGCTTGTTATAGTGAATAGGTTTCTTTTCTCTCAAATTACTTTCAAAGCCCTACAGACTACATGAGCGTCTTCCGTAGCTATTTTATTTCCCTGATGTGAAAGGAGTTGATGGCTATTTTGAATTCATTTCTGTGATCCAGTCACCACCATTTATTTATCCCTTACTTTTCCTCAGAAAAGAAGCACAAAGTGACCAATATCCAAGAATAAATTCAAGGTCAAAAAACAAGGGAAACTTATCTAACAAGAATAAATTCAAGGTCAGAAGACAGTAGAAACTCATCTGGCAGTAAACATATCTAGTTTTTAGGCCAGCAATTTAAGCACTACAGTCAATGGTACAAAAGACTGAGTTTCATTAGCACCACAAACCAAGACAAAAATATGACATGATCAACATCCCCAGTTTCCAGCCAGCTTCATCTAATAGCTTGATCCAATTTTTTTAAAGCCTCCTGAAAGGCCAACGGGGTTGGGCCATCTAGAGTTTAGGAGCAGGTTATTGCCAAAGCAGATGTTGCAACACAGAAGGGTATCTCCTAGATCAGTCTTCCAAGTAACAAACTCCAAACCAATAAACTCAGAGACAGGCATTTTCTCAAAGTTCCATTTTATTAGAGTAATCACATTGGCACATCTGGAAAAACCCAAATCTGAGAGTTCCAGGTTTTCCCTTCCCAATAGAAATTCAAAGATCCATCCTGTGCACCCATCAGTCCATCACTTGGTCCAATCATCATCCATCCCAACTGGAGACACCCCTCCAACCACTCCTTTCCCAGGTGCAGGATGGCTTGTCCTTGACTCAGAAGAAGAATGTTGTTATGCCTAAACTTCCACCTCTCTCTAAAAATCCCCCTCCCAATTTCCCAGGCACTAAAATGTGGCAGCATGGAAGTTGCTCAGTAAAAGAGGGCTATGAAAATATTTACAGACCCCTCACATCCCAGACATAAACTGTTTCAACTCCTTCCCTCAAAACAATGCTATGGAACACTGCACACCAAAACAACTAGACACAAGGACAGTTTTTTTCCCAAAAGCCATCACTCTGCTAAACAAATAATTCCCTCAACACTGTTCAACTATTACAAAGTCTGCACTACTATTACTGTTAATCTTCTCATCATTCCTTATCACCCATCCCCTCCCATTTGTGACTGTATGACTGCAACTTTGTTGCTTGGATCCTTATAATTTATACTGACTGTTTTCTAGTATGAGTTGATTGCTTATTGTACCCCATGACTATCAGTAAGTATTGTACCTTATGATTCTTGATGAATATATCTTTTCTTTTATGTATACTGAGAGTATTTGTACCAAGACAAATTCCTTGTGTGTCAACCACACTTGGCCAATAAAGAATTCCATTCTATCCTAAAATATGATGCAAAGCTGACACAAAGCTGTTGAACTCTTGGCCCATGCCCAGTTTAGTGAAGTGGGAAAAAGTCCTGATATGTCATGTGATGCCACTGTGACAATGTGAGCTTGACAACCCTGTCCTAGATCCATTAGAAGACATTATTTCATGGAAAGAACCTGAAGCATATCCACTTTGTCAGGTCTTGTGGGATGGATCGCAAATCCTGAAAGATGATGATGCAGGCATAAATATTCAAAGAAGTGGTTGCTGATAGACAACTTCATGAAATGAGGTTCATCAGATCACAAAGTGTCAGAGGCTACTTAAAAACCAAAAAGCAGCAACAATTAAAAAAAAAAAAGCTTTTCCTCCAGCTGGTGGCTTCCAAACACACACACACACACACACACACACACACACAATAATTCAAAGTATCTTTAATTTATGTAGCCCAAGAACAGCAATGATGCCAACAACATATATGCCATAACATAATTATATAATATATGTCACTGCATACCTATGTTGGGATATCTGGCACAAGAATATAAATGGCATCATTTGAGTTATTATGACATCACACATGGCTTATCACTTTGCTTTCTTGCATCCTTGGCAGACGTCCATTTTTGGTTATGCTTCTGCTTAATTCTTCTTCCTATGGAATTCTCTTTCTGAGAGATAAAATGTTTCAGAGGTAGGTTGGCTTCACACTTCTTGACAGTTAATAGTTTAATGTGTTATGCAAACACAGACAATTGTGATTTGTTTAATAAACACTGGTTATGCAAAACATGGCCTAGCAAAACAGATGAAGTCAATTAGAGAATATTTAATATCCAAGTCTGCAATTAATCTGCAATTATTTTTTTATTATTGCCAATTTTACTGCTTTTATTACAGTAGTGTTATGTTTGCTTTTGGAAGATCTCAAGGACAAGGTTAGGGATCAATCATACTGAAGAAAATCTACGTGGTCACGAAGAGTCAACTCTGGCTGGAGGTTACATGATTACCATTATCTATAGCTAAAGCCCATGTCACACTGCACCAACGGATGGAAAGAGGATGTAAAATGGAGAAAAACACTTGCCATCAATTGGTTAACACGATGCATCCATTCTGTACTCACTGCGTGCATGATTCATACATTCTATCCATCCAGCATCTGTCTACTGAGATTTCATCTGCTCAAAAAGTTTTGAGCTGCACAAAACTTTTTGAGCGGATGAACTTTCCACCGCATCCGTTCTACATCTGCTACACATACGGGGAACAAGCGTTCTACATCCGTAACATGTCCACTGTATCTGTTAGGCATCCGCTGCGCATCCGCGCAACTCGCATCCGCTCCTGCAGAAAATGGAAAGAGGGAGGAAGCGAAACGGACATGGAACGTCCACACAGCGTTCGTAGCATGGACATAGAAAGGATGAAAGCGGATGCAGCTCGCATATAAAGCATTAAAATGAAAAAAAACGTTCGTATAGGGGACGTATCTCGGATATTTAGGATGTCTGGAGGATGTCTAGAGGACGCGGAAGGACACCTAGTGGAAAACCGATATTTCCTATAAAAAGGGGGAAGAAATCACCTGGATCTCACTTTCAGTCCAGCAGCCCTGGTGTGCAGACCTCTTCAGCCTTGTTCTTGCTCTTGCTCTTCCACATCATCCAGTCATCTCCACCACGGATCATCGCACACTCCTTTTGGTAGCCGCCATCATTCTACAGCAGTGCCAAGCCCTCTTCAGGCTCTTTCACCTGTTCTATGCAAGGAAAAGGAGGCATCCAAGAAGTGTGTGGGTCTGAAGATGGATCACGAGAAGAGCAGAGTATGGACTGTATGACAAGCTGATGGTGGAACTGAGGAACGAAGACCCTTGTGCATTCCAGCACTTCATGAGGATGCCACCAGCCATGTTTGATGAAATTGTGGAGCGGCTGAGACCCAGGTTGACCAAGGCAAACACCAACTTCCGGCCCAGCCTGGACCCTGGGCTGAAGGTGGCACTGACTCTGTGCCACCTGGCCTCTGGGGCCACGTACAGGAGCATGCAGTATGCCTGGAGGGTGCCACACAACACCATCAGCATTGTGGTCAGAGAAGTGGTGCAGGTCATCATCGAAGAATACCTGGAGGAGCTCCTCCAGTGTCCCTCCACTGAAGAAGGATGGCATTGGTGGTATCAGTGGCATCTGTGGCGTCAGTGGCATCGGTGGCATCGGTGGCATTGGTGGTACCTGTGGTGTACAATGTACCTGTGCCTGGACTGGGAAGGGCTGCCTGTGCTGCTGGAGCTCCTGGTAGCCGTAGCCTTGGTAGATGAGGGGCTGTTGAAAGCCTTGGAAGGGCTGTGACATAGCCTGGGGTGGAGGAGCAGACCTGGAGTGGGTCAGAGCAGGTTCAGCTGGACCTGGAGGGTGGTGCAGAAGACCTGTGATCCTCTCCTTGATCACCTGGTACTGGGCTTCGGACATTTTCATGAAGGTCTGATTCACGTAGGTGAGGAAGAGCTTTCTGTTTGAAGATGGAATCTCGAAGTGTACCAGCTGAGAGAGGAGATCTACGCTGCTCTTGATGGTGTCCCTGATCTCCAAGAGGACAGTGTGCCCGCCCCGGTCTGCCTCTCTGCCTGCTTTCTGTGGAGGTGGAGCTGGGTGTGGGTGTGGGTTGGTCTCTGGTGGCAGCAGCCTCTTCTTGCTCCATCTGCGTCAGGGGATCCTCCATGTGCTCTGGCACAGGGAGTGCAGCTGTCGGGGGGGGGGTTCCGTCGTGGGGTGCTCCCAAGATACCTGCCTGGACACAGGAGCTGACTCTTGGCCAGAAGAGGAGTGGCTGTCTGTGGGCTGCCTGAGAGAAAGGGTTGACAGAGGGGCTGCTCCTCGGTGGCGGACCTCACCCTCCAGGAAGCTGCACTTTGCCATGACATAGGTCTCCCAGTCAGTGAGCTTGACTGCAGCCTGGCCAGACTTCTTCAGGTGCAGCTTCCCATACCAGGTGTGCATGTGCTTCCACCACCCCAGGAGGACATCCAAAGTGTAGCCCAGGCTCTCCGCCTTCTCTCTCCAAGCTGCCTGCTTCTGCTTGATGTCTCGATAGAGCCTGTGTCCCTTCCTCCAGAGGTACTCATTCTCCCTCAGCCATTCGAGCACCTCCTCCTCATGTTCCTCTGCAATGGAGTACTGTCTCCTCTCCCCCTTTTCATGCGATTGCCTCTTCCTCCCTCTGGCAGGGCCTTCTGGGCCTTCATCAGCAGGGCTTTGAGGTTCTAGGGGCTGGTCCACCACACCACCAGCAGTAGCAGCAGCAGCAGCAGCAGCACTAGCAGCAGCAGCAGCACCAGCAGCAGCAGCAGCACTAGCAGCACCAGCAGCACCAGCAGCAGCACCAGCAGAGTCAGCACCAGCAGAAGCACCAGCACCAGGAGAAGCACCAGCAGAGTCAGCACCAGCAGAAGCACCAGCACCAGAAGCAGCACCAGCAGAAGCACCAGCACCAGCAGAGTCAGCACCAGCAGCAGAAGAAGCAGCAGTAGCAGCACCAGAAGCAGAAGCCCCAGCAGAAGCAGAGTCAGTGCCAGGGGGTTGGATGGTGGTCCTGTCCTTCTTGCTAGGGCTGGCAGGAGTAGGCACAGGCTTCCTCTTCTTCCCCATGGTTGTTGGCTGAAGATGTGTCTGGCAGCAAGTCTTTCCTCTGGTACCTGCTTGTGAGCTGCTTCCCTTTATATCCACGGGGCTGACGCAATGCATACTCCCCGCATGCGCAGTGAACGCTTTGCATCCGCTAAGCATCCGTGATGCATCCGTGTCATCTGCTAGGCATCCGCTATGCATCTGCTCCTTCCGCTGCACGTCCGCTTCGCTGTTCTCCCACGGAAGCCCTTCGGATGTGCCATCCGCTTCCATCCGCTTCCATCCGCTAGGCTTCCGTTGAGCATCCGCTTAATATCCTCGCTACGTCCTCCCCATGTCCGTTCCTTTCCGTTGTTGTCCGTTCTCTTTATGCAAATTTGGGACACTTTTGAGAGTCGATAACGGATGGAAAATTTGCATGTCCGCTGTGTCCTTTTTACATACGTTTTGCATCCATCGGCCAATGTGACCTAGCCTTAAGTTTGGAAGGACAGAAAATTGATGCAATGCTGTGAACATCTTATCCTGGTTTTTGGAGGCTGAGAGGATCTGGATGGGGAACAATAGGCTTCAAATGAAGCTTGGTGAACCTGAGTGGCTCTGGATTTGGGGGGCACTGATTTCAGGAATATTTCTTCTTTGATGCTACATGGGGCCTAAATTTGGTAGGTCCCAGGAGATGTGCTTTCTCTGTCATGGCACCTGTCTTATGGAACATTTCTCCCTCCCTAAAATTTGATTATCTCTGTCCCATTTAATATTATTATAAAGCCCTCAAGACCTAGTTCTGTTATCAGGTCTAGAGGTCCCAGAGAACTTGGAAACAATACAGATGGCTCCCTTGTTGAGTTGGCTATTTTTATCCTCACTTCACCAAAGGTTTGTCACCCTAGTTATAATATTTACTTTCAATGTGATTTTATATATTTCTTAAATCAGGGGAGGGGGGGGAGGTGTATGTGTTTTTTTATCCATTTGTGTGCACAGCCTAGAGTCACCTTCAGTGAGATGGCTGGCTATATAAATTTGATTAATTATAAAATAAATACATTGAGTTGATCTATAATAGCTTGTTCGTACTTTGACAAGTTTAATTAATTAGACTGCTATTATCAGGTGACAAATTTACCTGTGCATTTCTATTGGCCAGCTTTCCTTACAGAGCTTTAGTTCAATTGCTTGATGAGTAAAACCCATTGAAACACATCATCCAAAATGCATAAGCTGATACTTTCTTGCTGCAGCCCTAAAAGCAAGGAATTAGAAGGGTTCCAGAAGCCAGCATAATCCAAATTGTAGTGATAGGCTGCTCCTCTTTCAGTAGCCCACAGCTCAATCATATCAATCATTGGAACAATCCTGAACACTACAAAGCAGATCTATCACAGTCTAGGAGCTGCCAAACAAATACCTCCAGATGATTTGTGCAAGTGAAAACCTTGACATTCTGCTTATACATAATGCATTTTTTTTTGCTTGCTATGGCTCTTTGACAGTAATGGAATAGTCCCAGGTTTTGTTGGTGGATAATCACTTGAGCAGCCACATAATGAACATTTCTGGCCCTACATGCACGCACGGCTGGTCTGCTTAACACCTGGACGGCTTTGCTTTCGCTCCATCCAACAGCCTCTAAGCAGGGCTCGGATAATCAATTTGTGACAAAGTTTTGTTCTGCCCAACACTCTAATTTATGTTGCCAGCTTGAAGATTCCTAGTCATTAATCATATATTTGGTGCTTTGTGTGGCTTTCGTATTTAACAGCTGAAGAAGTAGAGGAGAGGCAGTTTGCATCTCAGAGCACAATCTACGAGAGCTTACTTCAATTCTGTTTCAGCTAGAAGGAATGAAGAATCCTGGCTGGGTATATCATCAGTTTTCGTAGGAAATGAAACATGGAGAAAGAGATAGATAAAGCGACAGTAAGAAGTGTAAGTTGTTTAAAATAATCAGACTGCCAGATCAAGATAAATAGGGTGTCAGACAAATCTTGTTTTGCCAGCCTGCTATCCCATAATACTTCATATGAAAACAGTGACAATGAGCTTTTTAGTTTAGAGGTCAAAGGCACAAGGCTAGGAACCAGGGAACTGTGAGTTCTAGTTCTATATGTAGCTAACCTTCAGTATTAGCTAACTGGGTGACATTGGGTCAGTCACTTTCTCTCAGCCCTAGGAAGAAGGCAATGGTGAACTACTTATGAAAAATATTGCCAGGAGCCAAGACCGATTCAAAACCACAATCAATCAATGAAAAAGTAGGGCTTTGATAGCTAGACTGCATAAATCTGGATCATCACTTGATGACAGCAAAGAATGATAGTTTTCCATACTTCTTGCTGCTTTTTTGTGGTGATTAAGGTGTTGCAGCCCAGTATATTGAAATGAAGAGTTTTTGCCTACCATAAGCTAGTTTTGGATTCTGCCTAGCAATGTTTCTCAGCCTTGACAATTTTAAGATGTGTGGACTTCGACTCCCAGAATTCTAGTAGTTGAATAGCACTCATCTTAAAGTTGCCAAGATTGAAAAACACTGGTCTAGATGGTATTATATTATCCTGAATACACACTTGTGTGTACATGAAGGTTTGATGACCAGTGAAACAATGGCTTGAGAAATCCAATGCCATATTATTTACTTCATCCTATCCAAGATATTATCTATTTTGCATGTTTAGCTTCAATAATATTGGAGCTCAAATTATTACAATTCAGAGACATTATGTGAAGCCTAAACTCTTTAAGGGAGGCTTCAGTGCTGGCAGAAAATATATCCATGTGGTCATTAAGAATTAACAATGATTTGACAGCACATAATTGATCAGTCAATCAATCTTGGAAAATCAAGCAGATCCAGAACACTGAATTTGGCCTTTCAAAACACCATGAAAAGCACTGAGAATATATCTGCATGTGTGTTTGTGCACATGTGTGTGAGTGAGTGCATATTCAACTATGACCACTAATAGCCTGTCTTCAATATCTTTCTTCCTGCACTTCCAAATTCTGATTCAGTGGAAGGCCAAGGAGGGACTAGACATAAGATAAAGCAAACTTTTGGCAAACTGAACTCCTCAGGACCGTGATGGCACAGTGGTTAGAATGCAGCATTGTAGGCTAACTCTGCCCACAGCCAACAGGTTGATCCTGGCGAACTCAAGGTTGTCTCAGATTTCCATTCCATTCCCTTCTGAGGTCAATAAAATGAGGACTTTTTAAATATGAAGATATACATTCCCTTGTATATTTGTAATATTTGGTAAGGTTTTCATGCCAATTGATCTGAAGCTGAAACAAATTGTAGGTAGGAAAAAGGAATAGGGTGGGAGGTGGTATGCAGCAGGTTCTGACTAGTTCTCGAGAACCGGTAGCAGAAATTTTTGACTCTTGAGGAATGTATATTTTTTTTTAAGTATACTGAGAGCATATGCACCAAGACAAATTCCTTATGTGTCCAGTCACACTTGGCCAGTACAAAATACTATTCTATTCTAGTTTGGAGAACCATCAAATACCACCTCTGACTGGAGATTTTACAGTATCCTTCCCCTGCCATACCCACAAGCCACACGCTCATAGAACTGGTAGTAAAAAAAAATGGAATCCCACCACTGAACAGGGCAACCCCTTCTTCTGACATTTCTGACATTCCTTTGTGGGGTTTTTTCTTATGGTTCCCTTTTTCTATTTTCTTACTTTTTCCTTCCAAAATTCTTTTCTCAATAATCTCTTCTTTATCTAGCCTTTTCCAGGTGAAAGCCCAGCTCAATGTAATAAAGGGTTCTGGACTGATTGATTTGAAATGTCTCCAAGGTCCGCATATAGCCCTAAGGCCATTGGTTACTTTACTTTACCATTACTTTAGACACGTAATGTTAGCATGACTGCATATAGATTATAAAGACATTCTATCATTCCAGTTGTCTGTATAACTTAATCTTTGTATCCATGGGAACCCATGTAACAATATAAGTATTGTTGGGGTCACAACTCCCGCATTATACAGTTTCCAAAATTTGCCTCTTGTATTTCTTAGATCAATGGATCTACTTTTAGTCTATTTGTTAGCATTATTGTATTCTCTCTCTCTCTTTCTCTCTCCCTCTCCCTCCCTCCCTCCCTCTCTCATCTGCTTCATAAATATATAATTTATATATTCAAGCTTCTATGCTAATGAATACACACACACACACACAATCGACTAGGAAGAATTAGTTTGATCAAAGCTTGTTATGATGCACCTGAAAGAAATGCTATGAACAGAAAGAGATAGATGAAAAGGGAATAGGAGAAGATTGTGCTTGTTTCCAAGTTTAAGATTTTAATTAGATCTCATTATTTTTTCTTTTAAATTTTTTTATATCATTTCTTCAGTAACTTTGACATCTCTTGAAGCCTATAAATGAATGTTTTAATTAACAGTGCTTAATGAGGAGTGGAACTAGTCATCCAACACCATTCTCATATCTTGTAAATACTTATAGCATCTGCCTCCTCAACATATATAATCATTTCTCAAAATAAAACAGCAAATTAATAAAATAAAACTTTATCTTGTAAATATTATGCTTTTTATTGATTTATTTAATTTATATTACTGACTATTCGTCCATGGCAGCTTACACAATGTAAAACCATATTTTTTAAAAAAACAATAAAAACTAACAAAAAGAATCAAATTAGTAAAGTACAATAGAACAAAATTTGGAAAAACAAAAAAACACAAATCAAAACAAAAAAACCAAAAACCAATTCCCACCCCCCCACCCCAATGACAGCAGATCACATGAGCCATTTAATGGGCTCCATCCCCTTCTGAGTTCCCCAGGCCTACTGGCAAAACCAGGTCTTCAGTGCCTTTCAGAAGAGTATTAGTGAGAGAGCCATTCTAATGTCTGGGGAAATATTGTTCCAGAGAGATGGAGCCGCCATGGAGAAGGCCCTTCTTCTGGGTCCTATCATGTTTATCTCCCTCAGGGGTATTTTCTCGTATTGATCATTTTATTTCCTAAGATTTAATGTTTAAAATAATTTTGGAAAATTTTCCCTGACCATTACTGATTCATTTATCAACCTGTAGAATAACCTAAGATGAATATATATATATATAATAATTAAATAGCTAAAAAGATAAAACACAACTCATAGAAAAAGATATTATTTCGATGTTAAAGATGGGCTTGTGAGTGGGGACTATAAAGAAACAATATGAAAAATAGAATAGACATTAGAGGTCTGAAAAAAAATTGGTTTTAAAAAGCAGGACAAGAAACATTGGTTGGAAATTAATTAAGGAGAGAAGCAACTTGGAATTAAGGAGAAACTTCCTGACAGAGAGAACAATTCATCAGTGGAACAGTTTGCCTTCAGAAATCATGGGCGCTTCATCACTGAAGGTTTTTAAGAATAGACTGGACAGCCATTTGTCTGAAATGGTATAAGGTCTCCTGCTTGAGCAATGGGCTGGACTAGAAGATCTCCAAGGTCCCTTCCAGCTCTATTCTATTCTATTCTAATTCTAATAATGGGTAAAATGAGTAGTAAGAAATAACATTTTGTTATGACAATCATTTAGTGATGACAAAGAGCTTTCAGATTAGAAATATACCCCCCAAAAAGTCAGGTGAGGGGTTGTTAAGATAGCATCATACAGAAATAGGATTGCTTACTGATCAATGATATCTTGATGTAGAGGTCCAAAGAGAGGACCTTGGAAAAGAAATGTGACAGCAATTATCAAAACTTAAACTAAAACTAGGAAGAGATAAGACATTAGAAAGAAACTTAAAAGAATCCCACCTTAACTCTTTTTTGATACAGGAAGGAAGGAAGGAAGAAAAAACACAGACTTTTAATATTCTGTTACTTTAACCCTGTCTCAATAAAGCAGAGTCCAGGCATTCTTGAGGAATCTGTTTCCTGGCTTGACCTACCTTGACAGGGCTGACTCCTGAAGCTTTGGACTCCCAAAAGTGCTAATAATCTGAAAGCATGACAAACCAAAGGTGGAGAAGCAATACCACCACTTATGATCTCATAATTGATGCCTATCAACAAGGACATGATATTTTTGGCCATTATACTGAAGTATCACTGTATACATTGCACCACCCCAAGAATCATTTGTGAACTTCTGAAGAAATCCTGCTTTTTGGACAGGTTCATACAAAAGTTTATTAATTGTCAAGGAGCAAGGTCTTTACTATGGCCAAAAATATCTCCAGGGGCTTGAAAGAGGCAAGATGGTGATCAGGGAAGCCTTTTGTACACTCAACAGTATTGCATACAAATACAAAGTGGTCAGGATCCAATTATAATACCATATCCACCCTCTTGCTTTCTTGCTGTGACTTCTCTTTCATAAAGTCACTATCTATGACAGCCTCATTGCTCTCAAAATCTGTTCAAGAACACTTTCTCCATTTGAACTCCTGTTTTCCTGCAAACCATTCTTTTTCAGAGGGCCTTAGAGTTTTGATACTGCTTGTCCTTGTTCATGTTTGTTGAGAAGGTTCAACTTTCATCTGTATAAATCTATGGTATATAGGGAAAGGTTATGCTTTGTTGGATGCTATATATCAACTTCAGTATGTAAATTAGTTTGAATTATTCTACTTTACTGGGTCAGTTTTGCTTTCCCTTATTTTATGTATCATTCTGAGTTGCTTTTCTTTCAAGGTTGTTGTCATTGATTTCTTTATTCTTGAAACTCAGAGGTTATAGAGACAAATTTCAACCAGGATGTCTTCCCAAATTATGAGGGGATGAATCTCTATCTTCTTTTCTAGGGAAAAAGAAAGGAAAGGCAGAACTGCTAACGAAGGATAGGGGAGAGCATCAATCACCATCAGCTGGAAGGGTTTTTTAAAAAAGCAGAAAATGTTTTAGGTCACCAAGTATGCATTGCCAAGAACAGGAATCCAACAATCTTTTCTCATGGAATGAGGAAATCAGTTACCATAGAATAGTCCAAAACACACATTCTGGTGAAATAGAAGTTCCCTGAGAATGGGCTCTAGCTGTCAGCTGGTGTTCCATTCAAAATCCAAGAAAGAAATACTTAGACTCTTTTAATTAGAGAAAAGATATCTTTTACTGGAAGTCAAGTGGTAGCAACAAAAGAATTCTGAATCTGAGAAAATGGGCGCATAAATCAAATATACAAAGTAATGGCAATGTTCCCACCCCCAGTAGTTCAAATAGTTCTTCCAATTAAAAGTTGTGAATGTCATCATGTGGACATCTCCAGGTGATGATGAGGCTTCTGTCCATTGACCTTGGCATAGTTTGATAAAGGTTTGCAGCTGCACATAGCATAGGAGAGAAAGCTAAGCAAAGAATAGAAACCTAAAGCCCATGTCACACTGCCCAATGGATGCAAAAAGGACACAACAGATGAGCAAAATGTTCCATCCATTGTTATCCACTCACAAAAGGGCAAAAATTTGCATAACCGGAGCGGATAACACGGACGCGGGGAGGATGCAGGGCGGATGGAAAGCGGATGGGGAACGGAAGCCCAGCGGATGGAAATGGATGAGAGCGGATGGCGCATCCGCTAGGCTTCCGGGGGACCTCAGCAAAGTGGACGCGGAACGGATACAGCGGATGTAGAGCGGACGCCAAGGGGATGAAGTGGATGCACAGCGGAAGCCTAGCGGATGCAGAGTGGAAGCCGAACGGATGCCTGGCGTTAATTGCACATGCGGGGGGGATGCATTGCGTCAGCCCCACGGATATAATGGAAGCAGCTTGGAAGCAGGTCGCCATTCAGAGGAAAGACCTTCTGCCGGATACATTGAGTCCTTGCCTGCCCTGCCTGCATGTCTGCCTGCAAGCCTTGCTGCCAGCCTTGGTGCCAGCCTTGGTGCCAACCTGCCTGCAAGCCTGCCTGAAAGCCTTTCTGCCAGCCAGTCTGCCTGCCAGCCTTGGTGCCTGCCTGCCTGCAAGCCTTCCTGCCAGCCTTCCTGCCAGCCTTGGTGCCAGCCTCCCTGCCAGCCTTCCTGCAAGCCTTGGTGCCTGCCAGCCTCCCTGCCAGCCAGCAACCCCACAACTATGCGGAAGCACAGCAAGCCTCAGCCATTTGCTGCCAGCCCTTGCAAGAGGGACAGGGCTACCATCCCGCCCCCTGGCCCTCACTCTGCTTCTCCTGGGGCTTCTGCAGCACGGGCTCGCTCTTCTGGGGCTGGCGCTTCTGCTGCTTCTGCTTCTGGGGGAGCTGATGAAAAGCACTCCAGCACCAGCCACCTTCACAGCACCTGGACCCTTCACCCCTGAGACTGAGCGACCAAGAGGAGTGCCAGAGACTCATTTTTGTTTTATAGCTTGTTATTAATAAAGTCTATTTATGATTCACACACTTGCTTCATTTCTTTTTTTTTTTTATAAAGTCTTGCTGGAAACTTTTAGAAATGGTTTAAGCCTTTGCATGCTTGTGGGATGGGTAAGGATAGCTTTGGGATGGGTTAGGATACCTGTGGGATGGGTAATAGCTGTGGGATGGGTTAGGATAGCAGTGGGATAGATAAACCTCCAGTGCAAGCATAGTGGGACTGTATGGTCCACCCTCCCAGGTGCCACACCTATGGCCCTTTATTATCAATAATAATGTAATAATTATCTACACATGTCAACATAAACACAACTCTTAATTAAACGCCCTGTTCATTGTAGGCCAACCAAACATACATGGCCCAATCTCATGCGTGTGATGAGACAGGTTGAAGGAAGCATCCATTAATCATCTACCATCCTGTCTTGCCACTCCACTGCTCCAGCTGGGGAGATGCACCATTGTCTCAGGAGGTTGCGTTGCTTCTTCGCTTCATGTGAGGCTCTGTTGGGGCCTTGCACATCCTCAGTGTCGATCAGGTTTTGCCCTTCCCTGCATTCCCCAGGCTCCATGTCCCCATTGACTTGTTGGAGGTCCACAAGCCTGTTCTGCAAGACTGGGTAACGGGTGCGCATGAGATTGTGCAGGATGCAGCAAGCTTCCATGATCCTCCTCAGGGTCTCTGGGCAATGCTGCATGGTGGTGAGAAGTACCTGGAACCTGTTGGCCAGGATGCCAAAGGCGTTCTCCACCACCCGCCTTGCCCTGGACAGCCTGCAGTTGAAGATCCTCTCTTCATGGGTGAGGAGTCTGGAAGTGTAGGGCTTCATGAGGTAGGTTGTGAGGGAGAAGGCGTCATCTCCCACGATGAAGTAGGGCACATTTTGAGTGTCGTTGAGCAGAGGTTCTGGATCTGGGAAGCCCATGATGAGGTTGCCTCCCAGCTCCTTCTTGAGGTGACTAGCATTGTATACCTGGGCATCTGAAGATGAGCCGTTGCCTGAAGCATCGATGTACACGAACTTGTAGTCAGCATCGACCATGGCGAAGAGGATGATGCTGAAGAAGCCCTTGTAGTTGAAATAAGTGAACCCCGACTTGGCTGGAGCTTTGCAGGCCACGTGCTTGCCATCTATGGCTCCAACGGTGTGTGGGAAGTTCCACTTCTGATACCACTGCTCTGCAACTTTCTTCCATCCTTCTTCAGTGGAGGGGTACTGGAGGAGCTCCTCCTTGTATTCTTCGATGATGGCCTGCACCACTTCTCTGACCACAATGCTGATGGTGTTGGATGGCACCCTCCAGCCATACTGCATGCTCCTGTAGGTGGTCCCTGAGGACAGGTGGTGCAGAGTGAGTGCCACCTTGAGCCCAGGTTCCAGGCTGGGCCGGAAGCTGGTGTTTACCTTGGTCAACCTGGGTGTCAGCCGCTGCACAACTTCATCAAACATGGCTGGAGGCATCCTCATGAAGTTCTGGAATGTCCGAGTGTCTTCGTTCCTGAGCTCCACCATCAGCTTGTTGTACAGTCCGTCCTCTGCTCTTCTGGTGAACCATCTTCAGACCCAGACTCTTTTTGGCTGCCTCTTTCTCTTCTCGCAGTAGAGTTCACAGAGCCTGTATATGGCTTCGCACTGTTGCAGAATGATGGTGACTGCCTAAAGGACTTTGTTACAATCCACGGTGGACATGACTGGATGCTGTGGAAGAGGAAGAGCCAGATGAAGCTGCAGAGTTCTGCACCGCTGGGCTGCTGTTCTGAAAGTGAGATGCAGATGAGTTGCTCCCCCTTTTTGAAGGAAATATAGGTTTTCCTCTAGGCATCCTCTAGGCATCCTCTAGGCATCCTCTAGACATCCTTAATATCCAAGATAGGTCCCCTCTGCGAACAATTTTTCCATTTTACATGCTTTGTTTCCGTGCTGCATCCGCTAGGCATCCGTTCTGCATCCATTCTGCGTCCATTCCGCTTCCTCCCTACATCCGGGCGGATGCGAGTTGCACGGATGCGTAGTGGATGCCTAGCAGATATAGCAGATGCGTAACGGATGCGTAGCGGATGCGTAGCGGATGCAGAACGGACGAACTGGATACATTTTCCCCGCAAAAGTTTTGGGCAGCTCAAAACTTTCGGAGAGGATGAAACATCAGTAAACGGATGCTGGACGGATAGAGAGGAAGCAAAACGGAGGCAGTGAGTACATCGTGTTTTTCAACTGATGGCAAGCTTTTTTGTCCGTTTTATATCCTCTTTGCATCTGTTGGTTCAGTGTGACATGGGCTTAAGCAAGAATGTACTCTCCCCCCCCCAGTTTATACAGTTCTACTTTGCAACACCTCCAGCTCACTTCCCACAACTTTTCTCCCCTCCTCCCCCCGTTACTTATGATAGCCGAAAGATGCAAAGCAAAGGGAAAAAGTCTTGAAGGCTGAAAATCTTGATGGCTGACATTTGGCCCTCCCAGAAAAAGGTTTCTATAATCAACACATAAGTGCAGGGAGCCATCTTTCTTTTCATGGAACAACACTGCGGCCGCTACCCGGGGTCTTGCAGGTTGGATGAAATCACGTTTCAAATTCTTATCGATAAGTGACCACAGCTCTTCTAGTTCTTGTGTTGTCATCGAGTACAGCTTCGGTTTCGGGAGTTTCATCCCTGGTAAAATTTCAATACTACAATCTGTTGAACAATGAGGAAGGAGTTCATTCGAAGCCTTCTCACTGAATACTTCCTTTAAGTCCCAATATTTCTCTGGAATTTTATCCTCCCCCTTCAGTTTCTCGGTACCTGTGGATTTTTGAGTTTCAGTTTAGATTGCCCCTCCCCTTCCAGCCACTGGTCAGTACATATGCACAATAACCCCCTCCTCCAATCAATGTGGAGGTTCCATTTCCAGAGCCAGGGCAATCCTAGTATTAGCGGCCGTTCCATTCCAGAGGCCACAATAAAACACAAACTCTCTCTATGCTTCCCCATTGTCATTTCTATGGGTTCCATTAGGAAATGTGCAGGGCAGCCCCCCCTCCATCCAATTGTCAAAAGGCTCTGGGCGTTTTCAAGGTTTTTAGTCTAAAGCCCATTTTCTCTACAACTTCGTGCTGACTACGCACCTTGTGCACCCAGAGTCTAGCAAGGCCAGTGTTTTCCCTTTGGCCCCCGATGTGGGTACCTTTAACTTCACTGGAATGGTCATAGGACCCTTGTTTGGACTTACCAGTGAGTTATCTTCTGAATCGAATTCACTCTCTTCAGAGGAGGTTGGAGTTCCCAGCTCCTCTCCTTTTGGAGGGGCGATCTCTACAACCTCCTCCACTTTAAGCGCTGTTTCGTGAGGCTTCGTTGGGGTTTTTTCAGGTTTTTTCCCTCCTCCTGGTGCCCCCTTCAGTTCCAACTTGACCCAGCGGCTAGCAGTCCAGTGACCTTCCTTCCTACATCGGAAACAGGCAGTGGTCTTGGGTCTCACTGCCACCCCTCCCTTTTGGGGTTTGAAGGCTTCTCCCAGCCGTGGGGGGTAAGACTTGCTCTAACCAGACACCCCCCAGCACCTGTTGCAGGTTAGATCAATTTCACCTCTGCTGCCAGCACATCTACAGATCACTGGGGTGTCTTCTGGCAATGTAGCTCTGGTATACATCCTCATTTAAGCCATCTTTAAACACTTCTATCAGGGCTACCTGGGACCAGTCTCGACTATGACACGCCAGCTCTCTAAATTCCTGGGTGTAGTCGGCCACTGATCTCCGCCCCTGATTTATGGTCGTCATCCTAATCCTGGCCTTACGTTCTGCCAGTGGGTCTTCAAATCTGGCCTGCAGCGAAGTCATGAACATGTCATAATTCATCAGCTGGGGGGCATTATCATTATGCAAAGTCACCATCCACTTTTTAGCTGTTCCCTCCAGAGCCCTGGTAACACATCTGACTTTGGCTGCTTCTGAGGGAAAATCCCCTCCGTATTCCTCCATATAGCTCCAAACTTGTGCCAGGAAAAATCCCAACTCCTTGGGATCCCCCCCCCCCCCTTTTCTTTCCATTGGGGGCACCTTTGGAGTTCTACGTCTTCGGGCCATTCCCCCCCCGCCTCCCCCCCCCCCCCCCCCCCCACTGCTGCTGCCTGTTGCTCTAGCCCAGGTTGATTTATTGCTGGGACCACTTCCCCCTCCTCCCCTTCATACCTTTGTTCAGTGTGAGGCACTCAGAGGGTTTCATCTATGAGGTGCTTGGCTTGATTTAATAAAAAGTCTTTCTTTTCCCTCTCTTGCCATGGCTCCTCTCTTCCACGCCGACGGGTTGTGGTGACTCCTGGGGGAGGCTTCTCTTCAGGATCCTTCCAGCCAACTCCCAAGAACCATTTGGGTTTTACAGCTGGTTTTTCTCCAAGATTTAGTTCTGCTAACAATTCAGCTTCCCTTTCTTCCTCTAGCAGCAGCAAATCTTGCCCTCCAGTGGCTCCCAGGTCTTCTTAGTCGCTGGCTGGAGTTGACATGGTGTTCAGACATCCTCGGAAGAAATTGTGTTATCTCTCTGGGTGGGCTGGTAGGGTGAGATTCAGAATAATGTCAGCTGGTGCTCCATTCCAAGAAAGTAATACTTAGACTCTTTTAATTAGAGAAAAGATATCTTTTACTGGAAGTCAAGTGGTAGCAACAAAAGAATTCTGAATCTGAGAAAATGGGCTTGTAAATCACATATACAAGTAATGGCAATGTTCCTACCCCTAGTAGTTCAAATAGTTCTTCCAATTAAAAGTTGTGAATGTCATCATGTGGACATCTTCAGGTGGTGATGAGGCTTCTGTCTGTTGACCTTGGCATAGTTTAATAAAGGTTTGCAGCTGCGCATAGCATAGGAGAGAAAGTTAAGCAAGGAATAGAAACCTAAGCAAGAATATACTCCCCCCCCCAGTTTGTACAGTTCTACTTTGCAACACCTCCAGCTCACTTCCCACAACTTTCCCCCACTCCTCCCCCTGTTACTTATGACAGCCGAAAGATGCAAAGCGAAGGGAGAAAGTCTTGAAGGCTGAAAATCTTGAAGGCTGACACTAGCACAAATCTGAAATCTTAGAAGACTAAAACTGCGATCCCTGTAACTGAAGAAGATTGGATCCTGGGACATTATCCTGGGACCCATATATTGGCCTTGATTTGTGGAATCAGTTATCAGGTGATGGGTTTTAATGACAATATTTTAAGACAATAAAATGACTTAAAATCACCTACCTTATTCATTGGCAAATAAGAATGCTGATCTGCAAAAATCAGGATTTGGCTACTCATTTAGTGGGCTATTATACAATTATAGAATAATATGGGTTGGATTTAATCACTGCAGACAACTTTGTGGGAGAGGCTGAAAAAAATATGAAGTTTCTGTCACTAATCCAATCATTTTCCATGGGGCAGGGGGAGAAAAATGGAATTGCAGTTCCCCTTGGGCCTGCCAGAAGTATCTCCTTTAGAGGGTAGACAGTTAATGGAGATATATGATGGCTGTTGTGAAATATGAACCTAAGCAGCAAAGAAAAGAAAAAAACAGGCTAGTCCTTTGTGTAACAAAGAAGATACACAGAATCACAAGAAACAGAAATTAGACTGATATATTACAAAGAATATGCAAATCACATGAAATAGCTTTTTGGAAAAAATATTGTCATGAATAAAACCCACTTCTCAAAGCATTAAAGTAGCTGCATCCTCTGGAATTATCAGTAGAGCTGATTTGAAATATTTTCTTGCAGTAGTTGTCTCAGGGTGTGTGTGTCTGGTGTGCATGTGTGTGCGTGCGTGTATGTATGTTTCAATTCTCTGGTAATTTTAGAAAAAGCGAGGGGAGGATTATTGGTGCAGTAGCTTAATGACACTGGAACTACCAGCCAGAAATGATCTGAGACCACCTCAGTGAAATGGAATTAACTCCCATCACTCACTCTCTAGCTCCTTCCCACTCAGCAGTTCAAAAATATGTAATATTGCGAGTAGATAAAAGGGTACCACATTGATGGGAAAAACCTAGCTATGTGTATATATGCAGACAACAGAAGCCAAGGGTGTTCTACCGGTTCTGTCCACATCTGTAGAACCAGTTGCTCTGAAGAGCAGTAAACAGAGAGAATAAGTAGAACCGGTTCTATGTCTGCTGCTGTTTTGGCCCACATGCCCACCTGGGCTCTTACCTGACCTTTATTTCCTGCTTTATCAACCTCAGCTGCTTTGTGTGACACAGCTGCGGTTGAAAAAGCAGGAAAAAAGTGCCCTTTCAACCGCTGCGCACCTGCATGCAGCGCTGCTAAAATGTAAAATCACTGAACTGGTAGTTACACCAGTTGAATCTCACCCCTGGTAGAAGCCAGTGCTGGACTTGATCGGATGCAAGGCATCATGACATGAGATAAGCCAAGGTGAGACTGGTGGAAGAGCCCAAAAGAGCCAGCAAACTGGGTGCAGCTTATTAGTTAGTATAAAGTTAGCTTTTCCCCTCCTGTGGCACACCAAGGATAGGTAAGCAAGTGCCAAACATAACAAGCTAGAAATCCATGCTGTCAAGATTGCATTGTCTATTATGTGTATAGATTTCCCTGACATTTTATGCTATACGCTAAATAAATAAATTAAAAAAAAACATTTGGTGTTTCCTGGCCTGCATCCATCTAGGTCATTCGTATGTTTTTAGTGGTTTTTATTATTGTTGCTGCTGCTGCTGTTATTAAAAAGGTCTTTGCTAGGTGAGGAGCAGAGAATTGTTGCAGTAAAAGAAGTTCTAAAATCATAAATTCTATTTAAGGAATGCTTTTCCCAGGGAGATGTAACATAGACATGCTTATTCTCTTTCAGTGCCTGACAAATGCTATTTATTCTTTTGTCTTATTTTTAAATTGCTCTGATTTGGTTGTTTATTGTTTAGTGCTGGAATTGGAATCAGAACCTTGTTGAAGCAGAATACTTTCAACAATGTATTTTTAATTTATTTGATTATTGTTTTGTTGTATGCTATTATTAAATACCTTGACAATATTAATACTGTAGGTTCTGGTATAAATCCTGAAACAAATATTGAAGTTCTATTTAGTCAGTTCCTTATAGACAAGAATTTCAAGGTCAGACAGTTTGCAGAAGGCCTTCATTCTAAACACTGCTATCTCTTTTCTTGGAAAGTAACCCTGGGGAACATCTAGCCAGCTTCCTGTGTTAAATAATATATTCTCTGTCTCCCCCCTTCCCCTTTCTCTCACTGAATAATAATTTGGTGGGGACTTAACACTTAATAAGAAAATGAATGTTTATAATGCCATTTAACCCTCTCGGTTTTGAGTTTGCCTCCTAGGCTTTTAACATAATGAAAAAGCATCCCATGTGCACTGAAAAAAGTTATTCATATTTACCTCCTTTCTTATACTTTGAATCAACCTAGAATACCAATAATGAAAGCTGCTTCAAATTTATTCACTTACCAACAGCTGTCACCCAAAACATATTCTCCATGAGGAGTGCTATTTAAACTCTTCTTTTGCCAAGTGTCAGATTCCAGTTAAATGCTACATTACCACGACAATTCCACTAATGTACTAAATTGGTGCGTGCTTGAACTGGAATGTGGAGAAGAGGGGTTTAAACATTATTATTTATTATTCAATGCAGGTTCTATAGGTTCCTGTCTGAAATCCTGAAGAGCTGCTATATGAAATCAGTTTCAGTCAGGATACATTATAGTGTTATATACAGTCCCTAAAACCTGGGGTACAATCCTTAAGGGATCCAGTTCAGAGGTAGTATTCAGCAGGTTCTGACCAGTTCTGGAGAACCGGTAGAGGAAACTTTGAGTAGTTTGGAGAACCAGTAAATACCACCTCTGACTGGAGATTTTACAGTATCCACCACTGATCCAATTGCCCCTGTCTTGAAATACTTCCTGTATTCTGACCAAGGCTTCCTAAGACAGTAACAATTACACATTGTTCTCAGAAAACTTGTTTGTATTTCAACGGCTGTGAATTATATGCATTCACAGCCCATAATGAATCCCAATCAGTTTATGAATAGTCCAACAGAAGTCTGCCACAATCTTTCGGGATAAGGCTGATAAGCACCCACCTTTATCTCCCTTGAAATGCTGCCAATGACTAAATTGTCAATTAGCTGTACAAGGCCAAATGGAGAACAAAGTCAACATGGAGCTTCAGATTTTAAACCAACCAGAATGAACACAGTTGCTTCCTGCAAAGGCTTATGTCCCTTTGCTCCTCCTTTATGGGGCCAATCATCTCCAAGCCTTATTCCTGAGTCGCCCCTTTTGTCTTAAATGTTCTTGCCTACTGGCTGCTCTGCACAAGCGTGCACTGGGAACAGACTCCCCCTTTTCCTCTGCTTGCTGATGTCAGATTCTGGAGGCTCTGGAGTCAGCACATAACTCTCAGATGGCCCTAGCCCCATTTCTGTGTTGGATGTAGATTCCTCATTCGAGCCCTCCCCAGACTCCAGGACTGTCCCATGTTCCTCCCCACTGTCCAACTCTACTGCCAGCTCTGCAGGCCGCCAGCGGACCACAACATCCTGTAACAAAGATATTATAAATAATAATAAAATAATAAAAAATAAAAGGGAATAATCATGTTATATTATATAAGTGTGATAAGATTTAAATCATATCCAATTTAATTTATATCAATCAATATTTTGGATCATGTCCCCTTACATTACTTAAAGGCTAAGGTTTGAAAATGGTAACACTGTCCTTGCATGAACAATTTGAAACTAGATAGTTCAATGGCATGCCTTAATTTGAGGGCCCTTTCTAGGTTTCTGTGATGTTATTCACTCTGTGAAATATCAAGAGAACTCAAAAGAGTTTGACTAAAATTCTCGATGCTTTTTCAGGTCTCCTGGTTGCAGACATTTCACAATAAACTTTAAAATGGCCCTGGCATAATGAAATTTGCCACAGCTAGATGAATAGATAACTTCTGTGGCATCCCTTGCATCAACCAAGCTCTGTTTGTTCCTTTGCGAAATCCCTATCTTAACCCTTGAACCTAGAGAAATTTAAAACCAATTTCACCAGTGTTTGTTTAGCTGTCTTCTGTCAGATGTATTTTTGAGTAAATAACATATTTTGTCAACAAAAGATAACTCTGCAGACCCAATCAATATGTCTGACGTGAGTCAGTCTCTTCTGATGTTTGAAGCAAGTTATCACCCGCTAATATTTCATCCAAGTCAGAAGTGGTCCTGTTATGGAGGCAAGAGTAAGGAAATAGTACAGGTTGGTGCAATAAAGGTAGTAGAATTGGGAGACAGTTCTGCACCACAGAGCAAAATTCACCAAGAGGTTCTTCTGCATATTCTTCTGAAAAATGGCAGAATAACTGGGGAGAACTCATGTATATCTCCCATTCATTTCAAGAGGACATCACTGGGAGACTTCTTGGTCTGTTTTGACCCTTGTCAGTAAAGGGTAGCTACCTAGATTTCATAGCGTCAGAAACTAACTGCCTTGGGCTCTTGTAATTTGAAGTCAGTGAGACTCAGCTCTGTCGTCTGGTTCATTGAGAAAAGAGATCTAATTTCTATTGGTGGCAACTACTGGAACATCATTTCTATCTCATCCATCCCAGTTTTCAGAAAAAAAAACTATTCTTTATGAGTGCAGCTTCCATGGTAAGCTTTTAAAAACAGCTTGTTGGTTTTGGAACATGTGGCAAGCTGTGGTATATGTGGCAAGTCATTAAACTTCAGGGGGAAGTAAAGTACCAGCAAATTATCTTGAGCCCCAGACAATTACTTCAGCCATTCATACAGAAAGAAATCTAAAAGGATTTCATGTATCAAATTATCTTTGCTCGATAGTGAGAAGGTTTTTTTTTCTTAAGTTCTCCTTTCATCCCTAAATGATCTTCCAAGTTCTAGGTAATTCTACAGTGCTGCCTCCTGATATCTTGTTTGTTCTGTATAAAATGGTTTACTCCAACATTTGCTGTTGGAACCCGGTCTACCTCACGTTTTTCCAGATGGAACACTGGTGACGAGGATGGGATTGTCCTAAAACGTGAGACTGTGCATGCGGCGAATTGAAATCCAGGCTAGAAGCGATGGCCGGAAATAATGCACTGCCTGCACCCTTCAATCCCAATGAAGAGGATTGGGAATCCTACCTAGACCGTTTTCAAATGTATTTAGAAAGCAACGAGATGGAGGAAATCTCAGACCAGCGGAAGAGGGCTGTCTTCCTAACGCATTGTGGACCAACTGTGTTCAAGATGGCCAAAGCATTGGCGAAGCCCAGAGATGTAAAACAAATGACCTGGCCTGAACTCCAGTGGATGCTAAAGGCCCACTACACACCAGTAGTATCAAATCTCATCAAATGGCATGAGTTCTACCGAAGGGACCAAAAAGAAGGTGAGACCCTCTCCGACTTCGTGGCAGCCCTCCGACAACTGGGGGAAGCATGCGAGTTCCTGAACTTAGATGAAGCCATGCGAGATCGAGTGGTACTAGGCTTAAAAGACTCTAATTTACAAAGTAAATTGCTAAATAAACCCAATATAACAGTGGCTGAAGCAATCGCAGAAGCCACAGCTGCAGAAGCCGCGAAAAAGTCAGCGACCACTATGAAACAAATGAATGCGAATAACGATGAAACGATCCTAGTCAGAGGAAAGAAGCAAGTTCCCGCCACCACACATCACAAAGATTTTGATGAAACATCAGAATCCGAAGATGATGACGATGAGGTCCACCGCCTTTTCGCCAACAAAAAAAGGCATGAAAAAAGAAACTGGCGGGAATGTGCAGGCTGCGGAGGAAACCACCCTCAAGCCGATTGCAGATTCCTTGATGCCATCTGCTGAGCTTCCAAGAAAAGGGGACACATCGAGAAAGTCTGTAGGAATCACAAAAATAACAGCCCTAACAGATGCAGTAACTCTCCTCCACAAGCTGAATCGAAGCAAGCCGAGAGAAAGTGGGAGTGCAACAAACGAGCCAGTAACCGAGAAAAGACCCATCAAACTGTCACTTATCGGAAGTGCTCAGACGGAAAACGGGAGAAAAGTCAAAATCATCGTAAAAATTGAAGGTAGCCCTTGTGAGATGGAAGTCGATTCAGGGTCTTTCCTGTCAATGGTGTCGTGGGACACAATCAGACAACTGGTCCCAAATATCAAATTAAAAGAACTCCAGGAACAAAAATTAACTCTGAAGGACTACCAAGGGAACCGAATCCCTGTGGTAGGTCTAGGACATTTCTGAGTCACCTACAAGCAGCACGTTGAAGTCCTGCCTCTAACAATAGTCGACCGAGACTGACCCAACCTCCTGGGCATCGAATGGTTCGCACCATTGGGCATCGGAATGACCGGAGTGGACCGAGTAGCCGCAACCGACTGGGAAGAAAGCCTGATCCACGAGTTCCAGGACGTTTTCGATGGCATCCTAGGCAGGTACCGGGGGACCCCAATTTCCTTAATTTAGACCCCTAGGTGGCCCCTAGACGATTAAAGGCCAGATGAGTTCCCTTTGCGTTAAAAGCAAAAATAGAGGAACAATTGAATAAATTAATTGACCAAGGGGTCTTGGAACCTCTTGACCATGCTAGGTGGGAGATGCCAATAGTAACACCAGTTAAATCTGATTGGGTTGGTACGCATCTGTGGAGACTACAAGGCTACCCTGAACCATGCACTACAACAAAGTGCATACCCTGTGCCAGTCGTACAACATTTGTTACACTCACTCAGGGGAGGAAATTTTTTTGCCAAACTAGATTTAGCACAAGCATACCAACAGCTTCCAGTAGACCCATTAACGGCCAAGGCACAGACAATAGTAACTCACAAAGGGTCATTCAAGTGTAACAGACTTCAATTTGGAGTAAGCGTTGCCTCAGGCGTTTTCCAAAGCCTCATGGAACGCCTATTAAATGGAATAAAAGGGGTCGTACCATATTTTGACGATGTCCTAATTTCGGCTAAAGATACAACCCAACTAGAAAAAAGACTAAGAGAAGTGCTAACAATATTTAGAGAATCCAGCCTGAAAGTTAAAAAAGAAAAGTGCTGTTTAATGACTGACCGCGTCGAATTTCTGGGCTACTTAATTGATGGAGAGGGTATACACCCTACACCCGTCGCTTATTACTCAAAGACTCTGTCTAAAACAGAACGTAACTATGGTCAACTAGACAGAGAAGCCCTGGCAATTGTCGCCGGAGTGAGACCTTTTTACGAGTACCTCTAAGGAAGAACATTTTCAACTATAATGGACCATAAACCGTTACTAGGAATTCTGGTGGGAAACAAACCTACACTGAACATTTTATCCCCATGGATGACTAGATGGTCAGAATTCCTAGCAGCATACTCTTACACATTGACACATCGACCCGGGAAACAAATCTCCCATGCAGACGCATTAAGTTGAACACCTCTACCAATGACAGAGGAAGAACCCGGTGCCAACAATGACCACCCTGCAAATAGAAACATGCCCCGGACTACCAATATCTGCAAACGATGTCACCAGAGCCACCACCAAGGACCCAGTGACTGCCCGTATTTTAAACTAGGTAGGTAAAGGCTGGCCAGAAAACCAAAAAACTGAAAACTTTAAACCTTTCCGAACCAGACAGACTGAACTTTCAATTCAAAAAGGCTGTTTATTGTGGGGTGATCGGGTGGTAATTCCTGCTAAATTACAAACTAAAGTGTTGGGCATGCTTCATGAGGGGCACCCTGGTATTGTATAAATGAAAAGTCTAGCTAGAAGCTATGTCTGGTGGCCTGGTTTAGATAAGGATATTGAATACTGGGTTGCTACTTGCACTAAATGCCAGAAAACCAGACTGTCCCCACCACAAGCACCCATAAGGGACTGGGAGACCCCATGAGGCCCCTGGTCTTGGATCCATATTGACTTTGTGGGTCCTACTAGGAGGCACACCTTTTTGATTGTCGTAGATGCATACTCAAATTGGCTAGAAGTTGTAGTAATGTCATCTACGACAACCAATGCAGTTATTAAACAACTCAACAAATTATTTGCAGCCCATGGATTGCCGGAGGTCCTAGTGTCCAACAATGGGCCTCAACTAACTGCTATACAATTTGAGTAGTACCTAGCCTCCCTAGGTATATGACATGCACTAACTGCGCCGGCCCACCTGGCAGCAAATGGTAGGGCCGAGAGAATGTTCAGGTTGACTAAAGAGGGGTTAGAAAAAATGGACCTTGGGGATGTCCAGGATAAAATCAACCGTCTACTCACCCTGCAACATATCACCTCCAGCATGGTAACTAACAAAAGCCCAGCGGAATTGTTAATGGGGAGAAAACTTAGGTCACAATTAGATAGGTTACATCCAAACTACACTTTGGAAAGACCCCCCGATTCCTCCAGCCGTTTCTGCACGTTTGAAATCGGCGACCTAGTCTATGCAAAAAATTTCACCGGGGACCCTCTATGGCTTCCAGCCACAATCAAACAAATAACAGGCCTCCAGTCCTACCGCCTAACTGTAGACGATGGCAGGGAATGGAAGCGGCACATAGACCAGCTTCGTTCCCGAAATATTGAACGAAATACAAATACACAACCCCAAATAATAAAAATCGATGAAAACAAAACCAAAGAAGGGGGGGAAATACAAGAAAATAATAATAAAGAACTTTTTAAAATAAATCCAGAACATCTAACCAATCAAAAGGAGCAAAAAGAAAACCTACGGTTAGATGAGACTTGCGGAAAAAATCCAGACAAAGAGAAACCTGTCTTGGAAGGGGCCAGCCAAGCCAGCTCAACCTGCCCAGGAAAGCCAGAAGGGAGCAGCAAAACCACCGGCCTGAACAACTCAAGTGGTAGCAAAATGGCTGACTCACCCTTCCAGGCGGTTCCATGGAGAAGAGCCGGAGAGACAGCAACCCAATCCGAACCGGTTGAGATCTTCAGCGAAAATGAACCGTGCAAGTCCAGTAGAGTCAGAAGAAGCCCCACCTACCTGCGCGACTACATCACCCAGGTAGGACTAAACTAAGGGGGGAGGGGTGTTCTGTACAAAATGGTTTACTCCAAATGTCTCAAATGTGATTGGCCAGAAAAGACTGCATGGGATTGGTTCACTAAGAACCAATCCAGGAGAACCGCCGAAAGGTGGCAAACTCAAGTAAATGTCATTGCCTACAAGCCGGCAGGCAATCCATATATAAAGGCTGCCGCGGCTTGAGCCAAACTATTCCGTTTGCTATTACTATTGAAATAAATACATTTGCTGTTGAAACCTGGTCTACCTTGCCTTTTTCCGGATGGAATTCTGTTCAATCCTTAATTTTTCTTATGTGACAATTTATCTCATTGCTCTAGATTCCTGGATCAGCTCCAGTTGTTCCTTCCTTGCTTGCTTTGAAAGCTTGCTTCAGCAGAAACCCAATGAACCCTAATCAGTGGCTGTACTGACTCAACCTTTGCATAGTTCTTCCAAACCCTGAAGTAATCATCTTTGAAGACAGCATTGCTCTGTAACCTTCTAGATGTAAAACAATTGGTATCTGTTAAGAGTTTGCAACAGAAATTCAAGTCCAGAAAACACACAGATGACTGATTCAGCAGGATCATTAACTTCTTTATAAACATAATCCAATGAGTAATATTTAAAATACCACTTGTAGATTCTTTCAATGTAACATAAGCAAAAACACAAGCAGCAGCAGCTCAGAGCAGAACTCTAGTTTCAGCAAGCAAGCAAGTTAGTTTCAGTTTCAATTCTCAGCAAAGCCACACAGAGACAAACCATACCCAGGCTGTCAGCTCCCGTTGGCTGGTCTGTTGCCATGCTTACTCACTTACTGACTTTTTTAACCATGTCCCTGCTAGTTAATGAATATACTCTGACAGTATCCTATGGTCCTCTGAACCTTTCACTTCCAGAAATATTGAATTGGGACTATAAAAAAAGAACCAGGGTAGGCTTCTGCATTTCAATTGGGCTTCAACCACTTTGCAGATGATTCAGAAGAAACACTTCTGGTCGAATGCAAATGCAAGTAATATACGAACCATCTAGAGTTGGACTGCCATAGAATAGCATAGCATAGTTGTTGAGGTAATTCCCCGTTAGGAGAATGAGTGCATACAGGGAGATGTATAGAGAGTAGTGTTGGAATAATACACACAGAGCACACAGATACACTGTACAGTAAATGTTGGTTTTTACTTCCAGAAAGGTTTAAGCAAAGTCCAAACACAGTCCAAAGTCATTCACAAGTAAATCAGTCAGTCTTGCAATCCAGGGATAATCCAAATATCAAATTCAAGTGTCAAAAACAGTTCAGTATCAGACTTACATTAAATCCAGTAAATATCAGTCAATTAGAAGAAATGGAGCAACAGCAATACTTTCCAACAGAAGGAAACAAAGATACACTCACACTCTCTTCTGAGACCCAGACTAAAACAACCCAGGTTTCTGGCTCCATCTTATGGCCGTTTGAGGAACCACACCCAATTTCATGCTCTTGCATTCCCTTAAAGAGACAGTATTAAAATGTCTATCCTGGTTTATATATTTCTAACCCAAATACCTGTTAGGTGACTTATATTCCTAACAATAGTGTAGCACAGTGCTGTGCAATACAGCACAGCACAGCATGCCAAAGCACAGCATTCATGAAAATAGACCTTCTTTTTTCAGGCTTATGTATGAATCTTGGGGTGGGGGGGAAATGTTGGGTCTATAATCAAAGTTACGTTAACTTAAAGAAGTGACTCCTTAAGGAACTACACCTTTTCTTCAGCTTATAGAGAAACCTGGACTAAATTGTTCTTTAATGAATAGAAGAGATGTGCTCATGCAAAATCCAAATCACTTGTTATAATTTCAGTGCATGCCAAGCTCTGCTGAATAGGATAACCAAATAACAGACAGAGTGTTTTTAATGATTTTGTGCAACTCTTGATGGGAATACTTAGAAACTTCACTCAAATTCATACAACAGAAATGACTTTGCCAGCTCCTGCCAATTTGTTGAATTCTGCTGCTTGGAATGAAATGCTCAGTACTAATATTTCTATTTAGCCTTAAACGTCATTATCAGTCTGGGTTGGTATGAGTGGCAGCTCTCAGTATGTTAAATATATGTAATTATAATCTTCTAATAAATATACTCAACAGTTTAAAAGAAGAATTCATTACTTGACCCATATTGCCAACACTAGGCTCAATCATGCTGGCATTCCCTTTTATAGAAAAACATCTGTGTATCTCACTGTTTAATGGTTTGTGGGAATGACCTTGAGGGACAAAGGGAAGAGATGTTGCTTAGAGAACCATCAGACAAGAGGGATTGGAGCTCCTTTTCCAAAAGTTGACAAGAAACTTAGGAAGGACCTACTCAAATTGATCAGACTGTTACAAGCGACTGTAAGAGATTTGTACTTTCAGACTTTCAGGATTCAGTTAATTTAGCCTTACCATAAAAGCAGAATTAGCTCATCTGGTTGTGTTTCCTGACTGGTTTACTCTGGAGGACTGATATTCTGCATGTATTCATTTATCATGTATCTTCATACAGTATCTGCTTCCCAAGTCCATCCTTGGGACTCCAAAAAACAATGGAGACACTTTCCCACAGCACAATCCATCTCATAGAATTTTATTTATTTATTTATTGAATCTATATTGGCACCTATTCGCCCATGGCGACTTGAGGCAGCTTATAGAATGTAAAATCATATTTAAAATTTTAAAAAAATAATAATAAAAATAATCAAACAAATTAATAAAGTACAATAGAACAAAATCTGGAAAAATAATAAATAAAAAATCACCCCCAACTTCCACCCATCCCCCACCCCAATAACAGCAGATCACATGAGCCATTTGATGGGCTTCATCCCGCTCTGGCTTCCCCAGGCCTGCTGGCAGAACCATGTCAGTGCGTTCTGGAACAGTATTAATGAGGGGGCCATTCTAATCTCTGGAGGAATAATGCTCCAGAGAGAGGGACCCACCATGGAGAAGGCCTTTCTTCTGGGTCCCACCATGTGTATCTCCCTCAGGGATGGGACCTGCAGCATTTCCTTCCTCCCCGCTCTAATGGGTCGGAGCGATGTAACTGGCAAGAAATGTTCCCTCAGATAATTTTGTTGTTATATTAAAATTATGGAAAAACCCTTGTAATACATTCAATAAATAACATGACTCCATGGGTGATTGCTAATTGCCAATGATTTGCTACAATGGAGTTAGCATATGGAATCAGTTTCCTTTCTTTATTGTCAAGCCATGTATTTGATGTGAGCCATGGTGGTACAGTGGTTAGAATGCAGGATTGCAGGCTACTTCTGCTGCCTGCCAGCTGCCTGAAATTTGGTGGATTGAATCTCACCAGACTCAAGGTTGACTCAGCCTTTCATCCTTCTGAGGTGGGTAAAATGGAACCCAGATTGTTGGGGGCAAAGGACTGACTCTGTAAATCCCTTCAAGAGGGCTGTAAAGCTCTGAGAAGCAGTATATAAGTCTAAGTGCTGTTGCTAATGCTCTCATTGTATCCCTGGCAAAGAAATGGCATGAATATACTTCCTTTCTTGACTCAACCATACTCAAGCACAAAGTCTTCCTGTAATTTTATTTTAATTTTTTTTTGGTTAAGTTTTATTGATTTTTAAGGACAAACAAAAACAAACAAAACATAAAAACATCCAACTTTCTTCCATAAGTGTACAGTGTGTTGGTTGATTTACAAATTTTTTGTGCAACAATTTCATAATCTCAATTACAGTTACATGACATAATAACTCATATTATCAATCAGAAATTGAATATCCTAGTATTATTATTAATCAATCATTTGACTATAATTTTGTTCATTCATACTTTGCGAGATAGCTATACTTTACTTAGTTTATTTTATAACAATTCATATAGTCCTCCCAAATCTATCCTAAAAACATTTTATATATGTGAAAATAATAATAAAAAAAGAAATACATCTTTATATATTCATTATTTTCTAAAATTCTACATATTCTATTATTATATTTTGTTACCTAGCCATTGATAGAAAAAGTCCCAAATTTTGTACAATTGTTTATCCTCTTGTTCTCTAATTTCAAATGTCAATCTACTCATTTCAGCACATTCCAGTATTTTCTTGATAGTTTCCTCCTGCAATGGTATTTTCTTATTTTTCCAATTTTTTGCAAATACAATCCTAGCTGCTGTTAATACATTTACAATCAAAAATTTTAAATCTTTGCTGTATGTATCAGGTAGAATTCCCAATAAAAATATCTCTGGTTTTAAATTTATATGCTGTTTAGTCATTTTTCCAACCACGTGTGGATTTTAGTCCAATATTATTTTGCATCCGCACAAGTCCACCACATATGATAATATAAGCCAGGTATCTGATGACATTTCCAACATCTTTCAGATTTATTCTTGAACATTCTTGCTATTCTTGTCAGGGGAAAATGCCTCCTGTAATACATCTTATACAAATTTTCTTTAAATGCTGTTGACATTGTCATTTTATAATTTTGAGACCACAATTTTTGCCCTTTCTCTAGATCAATCCCATATCCAAAATTCTTCCCCCAAGCAATTGTTAAGCCTGGGTTCCCCAACCAGGGTTAGGTAGGCAAGCTAAACA
>BLBF01000042.1:10914635-10937901 GCA_015471245.1 Laticauda colubrina | reverse complement strand
TAGTATTTCACCTAAAACAGTTAGGGTGAACAATGTTATCCCTAACAGCAATCATAGTTTCTTTAACTTGTTCTTCTTCTAGTTTAATTTCTAATAAATATCCATACAGTTTTTTAATCACCTTTTCATCAGTACATGTCAAAATCTTATCTAAATCAGTCAATTTATTGTAGAAATCTTCTGTTTTAAAGTCTTTTTCCTACCTTGAATGTATTTGTGCATAAGAAAACCAATTCATCTTTTTACCTTGTTCCTCTAGTTTTTGCATCGATTTAAGTTTACCCTTTTCATTCAAAATTTCCCCATATCTAACTGTTTGTTCCTTCTTATATGTTGTAGGATAAGAAAATGCTTCAATAGTCGATAACCAGACTGGAATTTCCAAATAACACTGTCTTTTAATCTTCTCCCAATTTAACCACAGAGACTCCCGTATATGATGTCTTCTAAAATAACCCTGTATTTTAGTTCCCTTATACCATAAAAAGGCATGCCACCCCAACAACAAATCATGTCCCTCTAATGTTAACAATCTAGTATTTCTTAATGTTATCCATTCCTTAACCCATGTCAAGTTTGTAGCTTGGTAGTACAACTCCCAATTAGGCAGACCAAATCCTCCTCTAATTCTAGCATCTTGTAAGAGTTTTAACTTTATTCTCGCTTTCTTACCTTGCCACATATATTTCAACACAATTTTGTTTAAATCTTCAAAGTAGTCCTTTCCAAGTCTTATCAGTATTGTTTGAAATAAATATAGAATTCTGGGTAAAATATTCATTTTGATTGTTGAAATTCTCCCTATTAGTGACAATTGTAGGTTCTCCCATATCGTCAAGTCTAGTGCTATCTGTTGTTTAAGTTTAATGTAATTGTTCTTTTTTAATGTACTACATCTTGCTGCCAAATGTATCCCCCAAGTACTTAACCTTATTTGTGACTTGAATTTTCAATACATCTGCCAATTCTTTTTGTCTTAGTAACATATTCTTTGCCAAAATCTTTGTCTTATGTTTGTTTATTTTCAAGCCGGCCGCCTTGCCATATGACTTTATCTTTTCCAATAGTTTTGGTGCTCTTTCTAGAGGGTCTTCTAAAATAAAGGCCAGGTCATCCACAAAAGCTTGCAATTTAAATTCTTCCTTTTTAATTTTCATTCCTTTTATACTCTTTTCATCTCTAATGTTTCTATTTAACACTTCCAGAGTTAATATGAATAGCAAAGGTGATAGTGGGCAACCTTGTCTTGTACCTTTTCTTATATTGATGGAGTCTGTTAATTCTCCCTCTATCATTACCTTTGCTGTTTGCTTATAATATATGGCTTGTATTGCTTGAATAAATTTTCTGGCAAAGACCATCTGTTCCAATAATAATAAAATGAATCTCCAGTTCACATTATCAAATGCCTTTTGTGCATCTAAAAATATCAAAGTCATTTGTTTTTCGGGGTGAGCCTCAAAATATTCCAAAGTGTCCAGTATTACTCTCATATTTTCTTTAATTTGTCTCTTTGGCAGAAATCCATTTTGGTCAGGATGAATAAAATTATTTAAATATTTTTTGAGTGTCTCTGCCAATATTGAAGCGAAGATTTTATAATCTGCATTTAATAAAGAAATGGGTCTATAATTCTTAATTTGTAATGGATCAATCTCTTCTTTTGGAATAAGTGTAATGTAGGCTTCTGACCATGTTTTAGGTATCTTCTTTAGCATAACTTCATTCATGACAAGCAATGGGAGGTTCAGCGATTCTTGTAATGTTTTATAGAATTTTGCCGGAAGTCCACCTGGGCCTGGTGCCTTCCCATTATTTTCTTTCTTAAGTGCTTCAGGTAACTCCATCATGGTTATATTGCTTTCTAACATTTTTTCAGTCTGTTTAGGTATCTTAGGTAGATTAGCATTCTGTAAATACTGTTTAACTCTTTCCTCATCAATATTCTCTTGCTCATATAATTTCCCATAAAAGTCTCAAATGATTTCCTTCTTCTCTTTATTGCTGTGACAAACTTGACTTTGATCATCTATTAACTGCGGTATTTTCCTTGATTCTTTTTCCTTTCTCAGTTTGTATGCTAACCATCTACCTGGTTTGTTTGCATCCTCAAAATAATTCTGCTTAGCACTTCTAATTTTCTGTGCTAATTCTTCTTTCTCTATTAAACTCATTTTATGTTTAATTGTATCCAGTTTTAGCTTAATGTCTTTTTTTCTGTGGCGTTTTCTGTAGTTCTTTTTTGAGTCTTTAATACTCATCTTCTAAAGCTTCCATGGCTTGCTTTTTCCTAATGTTCCTTTTCCTTATGTAGTCTATTATCAAGCCTTTAGCATATGCCTTCATCGTGTCCGATACGTTCTGGATTGAAGTATCTTCTTTTTTATTTTCTCTAAAGAAAAAAACCAATTCTTTCTCCATCTGCTGTGTAAAATCCTTCTCCTTTAGAATAGTATCATTTAACGTCCATCTCAATCTTCTTTTTTGTCCTTTCCATTTAATTGTCATTGGACTGTGGTCTGCCCAAGTACTTGTTTCGATATTTGTTTCTTGAATATTAGATATTAATTCTGTTGAAGTCCAAATCATATCTATTCTGGACCATGTTAAATGTCTATTTGAGTAAAAAGTGTATTGTTTGGTTTTAACATTTCTTTCTCTCCATATATCTTTTAAATTTATTTCATCTTTCATTTTGAAAAAGAATTTGGGGAGAATCTTCCTATTTTGCTTTGTTGTTCTTGTTGGTACATAGTCCAGTTTATTGTCTACAATTCCATTGAAATCTCACATCATAACTATGTTGACATAGTCCAGTTCAATTATTTTCATGTGTAACTTTTTTATAAAATTCTTCTTGTTTATCATTCGGAGCGTAAATTGCAATCAAGAGTGTTTTCGTATTATTGTCCATTATTTCCACCATTAATACTCTTCCATCTTCATCAGTATAAATCAATTTTGCTGAAATGGTCTCTTTGATATATAAAACCACTCCTCTTTTCTTACATTGAGTCAAAGAAGTAAATATTTCCCCTAATTTTGGCTGTATCAACAATTGTTCATCTTGTTTTTTAATATGTACTTCTTGTAGACAAATTATATCAAATTTTAGTTTCTCTAATTTGTGAAAAATTTTCCTTCTTTTAACAGCTGAATTAAGTCCATTTATATTCATTGTAATCAGTTTTTTCTCTTCCATAATTATGCTTCATAATTAGGTTTGGCAGCTCTCGTAGATCTTGGTTCACGTTATTCTTTAGTCTCCGATGATCCACCTACTGCGCCTTCTTCTTTTTCAATCTCCATTTGGTCATCTTGAAATTCAATTAGTGAAATCTCTTTTTCTGCCTCCTCTCTCCTTCCAAAAAATTCTGCATAAAATAATTCTGCTTTCTCGATTGAGTCAATTCTATATCTCTGTTCTTGCCATGTAAACATTAACCCTTCTGCAATTAGCCATCTATAATTCACCTCTTTTTTAAATAACATTTTATTCAAAAATTGATATTGTCTTCTCATCTCTCTCACTCTTCTGGGTATTTGCTTTAAAACCACAATCTCCTTGCCTTTTTATTTCAATGTTTTCTCTCTTACCACTTGTAATATTTGTGTTTCAATAGCTTTTTTTGTAAATCTGATATGAACTTCTCTTGGTAGGTTATTTCTCATCGCATATCTTATAAAAACTCAGTATACCTCATCTACTCCATCCATCATCTTCTCTTCTGTTATTTCCAAAGCTTCAGCCAATATTTCTATCATTATCTCAGCTAGATTTTGTCCTTTTTCTTCCTCTATCTTTTGAAATCTGAGATAGAATTCTGATCTGTCCATCTCCCATTTCAGTATCCCACTTTTATCTTGTTCAACCACTGTTAATCTGATATTGATATCTCTGATCTTCTTGTCTCTTTGTTTATCTTCTTCAGTTTTTTTGGAATCTCTCATCATACTTCACCATCATTTGTTGAATAGTCTCCACCTTTTCATCAGTTTTCTCTGTTCTTTGCTCAATGTTTTCTATTCTCTTTTCAATGGTATCTGATTTTATTTTAAGGTCTTGGATTCCTTGCATTATCATCTGTAGAGTCACTCTTTCTTGATCTTTATCTTGCTTTAACATTATCTGAATTTGACATTGTTCTCCAGATGGTGGGGAGGCGGAAGTATAAGTTGAGGAGCCGGAAGCTATAAACTTCCTACTCATTTTAAACAATTTGGGATCTTCAGGTTCTTCTAAACCCTAATCCAATTATGAAATAGCCAATTATAATCCAAAATGAAATATAAGAATGGTAGAAAGAAAAACCCAATAATAATAAAAAGAAAAGGAGAAAAAAAAATTCTTCACTTTCTTCTTAACCTTAATCCAGTCAATAATTACGTAGAAAGGAAGGAGAAGAATAAAAAAAGTTTAAAAAGAGCAAAAAGTAAATAAGAATTTTAAAAAATAAAATAATTCTTCAGGTTCTTCAACACCTTAATCCAACTGAGAATTTTCAAAAAAAAAAAAAACATATCGAAAAACAAAAAATCCCAAAGAAGAAAGGAAAATAAAAAAGAAAATTTTGAGGCTTTCCCTTTAAAATACAAAGCAAAGATGAAAATATTACAAAAATAACAGTTTTAAAAAGAAAAAATGAACAATACAGCTGGTGGGGGGCGGGGTTGACCCAACTTAAGAAAATTAAAAAGTCACACTGCACTTTATTTAATTATCCAAGGCTCTTGTCATAGCTCTCTCCAAACTTCAAAGCCAAGTTTCAATTGTGGATAGAAATCCAGAAGAACACCTGCAGTCACACTCTTCCATGCTCTTCCCTCTATCTTATTACGTAGCAATGTCCTTGAAAAGGAATTTCAGAGCTTTCTTTCTCAGCTTTCTCAGCTTCGTCGAAAATATTTTCAAGCCTCTAGTTGGCAGTGTTACAAAGTTTCTTTTCTCTCACTCTCCCCCTCCTTTCCTGGACAAAACATAATAAAAGTTTACAATAAAAAAAGTATAACTTAAGGAAGCCTCTAACCTAAAGTATTACAAAGTCAAAAAAGAAGAGGAAAAAATAGATATAAATAAAGAAAAAACCAGTCCAGTTAGCAAGTGCAGAATCACGGTAGAAGTCCAGCCATGAGAAAAAAAAAAACATAAAGCAAAGACTTACTTTGACACTTCTGTTTAAAAACTGCCGCTTATTCAGTTCTGTCAAAACTTTTACAGATTCTTTTTCCCCTTAGGGTGTCCTTTAAAGTCCTTTTTAGTCTTAGAATAATAAAAGAACAATTCTCACCAGACCGACACACTTTCTCTTTGAACCTCTTCCGTTCAGAGCTGTCCCAACTTCAGCAGCTTTGGTGGCTGCCTCTCTGCTGCTGGCAAAAGGGCTTCTCCTGGATCAACCAGGGACTTTGCAATATCCCTGGGATCCAAGGGATGCACCCTTTACTATCACCGTCTCTTCGGGATGGTTTAGGTCCATTTGGACCATCCAGGGGCAAAGATATTGGCTGCAATCTCAGACCTCCAAGATTGCATGCAGTATTGTCACAACGCTGCTCCTCCCCCTGTCTTCTTCCTGTAATTTTTATTGTGTACATTGTTTTACTCTAGCACTTTTGGAATTTTCAATGAATTTGATGGATGCTTTGGTTCTGCATTTGATGAAGGAAGCAGGGGGGCTGATCCTGAGATATGACAAAGGAAATTTTAAGCCAACCAACCTGATTATGGCCAAACTGTCTCATTTGTTTCACAACATATTCAATCTTCATTTGAAAGCCTGATGAAAAAGGCTTCAGCTTCTGTTTATGGCCAATACACCAACTGAAATGGAGGTTGGGTTTCACTTGGCATATAATAGCCAGCTCATTATAGCAAAGATCATCAGTTGGTGGGTTCCTTTAGCACACACCATACAACCCATGAACTAAAAAATGATGACCATTAATTATTTATGTAGTTTGTACCAGACAACCTCTTGTTTATCTAGTCAAAGGCATGAAAAAAATGGGGTATAGAAAAATCAATTGGCCTGATAAATCAGTTGGCCTGGTAAATTGTGAATTGTGTGACCTAACATTTGAGCATTGTTCTAGGGAAGAGGTGTGTGGAGTTGTCTTTCTGCGTGGGAATTGTGAGACCTGGCAAAGAAATACTGCCTAGGGAACAGTCAGATAAGTCTTACAAAACTGCTGTCAACCTTACAGATCGACGAGACTAGGGGTGTCAAACTCAAGGCCAATGGGCCAAATCTGACCCATGGTGTCATCCTGGAAAGAGCAAAGAACTTCTAAGGGTGCCTCTGCCAGTGAAAATGGAGCTTGGGGAGACCACATGTGGCCCACTCAGGCTCCGTTTTCAATCACCCAGGCTCTGTTTGTGGCCTCCCCAAGCTCCATTTTTGCTGGCAGAAGGCTGTAGGAGGCTGTTGTGGACACAAATGGAGCTTCAATGAGTAATGTTGAGATGACCATGCCCACTCCCTTGCCCCCTGAGGTCAAACAGAACCCTGATGTGGCCCTCAAAGAAATTGAGTTTGACACCCATGGACTAGATAGAAAGCACAAGTAGATAAGATGCTTCTTCTGTATTATAAAGGCCCTGTCACACTGCCTAAGAGATGCAAAACAGACACAATGGACGAGCAAAATGTTCCATCCGTTGTTATCCGCTCTCAAAAGGGGCAAAAATTTGCATAACTGGAGCGGATAACATGGACGGGGGGAGGACGCAGGGCGGATGGAAAGCGGAAGCGGAACAGAAGCCCAGTGGATGGAAGCGGATGAGAGCGGATGGCACATCCGCTAGGCTTCTGGGGGGGCACAGCAAAGCAGACACAGAATGGAAAGAGCAGATGCAGAACGGACGCCGCGCGGATGAAGCGGATGCACAGCAGATGCACAGCGGATAAAGCGGATGCAGAGCGGAAGCCAAGAGGATGCACAGTGGAAGCCTAACGGATGTCGAGCATTAATTGCGCATGCGGGGGGGATGAATTGCGTAAGCCATGCGGATATCAAGGGAAGCAGCTCGCACGTGGCCAGCATTCGGAGGAAAGACCTGCTGCCGGATACATCGAGTCCTTGCCTGCCCTGCCTTGCTGCCCACCTGCCTCCAAGCCTCCTGGCCAGCCTCCCTGCCAGCCAGTCTGCCTGCCAGCCTTGGTGCCTGCCTGTCTGCCTGCCTTCCTGCCAGGCTTCCTGCCAGCCTTCCTGCCAGGCTTCCTGCCAGCCTTCCTGCCAGGTTTCCTGCCAGGCTTTCTGCCAGCCTTCCTGCCAGCCTTGGTGCCTGCCAGCCTCTCTGCCAGCCAGCAACCCCACAACCATGGGGAAGAAGCGAAAGCCTCAGCAACCTGCCGTCATCCCTGCCAAGAGGGACAGGGTCACCCTCCCGCCCCCTGTCCCTGACTCTGCTTCTACTGGGGCTTCTGCTGCTCGGGCTCGCTCTTCTGGTGCTGGAGCTTCTGCTGAAGCTGCTCCTGGCGGTGGTGCTTCTGCTGCTGCATACTCTGCTGAAGCTGCTCCTGGTCCTGCTGGTCCTGCTGGTCCTGCTCGTGCTCCTGGACTTGCTCGTACTGCTCGTATTGCTCGTGTTCCTGGTCTTGGTCGTCCTGCTGGTCCTGCTCGTGCTCCTGGTCCTGCTCGTGTTCGTGGTCTTGCTGGCGCTGCTGGTGCTTACTCTGCTGCTGCTGATCCTGGTCCTACTGGTGCTGCTGGTGCTGCTCCTGCTGGTGCTGCTCCTGCTGCTGCTGCTGCTGATGATGATGATCATGATGATGATCCTGCTGCTGCTGCTGATGATGATGATGAATATGATCCTGCTGGTGATGATGATGATGATGATCTTGCTGGTGCTGCTGCTGCTGGTGGTGTGGAGGAGCAGCCCCTACCACCTGGGAGCCCCTCTGATGAGGGCCCATGTGGTCCTGCCAAAGGGAGGAAGAGGCGTATGCGGGGATGGGAGTGGAGGCAATACTTCATTGAGGAGGAACATGAGGATGAGGTGCTGGAGTGGCTGAGAGAGAATGACTATCTGTGGTGGAAGGGACACCGGCTGTACAGGGACACCAAAAAGAAGCAGGCTGCTTGGAGAGAGAGGACAGAGAGTATGGGTTACACTTCGGAGGTGCTCCTCGGCTGGTGGAAACATATGCACATCTGGTACGGGAAGCTGCACCTGAAGAAATCTGGACAGGCCGCGGTCAAGCTGACAGACAGAGAGACCAATGTCATGGCCAGGTGCAGCTTCCTGGAGGGTGAGATCCACCACCGAGAAGCACCAGGAGCCCCTCTCACAACCCTCTCTCTCCGGCAGCCTGCTGAGACCCAGTTCTCTTCCGGCTGAGAGTCAGTCCCTGTCTCCAGGCAGGTTTCTGTGGAGCGTGCCATGGCAGAGAACCCATGGACAGGTGTTGTAACCATGGTGGAGCGCGTGGAGGACTCCCTGGTGCGGTGGGAGAAAGGAGACATCGAGTCCACCACAGTCGTAGCCACATCCACCCCCACCAGCTTCACCTCCACAGAAAGGCAGAGAGCCAGACAGCAGGAGGGGCAGAGCCACACTGTCCTCCTGGAGATCAGGGACACCATCCGCACCAACATAGATCTCCTCTCTCAGCTGGTCAGCACTGACTCCTCATCCTCCAACCGCAAGCCCTTCCTCACCTATGTCAACCAGACCCTCAGGAACATGGAGGAACCACAGTACCAGGTGGTGAAGGACCGGATCACCGAGCTGCTTCACAACCCTCCAGATCCAGAGGAACCTGCTCCCACCCAGCCCAGATCTGCTCCTCCACCCCAGGTGATGTCCCTCCCATTCCAAGGCTTTCCACAGGCCCTCACCTACCAGGGCTATGGCTACCAGGAGGTCCAGCAGCACAGGCAGCAGCCCTTCCCAGTCCAGGCACAGAGTCATCGGGCGACACTGTTGCCACCGGTTCCACTCATGCCACCGATGCCACCCATGCCAATGATGCCACTGACAACAGCGATGCCCCCCACGCCAGTCCTCACCCAACTGCAGACCAGACATCCCCACTACACTACTCCTTCCTTCACCCCACAGTCAAGCCCGGCCTCAGTACATCTCTCATCAGTACTGGGGCTGACACCCCATGGCATGGAGGAAGTACCTTTCAGCATCACGGGTCTGAGCCAGCTGTCTGAGAGCTTTCTCAACACACCGTCACCTGTTGTCCTCTCGGGGCCAGGCACCCCAGTGGGGCTTCAGACCAGCACTGCAGCAGCAACCACCTCCACAGCACCTGAACCATTCACCCCTGAGACTGGGCACACCTCCGAGTGACCGTAAAGACTGCGAGAGACTGGGTGTGGACTTTATTTGGACACTTGACTTGGGTCTTTTTTCTTTTACAGCTTGTTGTTCAATAAAGTTTATCTTTGATTCACACACTTGCTTCATTTCTTTTTTTTAATAAAGTCTTGGTGGAAATTTTAGAATTGGTTTAAGCCTTTGCATGCTTGTGGGATGGGTTAAGATAGCAGTGGGATGGGCAGGGATACCTTTGGAATGGGTAATAGCTGTGGGAAAGATAAATCTCCAATGCAAGCATAGTGGGACTGTATGGTCCACCATCCCAGGTGCCACACCTATGGCCCTTTTTTATCAATAACAATGTAATCAATCATCCACACATGTCAACACAAGCACAACTCTTTGTTAAATGCCCTGTTCATTGTAGGCCCACCCAACATACATGGCCCAATCTCATCCATGTGATGAGACAGGCTGAAGGAAGCACCCATTAATCATCTATCATACTGTCTTGCCACTCCACTGCTCCAGCTGGGGAGTTGCACCAGTGTTTCAGGAGGTTGCGCTGCTTCTTCCCTTCATGTGAGGCTCTGTTAGGGCCTTGCACATCCTCAGTGTCGATCAGGTTTCGCCCTTGCCTCCATTCCCCAGGCTCCATGTCCCCATTGCCTTGTTGGAGGTCCACGAGCCTGTTCTGCAAGACTGGGTAGCGGGTGCGCATGAGATTGTGCAGGATGCAGCAAGCTTCCACGATCCTCCTGACGGTCTATGGGCGATGCTGCATGGTGGTGAGAAGTACCTGGAACCTGTTGGCCAGGATGCCAAAGGCATTCTCCACCACCCGCCTTGCCCTGGACAGCCTGTAGTTGAAGATCCTCTCTTCAGGGGTGAGGAGTCTGGAGGTGTAGGGCATCATGAGGTAGGTTCTGAGGGAGAAGGCATCATCTCCCACAATGAAGTAGGGCGCATCTTGCGTGTCGTTGGGCAGGGGGTGTGGATCTGGGAAGCCCATGATGAGGTTGCCTTCCAGCCCCTCCTTGAGGTCACTAGCGTTGTATACCTGGGCATCTGAACATGAGCCGTTGCCTGAAGCATTGATGTACATGAACTTGTAGTCAGCATCGACCATGGTGAAGAGGACGATGCTGAAGAAGCCCTTGTTGTTGAAATAAGTGGACCCCGACTTGGGTGGTGCTTTGCAGGCCATGTGCTTGCCATCTATGGCTCCAACGGTGTGTGGGAAGTTCCACCTCTGATACCACTGCTCTGCAACTTTCTTCCATCCTTCTTCAGTGGAGGAGCACTGGAGGAGCTCCTCCAGGTATTCTTCGATGATGGCCTGCACCACTTCTCTGACCAAAATGCTGATGGTGTTGTGTGGCACCCTCCAGCCATACTGCATGCTCCTGTAGGTGGTCCCTGAGGCCAGGTGGCGCAGAGTGAGTGCCACCTTGAGCCCAGGTTCCAGGCTGGGCCGGAAGTTGGTGTTTGTCTTGGTCAACCTGGGTGTCAGCCGCTGCACAACTTCGTCAAACATGGCTGGAGGCATCCTCATGAAGTTCTGGAATGCCCGAGTGTCTTCGTTCCTGAGCTCCACCATCAGCTTGTTGTACAGTCTATACTCTGCTCTTCTGGTAATCCATCTTCGGACCCAAATGCTTCTTGGCCGCCTCTTTTTCTTCCCATAGTAGAGTTCACAGAGCCTGTAGATGGCTTCGCACTGTTGCAGAAGGATGGTGGCTGCCAAAAGGACTGTGTTACGATCCACGGTGGACATGACTGGATGCTGTGGAAGAGCAAGAGTCAGATGAAGGCTGAAGAGGTCTGCACCGCTAGGCTGCTGGTCTGAAAGTGAGATGCAGGTGAGTTGCTCCCCCTTTTTATAGGCAATATAGGTGTCCCTTTGCATCCTCTAGGCATCCTCTAGGTATCCTTAATATTCGAGATAGGTCCCCTCTGCGAATGTTTTTTCTGTTTTAAACACTTTGTTTCCGTGCTGCATCTGTTCTGCATCTGTTCTGCATCCGTTCTGGGTCCGTTCTGCTTCCTCCCTGCGTCCGAGCGGATGCTTGTTCCACGGATGTGGAACAGATGCCTAGCGGATATAGCGGATGCGTAACGGATGCAGAACGGATGCATAGCGGATGCAGAATGGACGAATTGGATACATTTTCCGCGCAAAAGTTTTGAGCAGCTCAAAACTTTCTGAGCGGATGAAACGTCAATAAACAGATGCTGGATGGATAGAGAGGAAGCAAAATGGAGGCAGTGAGTACATCGCATTTTCAAACGGATGGGAAGCTTTTTTGTCCATTTTACATCCTCTTTCCATCCGTTGGTGCAGTTTGACAGGGGCTTAAAGTAGAATCTTGCAAGTCTGAAAACACAGTTCTCTTGCTATCACCTTTACAGCCTGTTTATGTAGGGAGAGCTCCACCTGAGCCTCTTGCTCTTCCCATTATGTAGCTGTAGGGTATTTTCCCCTCTTACCTAGTCATTCCCTTGGCAGCATTTCTTTCCCCGGCCTCCCAAGTTTATTCCCACATACCATTATAGAAGATTACTGCAGTGTAAACAGTAGGAAATGAACTTGTACTTAGCTACATACCAAGCAATTCAATGACAGCTCAAGAATGGTCTACTTTTCTGGGAAAATTGTTAGTTTCAGGAAATAACACCTTGGGCTCTAGGCCAGGACTATCAGTTAGCTAGTAGAGAATATTTCACTGTCAGTGAAGGCTGAGAAGAGAGGGCCAGGTTCAACAATAATGCTGAATAGAGTCCGGATGGCACAGAGAACTGGACTTCCCAGCAGCTCAAATCCATTTTCCCCATTACGTATTTTTTTTTTAATCAGCGCAACTTGGTCTACCCAATTATGGGATGGAGCATAGTGCTCCACTTTTGTCTTTCAGCACCAATCCAGAATCCTTCACAGGCAAGTTGCTTTTGCGACAAACTATTTTTTGTGTTGAATTTATGTTTTACCAACAAAGAAATAAAGGGAGCCTAGCATAGATCTATCTCAAGCTATTTAGCTCTTATCAGCTAGTCATACCCTTCTGGGATTTGAACCAGGACTATTTTCATATTAGGTAGATATATTAACCTCTAAGCCACAGGCTCTCCTTGCTCTGTCAGCTATACCAGGGGATTATTTCTTTGTCAGTAAAGCATAAATTCATTTTCCCCCCATTGCTTCAAAGACAGAGCCCATACACATAAGATGGCCATGTTAACAAGTTTAGAAATATGATTTTTGGAATTTGGCTAAGATTACCATTCCTGCCAGGCTACTGCTGAACTCCTGGGGGTGGGATTTAGAAGTAATAGATGGCACAGTTTTAGGTTTGCATGCCAGGCTTTACCAGCACCTTAATTACAGTGATCTTGCTAGCAGTACGTGTTGAGGTAATTCCCTGTTAGGAGAATGAGCGCATACAGGGAGACATATAGAGAGTAGCGTTGGAATAATACACACAGAGCACACAGATACACTGTACAGTTAATGTTGATTGTTACTTCCAGAAAGGTTTAAGCAAAGTCCAAACACAGTCCAAAGTCATTCACAAGTAAATCTGTCAGTTTTGCAATCCAGGGATTGCAAAAAAATATCAAAGTCCAGTGTCAAAAACAGTTCAGTATTAGACTTACATTAAATCCAGTAATATCAATTAATTAGGAAAAATGGAGGAACAGCAACACTTTCCAACAGAAGGAAACAGAGACATACTCACACTCTCTTCTGAGACTCAAACAAAAAAAACAAACAGGTTTCTGGCTCCATCTTATGGCTGTTTGAGAAACCACACCCAATTGCAGTTTTTAGCATGCTCTTAAAGAGACAGAATTAAAATGTTTTTCCTGGTTTATATATTTCTAACACAAATATCTGTTAGGTGACTTATATTCCTAATATTCTCCCCTTTGGGGTAAGATAATATATACAACCTTACATTCTAAGTCCATAATCTTCACAGCAAGCCTTATGCTTTATGGAACCTTGGGCCTTTGTAAAATGATCTGCTATATTGTTTTCTGACATACAATATTCTAGCTTAATCATTTTACTTTGCACACATTGTCTCACATTTAAATATCTTAAATCTGTGTGTTTCGTTCTTGTTTTAACAGCAATATTTGAAACCATCTGTATTGCTTATTGGTTATCTTTGTAAACAACAATAAAATCTTTTATATAAATTCCCATATCAATAAATAATTGCTTATATAAAACTAAATCTGTACATAGTAAAGATAAACATGAGAATTTAGCCTCCATTGTTGACTAACTTAGATGTTTCTGTCTAATAGATCTCCATCCAATCAATGCTTTTCCCAATAATACAGCAGTACCTGATGTAGATTTTCATGTATTTATGTCTGTAGAAAAACTTGCATCAGCATATGCAGTTAAATTTAGCTCATCTTTTGGCTCCAAATACAACGCATAATGCATTGTTTGTTTCAGATATCTTAACACACGTTTAGCAGCTTGCCAGTGCCTTTCAGTTGACTCAGCGTTAAATCTCGCTAATTAACACTGTATGCAATATCTGGCCTTGACCAATTACTGAGATAAGATAAACTACCAATCAAGGACTGATAAATGTTCTTATCAAAAATAAGACTTTGAACATCACCATGGCTAAACCGCTGGCTCATTGGTGTCTTAGCCAGCTTACAAAGTTCCATTTTAAAATTCTTTAGTAATTGGTTAATTTTATCTGCCTGTATCCTTGTATCCTCTCCTAGTTCTATGTATCTTTAAACCAAGATATTCTTTGATTTCTCCAAACTTTTTTATCTTAAATTTCTTTTTCAATAGTGAAATTATCTCAGTAGCTTCATGTTCAGTTTTGGTGATTAATGCTATATAGCAATAATGAAAATAAACCATTAGTTTCTCTTTTAAACAAACATGGATCAGCCATGCCAGCTACAAAACCTATTTTAGTTAATTCTTTAACTATACATTGGTTCCACTCATATCCTGATTGCTTCAAACCATAAAGACTCTTTTTCAATTTCCAGCAATCAGTTGTTTTATCAGTATTATCATTTTTGAGACCTAAAGGTTTCTTTAAATATATAGTGTGTTGCAACGGTGCATGCAGATAAGCTGTCTCTACATCCAAATGATTTATCATATATTTCACCTTAGCTGCCCACACTAATGCTGCCCTTAATGTAGTAGCCTTCAGACTAGGAGAAAACACCTCATCATAGTCATTCGCTGTCTGATTAAATCCTTGTGCTACGAACCTAGCTTTATAGGTAACAGTCCCATCTACACCTGCTTTCAGTTTATATATCCATTTATATCCTATGGCATGTTTACCTGGTGGTAACTTAACATTTTCATACACCTCCAGTCTTTTTAATGATTCCGGTTCCTAATCCATTGCTTTCTGCCAAGCAGCCTGATCCTTAGCAGGATACAGTTTTAGTTCACTATAATTACTTGGAACTGTATTCACTTGGCATACAATACTAGTCTGATATCTATCAGGTGGTCGCATTACTTGGGTTGAACGTCTTGGTAATACAGGGCTAACTGGTGGACTTTCTTGTGCCACCTGCTCCTGTTCTTCTATCTCCTCCTGTCCCTGTTCTCCTACTTCCTCCTGTGCTTCCTATTTAATGGCTATTTGTGGTTTACTGATACCAACTTTTGGGACTATTTGGGTGTCAATAATAATAATATCATTTCTGGATTCCTGTTCCAGTTTATCCCACCCAACATGCTCAAGAAATTTCACACTAGCACTACAATAAACATGAGCTGTGCCTTGATCCCAAAATCTAAATGATCTATGGTTGGCCTCATAACCCACAAAAAATAACTTCTTAGCTCTATGTTGACCTTTCAGTCTTACTTGTGAGGAAATATGCACCCATGCTGGAGCTCCTAATGTGTGTAGGTAACTTAAATTTGGTTTTCTGCCATGCCAACGAGTGAATGGCAATTCTCCAGTTGTTGTATTAACTACATTGTTTAAAACATGGTTGCTACATATTATGGCCTCACCCCACAGTGTTTCAGGTAAACCCGAATCATATAATATAGTACGAGCCATGGCTTGTAATGTTTGCCCTCTTCGTTCTATAAACGAGTTATGTTGTGGTTTGTAAGTTGCAGAACATTTATGCTCAACACCAGCCAATTTCAACATAGTTTGGAATCGTTTATTAACAAATTCAGTTCCATTATCAGTTACTAAAGTAATTACTTTACTTTTCATTTTTCTCTCAGCAAACCTTAGCCAGTTAAAAAAATGTTGGAATGTTTCTGTTTTGTTTTTCATAAGATAGCAGAAACCATATCGTGAGTAATGGTCCATAATACTCAAAATATAACAGGCACCTCCTAAACTTTGTTTCTTAGGATCAATTATGTCAGCAAAAACAACCTCTAAAGGTTCTTTGGTCTTAAACCCATTAAGACTGTTTGCAGGAGTAAACAGTAAACAGGAGTAAAGTTACTTTTATCTTGACTACAAGCATTAGTGTAAATACTTGCTACAGGGTTTCAATTTTACTCCCGCTGCCAATTCAACAGTTTGTTTGAACATTTTGAAATTAATGTGCCCCAGATGTCTATGGAGTAAATATATATATTAGTTAGCCATCTTCAACTGGTCATCATATATCACATATAAATCATTCTTTAAAGTAGCAATAACCCTTTTACCCTTTTTCTCTATTGTACAGTTATCTCCCCTAAAGGTTACTACATAACCAAGATTAACTAAAGCCCTTACTGATAATAAATTAAATTTCAGTTTAGGTACATATAACATAGTTAAATGTTTGTTTATACAAGAACAATATGCAGTACCTTCACCTGATGCTTTAATCTTCCATCCATTTACTAATGATACGTGTTGTTTACTCATGGACATCTTTACAAACCTTTTTCTATCTTTAGTCATGCACTGTGATGCTCCACTATCAACAACCCACAAATCATGGTTTACAGTTGAATTGCTAGACATAGCTAAACTAACATTCTTCTTAGCCTTCTGGTATTTACTAGTATTCTGTTGTTTTCCCTTCTTACAGAATCTAGCTATATGTATGAAAAACATTTCCTAACAGTATAGGCAGTTGAACACAAATCCTCTTCTTGTGGTTGTTCCTTTCTCAGTTGGTCTCTATGCAGCCGTCTTCTTGCTTCTTCTAACAACCTTCCAGTTATGTCAGTCAATGTCATTATCTCTGGGCAGTACTTCCAGTGAAGATACATAATCATCATAACTTTCCTCCAATGAGGAAAGAATAATGTAAACTTGATGCAGCCCTGAAAATATTAGTTCTTTTTCATGTAGCTCTTGAAAAGTTCTTTTCATGAAGTTTAAATGAGCAAACATATCTCCACCTTTCAGAAGATGTGCTCTAAACAGTTTATGTGTAAGATGTATGTGTGCACCTACACTGTCACGAACATAAATCCTCTTCAAATTCTCCCAACACCTAGCAGGAGACTCTTCTCCACAAATATGGACTAGCTGCTGGTCACTCAGTGTTAGTCCAATTATACAAAGAGCTCGTTCATTGTTCTGTTTAAAGTCAGCAAGCTTCTTGGCATCATCCTCATTTTCTGGATCCCAAGCATTTACATCTGGTGGATCTTAAACTACATTCCATAAACCTTCTCTACGCAGAAGTAGACTGCATTTCATAGACTAGGAAACATAGTTTGTTCCATCCAACTGGGTTATCAGTGATAGACATGTTGAAGTGATTTTTGCCATCTTTATCAGGATAGTAACCCACAATTAAACAGTAAACAGCTGTCGGTATACGGTACTGTGTATTCACACTAATTCTCAATTATCTGAGCCTGGTATGGCCTGGGCCCATAACCAGTGTTGAGGTAATTCCCCATTAGGAGAATGAGTGCATACAGGGAGACATACAGAGAGTAGTGTTGGAATAATACGCACAGAGCACACAGATACACTGTACAGTAAATGTTGGTTTTTACTTCCAGAAAGGTTTAAGCAAAGTCCAAACACAGTCCAAAGTCATTCACAAATAAATCAGTCAGTTTTGCAATCCAGGGATAATCCAAATATCAAAGTCCAGTGTCAAAAACAGTTCAGTATTAGACTTACATTAAATCCAGTAATATCAGTCAATTAGGAAAAATGGAGGAACAGCCATACTTTCCAACAGAAGGAAACAGAAACACACTCACACTCTCTTCTGAGACTCAGACCAAAAAAAACCAGGTTTCTGGCTCCATCTTATGGCCATTTGAGAAACCACACCCAATTGCATGGTCTTGCATTCCCTTAAAGAGGCAGGATTAAAATGTTTATCCTGGTTTATACATTTCTAACCCAAATACCTGTTAGGTGACTTATATTCCTAACAGTACTTGCACACTGGGGCCGGGTCAGTTATCAGTTAAGGTGGTTGTTGAATGACATTATACTACACTGAAATATCATCATTACAAAGGGCACTATTAAGTAGTGGATAGCAGATATCAAATAATAGTAGAGAGGCACTGTTTTAAAGGTGGGAGGGAAACCAATGACATCTTTTGTATCTTTACTTTTTCATATAATAAATAAGAGTCATGTCGTATTTTGCTTTTTGCATTTCCTGAGGCTACTTGGCATACCTTGAACTCCATTTTCAGTTTACTTTTTTACCTGTAATTTCTTACACTATTCCCATTGGTTTGTTGTTTGTTTGTTTATTTTTTTCAAAAATGTGCAATTTTCCATATTTCTTTCTCCTATACACTCTTTCATCCAAGCATAAACCATACTTCATGGCACTTTCTAATGATCTGCACCATCCTCTGAGTAGCAACCAGTTGCATAAAAATTGTCAGCCTTCATTCAGATATTTCAACATTTGTGTCTTCATAACAAATGAATTTACACAGCTAGAGTCCACAGAAGAGCATTAATCCAGAGCTTTATAGCTCACTGAATGATTGAAGGTTTATGGGAAGAAGACATGGGAAACATCTTTGGAAATGTTTTTACTGGAAGGATTAGCCAAGCTTGCATGACATGCTGAGACACAAACTATCCAAATGTATAGCCTAGCCTGTCATGCAGTTCCAACCATATGGATTAGTTTGTGATTCAGCCTGCTACAGAAACTCAGAATGTTGGGGGGAATCTTAGGATGTATGGTTAATCCTGGGTAACCCTTCTCTGTAAATCAGGGCTGTCAAACATTAATTTAATTGAGGGCTGCAGTAGTTGACCTCGGGGGAAGGGGAGCAGAGGGGCATGGACAACTGAGTAGGTGTGGCCAAATGGGTATGCATGGCCAGCTTGATTCCACTCACTGGGCATGGCCAACTGGCTGGGGGTGGCTGGCTGGCTGAGTGTGGACAGTTTAACACTACTCCCCAAACTGTTGGCATATTTCCTCTTTGCACTGGGTAAACCAGGCCAAAGCCACACTGGCCTGATATTTTCTCTTTGCACTGGATAGACCAGGCTGAAGCAATGCAGGACAGCCCCTTATGTTTTCCAGGATGGTCCGCAGGCTGGATCCGACCACATTGTAGGCCAGATGTAGCCCATGGACCTTGACTTTGATACCTCTGCTGTAAATCTTAACTATTTTGTGGTAAATATGTGAGGATAATGAGGAGCTTTCTGTTGCCTGATTCAGCATAGGAACAAGTGGTGGGATTCATCCAGTTCGCACCAGTTTGGGAGAACCAGTTGTTAACTTTCTGAGCAGTTTGGTGAACTGGTTGTTGGAAGAAATCATTAAAGCAGAGAATCAGTTGTTAAATTATTTGAATCCCACCATTGATAGGAACTTATTACCATTGGCCATTTACAAGATGGGCTTTAAAAGTAGCCAAGATGTATGGGTGTCCTTTGATTCCCACAATGGATGAATGGCTGCAAAAGTTGATGAAGTTGGCAGAGAGGGCTAAAATGACTGCTTTGATGAAAGAAAAAAAAACAGTTACTTTTGTTTCTACTTGGAAACCACTTCTGGACTTTGTGCTTGAGAAGGAAAAAAATGAAACTTTGATTTTGGGTTTTACTGATTAGGTAGGTTTGTTGTTATAGAAATGACTAGTTTCTATTGCTATGCAAAAAAAATAAAAAGTTGAAGTTTGATGCTATTATTTTATTCTACTGCACCAAAGAGAATTGGAAGTCAGTGCCTTTTCTTTCTTTTTTCCCTTTTCTCTTTTTCCTTCCCTTGTCGTTCCCTTATTATTTTCTTTTGTGTTTTTTAATTTTCGATTATAAACTGATAAAAAAGGAAAAAAAGATGGGATTTTTTAAAAAAATAACCAAAATGGGGATCCTGATCACACAATTGAAGCCCTGACCCTTTTACATATGTACTGAACTCCAGTGGATACAATGGATTAGGTTGCAAACTGCTTATGAATACCTCTCATAAGTTATGTAGATGGGTGGGAATGTCTAATAGTTTTCCATCATCTTTGAACTAGGATGGAGGTTTAATATCATGCCACTGATCACAACATGTTAATAGTCTACAGAAAGATAATTATGGAGCTGCCAAACAGAAGCTCAGAGACCATATACGAGTTATCATTGATGATCTAACTCAATATTCTCTCCTGTAAATGGTTCTGGCCCTTTCAGATCTCAAACACAAGACCAATTTTGTATCATCTGTTACTTGATGAATTTCTGTATATTCAAAATTTGTCCAGCTTATATTGACATATTTATTAGGGCTACTTTATACAAAGATCCAGAAAGTCATTAGATGCCACCATCTCTCTGCTACTATCAAGTGATCATCTAGATATTTTCAGACAAGATAGGATAGCCCTAACATCTATGAACAAACTGCTAATTCTTGACCCTTCCACCACAAGGAAGTTTTCCTCTGGTCCAGAATGTTAAACCAAACTACTTGTAGAAATGCAAATTTTATTTTGTTGTCAAGGACACTATGATTTGAGCAATCAGGAATGATTTGCCTAAGTATTTCAGGACAGCTGTTTGGGTGGACCATCTTTCCCTGCACACATAATCTAAACAAATCCACTCAATTTACACACAGCATCTTCACTTGTTCAGCCAGTTCAGCATCCTTGTGGGCTGGTTTTCCCATTTCTATATAAACCCTCCACCATCCCCTCCCACTGGCTCCCTCCTTTCCACTAGGATTGACTTTAGATGAAGTTTGAGAGTAACATAACATGTTCATCAAGTCTGCCACTATTTAGATATTCAGCACTTCTCTGCCTTATAATTTTATTTGGTATGAGGGGTTAACAAAGGAGATCCCTTGTGCCTTTTCCTCCAGGATGAACCAATTGATACACTCCTTGATTTTTGGTTCCTGTTCACATCTGATATCTCAAAGTAAAAAGAGACTCTGAAATTGGGAGATGATTCAAATTTGGGTTTATTGCTACTTTAGGATAACACAGGTTTGATACTGAAGAGCAATACTTTCCCCCATAAATGTTCTATATATATCATTGTTACAGGATATTCTGAGGATGAATGGCATCCAGGAAATATACATCTGTATGCATATCCACACAGATGAATGTCCCCAAGCATTCAGGGTAGTGGGTGGGATGCCGGTTTGTGTTTGCTGAAAAATTGAAAAGAGAAAGGACAGCAGGAGAGGGGAAGAAAACCCCACTATTGCCTCCAAAGCAAAAATGAGCATGCTCCTATGAATTTTTCAAAGAAAATATTTCTGGATTTACAAGTAAGTGTTCCTATACAGATATGCTGCTTGCTATTAGACCAACAGTGGAACAAGCTTATTCGGTGTCCTAAACTTTCTAAACTTTTGAAAGGAAGAAATAATTGCACAGCCATGTCTGGGTTGGGGAAGAGGGATTTAGAAACCTGGCTCAACATTTGAACAACAGCCATGTGGCACTAATGAGCAAGTGCCAACATAATGAGCTGAAAGCAAACTCTTTTAATCAAATGAGCTTGTTGGATGCTCTTGCCAAGAAAGAAAGATTATAAATGCAAAGTTAATTCCAAATCAAACACAGAACTCATATAACAGTAGTCTAGAATCAATACACATGACGTAAGCCCCTCATCCATAAACTTTTTGGTACCCTGCTGACTGCTGTAATGGGTGAAAAACTAATTTGCTGGAAGACCATTCCATATTATCCATTGTATGTCTAACAGTACTATCCATGCTATTGGGCCACGGTATTCCAAGTGGATAGAATTATGAAAATGTTTATAGAAGCCCACGAGATCACACAATGAAATTATCATGGTTGGCTGTGTATTGAGCTTTTTTCCCCCAGTATATTAGCATTATGCTAGCACAAAAACTGGCCAATCCTTTAATGTCATAAGGACATAAATGGAAATATCTAATAGCCAAAGAAAAATGCCTAGAAACATACAATGAGGGCACAAATAGAATGAATGTTGTTTTACATATATAAAATGGTCGAAAACTGATCGGCTTCTATCCTTCCTGATTTTGGCCAGGCCTCATATTAATCCATTGTCTTTGCACCTACTATGAATTTATATAATGATTAAGTCTGTAAGTTTCTCCATTCAAGTGATACTTCTAGTAAGTAATATAAGCAAGACAGAGATCTAATGATTAGAGAACAGTTCACATTCTACCTTGTCCTCAAGTTACCCTTCCCAGAATTACAATATTGTCACCAATTTATGCAGAACAGAAGGAGACTTTTCATGATTGTTTGAATTAAAGACATATATCCAATATTTTAGTTGATTATCTAAGAAACTAAGCAGAGGTGGCTCTGGTTAGGGATTAGATGTGAACCTCTTTGAAACTCCAGAACTGTTGGCTATCTTGGAAATAAAAAGTTTTGAAGTGAGTATATGCACGCTATTAACTTCTCTTAGAAAGTTTTGCCTCAACAGAACAATTTCTCAATCTGTTTTTGTCCATCTTGAATACTGAATGATTTGTTTTGATAAAAGAGACACACATATTTTAAATTGAACATAGTTTCTAGAGTCATAAGAATTTTGTCTTCTGGTTCGAACAGAGGTGACAAAGAGGGTGTCATAAGGCTGCTGATTCGATTCCATTGAGTGTGCTTTTTTTATTGTGTTTTATAAATCATCCTGCATAAGTGTAGGAAGTGAGAAATCTCTGTTTTTCTCTTAGAACAGCTTGATTTTAAAAGTCCGATTTAATATGTTTCAAATGTCTGGATGAAGGAAGCCGAATCATATATTTTATGCACTTGCATATAAATTGCATATACATGGACATTCAAATCCTGGGTCATGTACTGTCTGCTAATTCACAATACAACTGATATGTGTCATTTTAAACTGTTCATAAAAACTTATAGCAACCAAGAGAATCGATTGATACTGAGATCATCAATCCATCTAACCAGGGATGGGCTTCAAAAATTTTAGCAAAGGATTCTCTGCCTGGTTCCTGGGTGGGTGTGGCCATGGTGGGTGTGACCTAGTCGGACTCCTGCACCATGGGAGGGGGGGAGTTTTTGCTCTCCCTGGGCTCCAGAGGTTTTCCTTGAGCCACGAGGACGGTGAAAACAGCCTCCCAGGAATCCAGATGCGCTCTGGAAGCTAGAAATAGGCCCATTTCCAGCCTTCCAGAACTTTTGGGAGGCCCGCTTTTTACCCTCAATGGTTTTATCAATGGTTAGAGATAAGAGGTAGAAATTAGATGAAGAAAGAGAATTGTTATGTTCAAATTAAACATTGTTTATAACTAATAAATATGCTAATATAATCAATAGGATTATAAATAAGCTAATATAATGATAAATATGGTTAGAAATAATTTTGTTTTATTGTTACTATTTTTATCAGTGTATATATTGCTATTTCTTTTTTCTTTTCTTTTGTAAAATGGTATGCCTGGTCAATGCATTATATTTAATATATATATAGAGAGAGAGAGTTCGTCAGATGAGATTCTGCTAAAACGTTGCTACAACTTTAGAAGCACAACTACAATGACGTGGGATAATATATATATATATATATATATATATAT
>BLBF01000042.1:10873552-10899635 GCA_015471245.1 Laticauda colubrina | reverse complement strand
AGCAGCCATCCCTTCACACGGAGCCAAGCTGCACTAAAAGCCTCCAACACAAGAACAGACTGTTGCCAGCCAATCAAAGCCACAAAACAGACAGAAGAAACCAGGAACACCAATCAATCAAACTCCAAGTCCAATGAACACAGGTCCAGGCTCCCAGCCAATCAGAATAGACCAGCCTCAAATTTAAAACCAGGAGCTGTAAGACCCATATCCATACAGAAGCCTGATGATGGCAGATGAGATTCTGCTGAAACGTTGCTACAACTTTAACAGAACTACAATGACGTGGTATAATACCCGAAGGAAGCTAAACAGCACACATGTAAGTACCCGCGAAAACCTAAGAAAACAAGTATATATGCATATATGCGTATATGTATATGTATATGTATATGTATATGTATATGTATATGTATATGTATATGTATATGTATATGTATATGTATATGTATATGTATATGTATACGGATCTTTGGTTATTCGGGTTTTCTCCAGCATAGAATTGGAAGTATCCAGGCAATGTTTTGATGAAGTCTCATTCATCATCTTCAGGCTTATTTCTTCAGCTCTGTGCTTCTCAGAGTAATGTGAGCTTGCAGCTGCTTCTTCCTTTTAACTGCAAGTGTGGTTGTGACTTGATTTGTTGGGGGTTTCGCTGTGTTCTGATTGGTAGGTGGGTTGGCTGTGTTCTGATTGGCTGGGGGTGTGTTCTGTTTAGGTGGGGGCTTGGTTGTGCTCAGGTTAGTCTTAGTTGCTGGGAGATTTGAGCTGGTGAGCTGTGGTCCTGTTGTTTGGCTTCGTGTTCGTGGCTGTGCCACATCTTCATGGTGAGTGAGAGTCTTTTTTCTACATGGAAATGTGGTGGTAGCATCTTGTGTGGCACTTGTGGGTGTGGGTCTGGTATCATTCTTCATGTGAGGTACTCGTTTATTAATGAGGGCAGGTTTACAAATGGTTGGTAGGCAGGAGTTATCATCTCGTTTATTCATGCTGTGTGGCTGTTTTTCTATCTCTATGGCTTCCCTGATTATTCAGTTGTTGAAGTGTTTGGTTTTGGTGATAGTTCTGGCAGAACCGAACACACAACTGCCAAAACACTAATTGCCAGAACCAAATGCCTGGTAGACAAGACACATATAAAGACTGAACTATGCACCCTGACTGAAGTATTGAAAGCCAACGGCTTCCACAAAAAGAAAATCACCAGCTTCATGCACAAAAACACACCAAGACATAACAGAGACCAAGAAGATCAACAGACCCATGGAACAGCTGTCCTGCCCTACATAAGAGGTACTACAGACAAAATCAGTGAGATACTACACAGGCATCACATCAAGACTGCCTTCAAAACAGACAAAAAAATAGCAGTCATCCTTAAAAACCCCAAAGACAAAATTGACCTGGAAAACCAAGGCATATACAAAGTTCCCTGTGCATCATGCCCGGCCACATACATTGGACAGACCAATAGAAGAATAAGTACCCGCCTAGATGAACACAAAAATACAGTAAAAAAGCTGGAACACACCTCCTCACTAGTCAAACACATGAAAACCACAGGTCACAACATGAACATCAATGGCACTAAAATTCTAGCCACTATAGAAAACCCCAGCCACAGAATCATCAGAGAAGCCATAGAGATTGAAAAAAGACCTGAAAGCATGAATAGAAGAGATGATTCCAGCAGACTGTCAATCATTTGGAAGCCTGCACACTCAAATAGAAAGATCTCCACACCACAAACCAGGCAAACACCTGAGCACAAACAGACTCCCTCTGATGCCTCCAACTCGAACACCCCCCCACCAGGCACCCAGGTGAAACCTGGCTTCCTAATGGATAGGAGCCGTCCTTTCACATGAAGCCAAGCTGCACTGAAAGCCTCCAACATAGGAACAGAGTGTTGCCAGTCAATCAAAGCCAAAAAACAGACAGAAAAAACCAGAAACACCAATCAATCAAACTCCAAGTCCAGTGAACACAGACTAAAACTGCCAGCCAATCAGAATAGGCCAGCCTCGAATTTGAAACCAAAAGCTGTGAGACCCACATCGATACAGAAGCCTGATGATGGCAGATGAGATTCTGCTGAAACGTTGCTGCAACTTTGAAAGCACTACAATGACGTGGCATAATACCCAAAGGAAGCTGAACAGCACACACACACACATATATATGTATGTGTGTGTATATATATATATATATATATATATATATATATATATATATATATATATATGTGTGTGTGTGTGTGTGTGTGTGTGTGTGTGTGTGTGTGTGTGTGTATAAAAGATCAGGAATACTATGTGACCTAAAATTCCTATGCAGCTGCAGAAACAACAATGTAACACCAACCTGCTTCAAATTAACATTTCATAAGAACACAGCAGCTACCAAACGTATCTTGAAAAGAACAGAGATATCTCTTCTCAGAAATGAAGTTCACAGTAAATGATTCCAATTAGATCAGTTAAACAAAGATTTGCTAGCACAACACCTGGAATTGAGCAGCAAAATTCACCCTCTACTTTCGGATAAGATAAAACAACTTACAACTTGGAGAGTGAAACTGAAACCACTTACAAAAATGAAAAACTCTTAAAGAAAGTAAAGAAATTGGAACATTACAAGAAAACCCACAACAACTCAGACAAATGAAACAATTAGTATATAACGTTTCCAACAGAGAATTCAACAAAACAGAAACAGATGTCCTATCCAAAGGATTCAATTATGCCATAGCACCCAAAAAAATCCCCACAGAATCTATCACATGTGCAGTAGAATCCAGCCTAACCAAATTAAATACAGATGAAGCTGACAGAATAAGACACCAGGTTACTCACATCTTAAGCACAACAAAGCCACCAAGAAATAATTTGCAAAAAGTTGAATTCAGAGCATTACAAACCCTGAAAAATGATAACAGCATAATAATACTCCCAGCAGACAAAGGAAATGCCACAGTAATAATGGACAGAAAAGACTACGAAACAAAATTGACAGACCTACTCCAAGACTCCACATACAAACCTATAAACACAGACCCAACCACATATCTAGAAAAATTAACCAAGAAGAAAATTATAACCAGCCACATAAGCAAAGAAATCCAACAGACGATCATCCCAAGAGAAAAATCTTCTAGATGCCCCAAATTATACGGCCTCCCAAAAATACACAAAGAAGGCATACCTCTCAGACCCATAGTCAGCTCCATAGGAGCACCATTATAAAACCTAGCTAAATACTTAGCAAAACAACTACAGCCCCATGCTGAAACCGCAGCTTCATATGTACAAAACTTATACCACTTCTTATAAATGATCAAAGATCTACACGTGGAACAAGATCTGCTTGTACATTTCGACGTGGTTTCACTATTCACTCAAGTCCCAATAAAAGAAACTCTTGAAATCACCAAAAATAAATACCAACCAGCCAAAGACCTCATGGAACTAACAGAACACTGCCTAACCAACACTTATTTCATATACAAAGGACAAAGATACAAGCAAATTGAAGGAGCCCCTATGGGATCACCACAGTCACCCGTCATTGCAAACCTGTTCATGGAAGAATTCGAATCCCGAGCCCTGGCTAATGCCACCCACAAACCCAAACTATGGCTAAGATACATCGATGGCACATTTGTGATTTGGCCCCATGGGAAAAAAAACCTAAACAATTTCCTAACACACCTAAACAACACTCACCCCAAAATCAAGTTCACCATGGAAACGGAAATAAAAAAACAACTACCATTCCTAGATGTACTAATCTACAAAAGAAAAGATGGCACACTGGGACACACCATATACCAGAAGAAAACACACACCAACCGCTACCTCAACGCCCAATCCCACCACCACCCAGCACAGATAAATTCCATGGCGAAAACACTAATTACCAGAACCAACCGCCTGGCAGATAAGACACATATAAAGACTGAACTATGCACCCTGAGTGAAGTATTGACAGCCAATGGCTTCCAAAAAAACAAAATCACCAACTTGATCCACAAAAACACACCAAGACATAACAGAGACCTAGAAGATCAACAGACCTATGGAACAGCTGTCTTGCCCTACATAAGAGGTACTACAGATAAAATCAGTCAGATACTACACAGGCATCACATCAAGACTGCCTTCAAAACAGACAAAAAAATAGCAGCCATCCTGAGAAACCCCAAAGACAAAATTGACATGGAAAACCAAGGCATATATGCAATTCTCTGTACATCATGCCCGGCCACATACATTGGACAGACCACTAGAAGAATAAGTACCCTCCTAGATGAACACAAAAATGCAGTAAAAAAGCTGGAACACACCTCCTCACTAGTCCAACACATGAAATCCACAGGTAACAACATCAACTTCAATGGCACTAAAACTCTAGGCACTATAGAAAATACCAACCACAGAATCATCAGTGAAGCCATAGAGATTGAAAAAAGACCTGAAAGCATGAATAGAAGAGATGATTCCAGCAGACTGTCAATCATTTGGAAACCTGCACTCTCAAATAGAAAGATCTCCATGCCACAAAACAGACAAACACCTGAGCACAGACAGACTCCCTCTGATGCCTCCATCTCAAACACCCCCCACCTGAGCTCAGACAGACTCCCTCACTTCTTCATGGGTGAGGAGTCTGGAAGTGTAGGGCTTCATGAGGTAGGTTGTGAGGGAGAAGGCGTCATCTCCCACGATGAAGTAGCGCACATTTTGAGTGTCGTTGAGCAGGGGTTCTGGATCTGGGAAGCCCATGATGAGGTTGCCTCCCAGCTCCTTCTTGAGGTGACTAGCATTGTATACCTGGGCATCTGAAGATGAGCCGTTGCCTGAAGCATCGATGTACACGAACTTGTAGTCAGCATCGACCATGGCGAAGAGGATGATGCTGAAGAAGCCCTTGTAGTTGAAATAAGTGGACCCCGACTTGTCTGGAGCTTTGCAGGCCACGTGCTTGCCATCTATGGCTCCAACAGTGTGTGGGAAGTTCCACTTCTGATACCACTGCTCTGCAACTTTCTTCCATCCTTCTTCAGTGGAGGGGTACTAGAGGAGCTCCTCCTTGTATTCTTCAATGATGGCCTGCACCACTTCTCTGACCACAATGCTGATGGTGTTGGATGGCACCCTCCAGCCATTCTGCATGCTCCTTTAGGAGGTCCCTGAGGCCAGGTGGTGCAGAGTGAGCGCCACCTCGAGCCCAGGTTCCAGGCTGGGCCGGAAGCTGGTGTTTGCCTTAGTCAACCTGGGTGTCAGCCACTGCACAACTTCGTCAAACATGGCTGGAGGCATCCTCATGAAGTTCTGGAACGCCCGAGTGTCTTCGTTCCTGAGCTTCATCATCAGCTTGTTGTACAGTCCGTCCTCTGCTCTTCTGGCGAACCATCTTCGGATCCAGACTCTTTTTGGGTGGCTCCTTTTCTTCTCGCAGTAGAGTTCACAGAGCCTGCAGATGGCTTCACACTGATGCAGAACGATGGTGGCTGCCGAAAGGACTTTATTACAATCCACGGTGGACATGACTGGCTGCTGTGGAAGAGGAAGAGTCAGATGAAGGCTGCAGAGGTCTGCACTGCTGGGCTGCTGTTCTGAAAGTGAGATGCAGGCGAGTTGCTCCCTCTTTTTATAGGCAGTATAGATTTTCCGCTAGGCATCCTCTAGGCATCTTCTAGACATCCTTAATATCCAAGATAGGTCCCCTCTGTGAATGTTTTTTCCATTTTAAACGCTTTGTTTCCGTTCTGCATCTGCTGGGCATCCATTCGGCATTTGTTCTGCGTCCGTTCTGCTTCCTCCCTGCATCCAGGCGGATGGAGTTCCGCGGATGCGTAGTGGACGCCTAGCAGATGCGTAGCGGATGCAGAACGGACGAACTGAATACATTTTCCATGCAAAAGTTTTGGGCAGCCCAAAACTTTTGTCGTGGATGAAACGTCCATAAACGGATGCTGGACGGATAGAGAGGAAGCCAAACGGAGGCAGTGAGTACATCGCATTTTCGAATGGATGGCAAGGTTTTTTTGTCTGTTTTACATCCTCTTTGCATCCGTTGGTTCAGTGTGACTTGGGCTTTAGCTGGGTATTGTGTGGGAAATATGCATACAGGGAGATGCCACCTTACTGGAATGGCACATGTACACTCGGGTATGTGATACCGGTGATATATAAACTTGAATGCCTTCCCCAAGGCCAGATATGTAATAAAAGAGACTCAGAATCTGGCCTTACCCAGAGACTCTGGACCCAAATCTCCCGTGGTCTAATAACACCATTGGGAGTAGCCATGAACTACCGAGATATACATATTCTGAATAAATTCATGGTAACAATGTTCAATGATACAATAAAGAATATTAAAATTATCAACACCAAGCTTTCTGACGTAAGAGAGGTTGCTCTACAAAATAAGTATGCTTTATACATTGTATTAGCTACAAAAGGGGGTGTGTGTGCTCTGATTCCTTCACATTGCTGTGTATACCACCATGATTTCCAAACCAATATTACAAAGACAGTAAAAGTAATGGAAGAACGTATTCGCTCTAATCCATTATCACAAAGAGGTGACTCCTCATTGCAAGACCTGCGGGGAGCAATATGGTCTTGGCTTCCCAGTTCCACTTGGTTTAGATCTACCATAATGGGAATTATATTGATTATTATAGGCTGTGTATTGTTGTGTTGTTGTGTTCAGTGTCTCCCTGGTGCAATAACAACATGTGGAAAGATAGGGAAATCCTTGGGTTCAAGATTTAAGAATAAGCAGGAAGCAGAACCTCTAATGATGTATCAGAGAGAAATCACTCTGAAAGAAGCAGAGGATCTGCTACTTGAGATTGAGACAAGAGTGGAAAAAGAAAAAGGGGGGATTGTGAGCAGAACCGAAGTCATGTTGGATGGCCCATTGAATTAAATAAGGAAGTGTGTCTCAAACTCAGTAACTCTGCTAAATAAGAAAGTGTTCCAGTTTGTGCACAAGAGAAAAAAAACAAGATGAGGCCAGAACAATGAGGAATTGTAATAAAGTGCTGAGGTGTCAGAAACCATGTAACTGCTTTTGCTAGATAGGAAGCCAGCATAAACCTTCAAAATATATGTGTCAATTTGAAAACAGAAAGAATGTGAGCCAAGCCCTTGTACGAGGGGGCGGACAGCTAGGGTATAAAAATGCTGCCTGAATTTTGCTCTGTGTTCCTTTAATGCCTGAGGGAACTCGTCTCTGCAGACACGTGAATAAAACCTTGTTTTCCTTGGATCAACGAATCTTTTGGTGGTTTTTTTGTCTGCTTCCACCTCACACTCTGAATTGTACATCCCTCAACAGCCTTCTAGTTCTGTAATTCTCCAACTCCTCTTGCTAAGTAAAAATTCTATAACTTGAAATCCAACCTTTTGTAGAGGATGTAGAGAATCGCTTGAAAGAACATGGGAAATTCTATCTTCATATCTTCATATGACTGCACAGTGTTAAAATTAGATAGAAGTATGCTGTGAATAATCTAGTCAGTCTGTCTGTGAGCCAATCTACCCCTTTCTATTTTATTTACTAAACATAGAACAAATTGTGGTGCTCAGAGTCATAGTCCTCTTGGGCAATACTGTTTCCCCATGAATTCAAAGAGGCTTGTTCAAAACCTTAGTACCAAGCTTTGCAAGGCTGACGTGCTCAGGAAATAAGAACCACTGGGATTTCTGAGAAGATTTGTGTTACCAGTAGGAAAATAAAACAAATCTTGAAAATTTATCAAAGCAGTTCTCCTACTCAACTTATATATAGTGGAATTAAGTGGAATTGCTTTGAGTTTCTTTCTCGTGTTTTGAGTTTCTTTCTCATCCCATTCTTTTGACCTGAGGTCTTTTTTTTTTGTTTGTACAGTCCATTTTCCTCTATTTTTCCAGCTTATATTAAACTGTTCATCATAGTGAATCAAAATCTGCATTTAGCAAATCAAACTATGACACTGAAGAAGTTTGATATCATCCCTATCTGTGCTCTCCTCAGTTTTCATTGTAATTTTTGGTAATGTATCTCATAATTTGTACAGTGCTATCTGGGTATTATTTCTGAGAATTACCTCTCCTTCCTTGAGTTCCTGTTGATAGCATAGATCATATCAGCATCTGATCTGAAAGGACTTTATTATAGTGTGAGAGCCATGAAGAAGGGTGAAGTACCACAGAGCCACTGATGGAAGTACTCAAGCCAGCTGTTTGAACTCAACACTTTTTTAATATTAAAAATATCTCACATTATAATGAGTGGCATTTAAGATGCAATTATTTTCATAGAAGTAACATGGATGAACTTTGTACATAAGATGAATAAAATCTTGAATATCATTTTTTTTAGACAAAGCAGTTACAGTGGAGATTTTTGTGCATGAGGAGGTAGGTGGATTGCTTATCTCTGCTGCTTACCATCTGTGGTGTACACAAATCTATATGTGTTCAAGTCACATATGAACTGGAGAGCACTGCAGCAGAAAAATATTTTATTTATTTATTTGATTTATTTATTTATTTGATTTATATATTAACAAAAATGAGAACAAGAATAAGAGAATAAAAATACATGACAGGGACAATAGGCACATTAGTGAACTTATACATGCCCCTTCTACTGACCACTTAAGTATGAAATAAGGTATACAGAAGTCAATTTGTGACTGAAACTGAAAATTTATAGCTGAGACAACTGAATCAGATACAGCATTCCAGACTTTGACAACGCTATTACAGAAATCATATTTTTACAGTCAAATTTAGAATGATTTACATTGAGTTTAAAGTTGTTGTTCATTCCTGTATTATTGCAATTAAAATAGAAAAAGTTATTTGCAAGTAAAACATTACTACCCTGTTTCTTCAACAATACGGCCTCCCCCAGTAGGAAGTCCCAGCATGTTTTATAGGCATGAAATGAAATTAAGCCCCTCCCCCCAAATTAAGGCCTATATTAAAACATGTAAAATGGGGGGGAATGGTGGGAGTGCTTGCCGTTAGGAAGTACTTTTGTTGCACACCCGGATATGGTGCTGCCTATGTTGACCCTGATACAAAGTGACCCATCAACGCTGAGGTCAATATCCAAGCCGTCGCCGCCCACCCGCCCAAAGATGCAAGAGAGGCAATTAAGTCACCCTCAAAAAGACAGCCTAGCCATTTTTTCAGGGCTCAAAAAAAAAAAAAAGACTCTGCCTTATTATACGAGAAACACAATACATACAATTGTTCTGACCAAGGCTTTCTGAGATAGTAACAATCACATGCTGTTCCCAAAAACCTTGGCCCTGGTCCCATCTCTGTGTCGGATGCAGATCTCTTGTCCAAGTCCTTCCCAGACTCCAGGACTGGCCCATGTTTGACTCTGCTGGCATCTTCGCAGGGTGCCAGTGGGCTACAAAAATAATTTTGTATGCAATACCTAGATCTGACTGCAAGCAACACAGTTCTAAGTTATCCAAACTAAGAATTTCGAACTTAGTAGCATAAGGAATTATATTGTGTAAGGAAGAGTGCAAGCCTTTTGTCTTACTTCTGAACCTGCTCAATTGTACTGATGTCAGATATATGGTATATCTAGTTAGAGGAAGGACTTCTTTCCATCAAAATATTCAGTCCCATATTTGCTTTGCTGAGAAGCAAGAGTCACATCAGGTTTTTTTGACACATGTTTACATTTGACAGACAACGAGACTGAGCAGTGGTTTTCAGTCATTTTATTAATGAAAGGTATTGATAAATTGATTTTCTGTCCACTGTGGTCCTTCAAGCAATGTACTTTTTTTAAAAAGTGCAATAAAATCAAGGAGAAACAAACAAACATTCAAACAAGCTAAAGGCATTGTTATGTATCTATTCAAAATAGATTCCAAATGGAATCTATTCAAAATAGATTCCAAACTCAGCCAGAATTTGAGGGTCAGAGGCTCAGATTGCAAGGTTTACAATTCAAAGCACAGGGCGTGGAAGTTAACAGGTGATTTTCATCAGTGAAAAGCTTCTGATTGCTGCTCAATAGAAGTAGCTCATTTAGTGGGGTTAGTCTCCTTTCATATAAGAAATCTGATGGGCTTTGTTTTACTCTCTTTGCAGCCTACTGAACTCTTGCATTGGGAGGGTGGTAATTCCATCATCTTTACAGAGCAATGACAACTGTGTCTGCTGTTTGTTGTTTTGCCCTCCTTCTTTTGCCTGCTCAGGTAGTGCTGGAGATGGCTGCTTATCATTTGTCAGTATGTCTGAATCTGACTCTGGCACTGAATGCCCTTTGTTGATCCCCTCCTCTGATTTCAAATCTGAGCCCATCAGGACTATGGATCCCCAAACTCTCTTGATTAATGGAGGAGCTGAAGGAAATGTAACAGGTGAAGAGATACATGGAGTGTGCAAAAAGAGTGAACCTGGAGGCTAACAAAGCATTAAGCTGACTGGATGCAAATTAAAACTACTAATAAAACCACTAAACCACTTACATTATGGCAGTAAGCATAACAAAATTTCAGCATTTGTCTGGCTTTATGGCATCTATGGATAACCAATCTAGCTCTTGGTTGGTTATCTTGGTTCTTGGGACAACTAGTTTGCCCCCCCTGTATTTTAGACCCATGTCTGATCTAGTTGACTAAGGCTTCCCAGGATTCCCAACCATGGGGGATATTTTTTGTTTGATCTCCAACGTTCAAGTTTGGAGGCTGGGAATGGCAGCACAGTTTTATACAGTATTACGTACTTTCATCTGGAGCCAGTTCCAGCCACTGTTGATGTGGGGGAGAGGATTTTATGGGGTTGCTGTTTTATGGGGTTGCTACAAGGCTCAGAACTCTCCCCACTTCTGTTTACTTGAAACCACTAGGTAACAGCACCAGTTGAGTTATCATCAATATGCGGGTGATACCCTTCTTTTCATTCTAATGAAAAGAAGGATTAGGGGTAATATGATAGCAGTGTTCCAATATTTGAGGGGCAGCCACAAACAAAAAAGGGTCGACATATTTTCCAAAGCACCAGAAGGCAAGAGAAGAAACAATGGATGGAAACTTATCAAGAAGTGAAGCAACCTAGAAGTAAGGATAATCTTCCTAACCATGAGAACAATAGAGTGGCTTACCTTCAGAAGCTGTGATGTACATCTGGAGGTTTTTAAGAAGAGACTGGATAGCAAAGTCTGGAATGATATAGGGTCTCCTGCAGGGGATTGGACTAGATCTCCCAAAGTCTTTCAACTATGTTATTGTGTTTATATCTTCACTCCTAGCTGACCAAATAACGTCATGGAGATTCTATCTTCATGTCTCGGTGCTGTATAAACTTGGATGGGAAAGCATAACCTTGGGATCAGCCTTAGCAAGGTTGTCTCTCAGTTTTAGGGCTTCCAAGTTCCAGAGATTTTCCATTATCATCCATAGTGATTCATTGTGTTTTTATGTCTGCCTTTGCCAGTTTAAACTCTAAGACAATTATCTTCATCTCTGGTTTTCCCCTGCTATTCGTTTGGCTATTATTTCATTTTCCTTGGCTATACATGAAAAAAAAAAATGCCCCAAGGAATTGTCAGGAGATGCAAAGGAACTTGAAAATCTGATTTCTAATTTGTTTTGATTCCTCAAAAAGTGTTTAGTTGTCAGCAATGAACAAGAAGTCTGATGTTTACTGCTCTGTTCTGCATCAAACAAGTCTCAGAGAAGTTATTCTCCCCCGCCACTTTGCATAAAGTTCCAAAATGATGCATCATATTCTTTTAAATTATTTTGAAACAGAAAGAGAATCTTAAAAAAAACAGAAAGTAATATTGCACTTGTGCTGTTTCCTTTATTTTATGTTGTTTTGCATTTTTATAGCCATTTATGGAAATGGTAACTTGTGTGAGAGAGACATGAAAGGATACCAGTTCAGAAGAAAAAAAATCAGCTGGTGAGTATTCAATTTTGTAGCACACCTCAGGAAATTGGGACTCTACATGATATGTACTTGCTCTATTGCCAAGTGATAATCCCACTTCACATTATTATGTCAGGAGGAACAGGGATAAGTCTGGTCTCTTTATACTAATCTCAAGATTTCAAGTCAGAATTTGCCAGAGAAAATTACACTCACCCTTTCAAATAAAGCTCTGACTTAATCTCCCCTTTCAGTTTTTACTCCAGTTTTATTCCCAAAGTTCCCTCACGCATCCATTCTGATTAAAACAGCTCTGGTTGCTCTGAATTTTCTGTGAGTTACCTCCTTATTTACTGGCCATATTCTGTTTATAGATTAGTAAATCCCATTAGAAGATCTGAATGAATGCACTTCTCTCAAAATGAACGCCTATATTAACAGTGCTGAATATTAGATCCCCGAAGGGAATGACTGGTCATCTTGAAAGGGACAGACAAGAAGCATGGTAGAGAATGCCCATTGCTCTGCTTTAGAAGGATTATTCTCATTTTCCAAGAACTCGTCTTCTCAGGAGTTGAGCAAACGGGAATAAAAAGAAAGAAATAACATCACTGACATTATGAGTTCAGTGCAAAATAAAGAATATGTGCATAAGAACTAAAGAATGCTTCAGTAATTTTGACTAAAGCGAACAGGCAACTAGGTCTGGAAAATGCACAAGCAATGAATGAAGAAATTAGCATTCAAATCTACCTTGTCTCAGGATGTAGAGGTTCCACTGAGACATCAGGACTTATAATACATTACTAGATCCTTCTTCCGTGACTTTATTTTATCACCTTCTAAAGCCATTTAAGCCAAGACCCAACACACTTAGGTGGGAGAATGTGGCTATAAAACTGATCTATAGTAGTGAGATCATACTATCATTCATAACTTTCCTTTCAAGATAGTTTTCAATCCCTTGGTGCTGTTTTTTCTTTTTTCTTGATCTTGATCCACAATTTTCATCTCTTTCCATTCCTTCCTTTGTGCACTTCATTTCAATGAAGTTCTCTTTCTCCAAACATGAAGAGACTTTTTCCCAACCTTATGCTTTTTATCCAGAGACATTAGCACCAGAGGTGGCATTCTAGCGTTTCAGCCCGATTCTGCTGAGCCAGTAGCAGTGATGAGCAGTGGAGACTGAACCAGTTCTCTCCACCACTCTGCTGTTGGACCCAGCCACCCCTCAGGCTCCCATACTCCCCTTTGAATTTGAAGCGGAACTGCTTTGCACGGCACAGAAGAGTGACACACGGCAGCTGATGAAGCGACTGGGATCGTGCAAGCTTGCAGGAGGTTGGTTAGAATGCCTCTGTATCTGTGCAAATACCACCATGCCTGCGCAAAGTATGCATTTGGTGTGTGTACGTGCATGCAAAGTATGTGCACATGTGCAAAGCACGCCCATCAAGCCATGCCCACCGAACCAGTGGTAAAAATATTTGAATCCCACTACTGATCAGCACTTTTCAGAATTTTAAGCCAGTTTAGTAATCACTTTCTTTCATCTCAGTTCCTAAAACAGATCTAAAAATCATACAATAAAGTACAGGAAAAGTAGAGTTTGCAAAGAAGTTTTCTCAGAATGGAACAACTTATGAGCAGAAATAGATGCTGTATTCCCACCATTCATCTTCTATACTATGTATTTGAGGTTCAATAACCCATTTTTCTCTGCTCTTTTCTGGTATCATCAAATCTAGGGTATCTCTCATCTTTGCTTTGGCTACCATGAAGAATAGAGAAATATGAAGCATATTAACAAGGGAACATGAAATAAGTTCTATCCCCTCAGATCTTTGATGGCAGTCAATACTTGACACAGACAGATGTGTGGAAAATGTTCTAAGTTCTGAGTCCTACATAAACTCTTTTTTGCTGAGGATCTGGAGTGATTGCTCATGTTCCAACAAGTATGAAGCAGAATAGTTTTAGATCTTTGGCCAAGGAATTTACATTTTCCCTTTTCAAAATTAAATATATTGCTGCTCTGTTTCTGGAACTTGTAAATATGAGAGTATTTTTTAAAAAAGAATAATGTGAATGGTTTATATTTAATTCCATTTGGGGAAGTTGACCCTGACCTGCTCACTTTAAAAAAAAAAAAAACAGAATTGGCACAATGTAATTCCTTTTTTTTTCTCCTTGCCCATCTGTGATTTCCAAGATTTTGAGGTTTATACTTCGCAACCTTTGTTTCCACAACCTGCAGTATTTATTTCAAAGCAGAAGTTAAGTCACACTCATCTCCCTCTGGAGACAAGGAAGGCAAAAAGATTTGGCTGCACCCCAAAAAGTGCAATAACCCCCCCCCCCCAAAAAAAAGTAATGATCCCAATACAAATGGAAAACAATACCTTGGTTCTTGAAACCCATCGTTTTTACTCCCTTTTAACAGCCAAAAGATTTACAGAAAAGTATACAACCACCATTTTTCTTATGTTATATTGGACACTTCATGCTTTTAAAAGGATAACAACACAGGGCAAGCTGAGATACTTCTTACTTTTTTTTTTTTAAGGAATGTACTGAGAGTTTCTGTTTTGTTCTGTTGTTGTTTTAAATAAAAACCAAAAAGAAAAGTGAAATGATGGATGTCCAGCTGCTCTGGATTATGGGGAAATGGTCATAGGATCTGTAACTCTGCTTGGCAATGTATCTTTCTTGCTTTAAATTATCAGTATCAGCTTGATATAAAGAGCAATTTAAGAGTCTGCTGGAACAAGGGGATAGGGAAAAGAAACAATGAAAAGGGGGGGGGGGTTTACCATCATGGACAAAAATATTAGGTAGAAATGCTTTGCTTTTAAAAATGTCCAGCTGCAAAACTCCCTAGAAACATCTCTTCTCACCTGGAAGCCCCTTTGTCCTTTAAACTTATGCAACTCCAGTGATCCTGTCTGCAGGTAAGACTCAAAGGGACACACCTGAATTTGTTGGATCCACTTGAATGGGGTAGATGGGGAAGACCATCTTCCCCAGTCCAGTTTATTCTTACACTGAAACAGAAGCCTTTATGGACAATTTCTCGATGATCATATACATGGCAATGCATCAGGAGATTGCTTGGGATTGTCTAAAATATGGGTCCCCAAACTTGCCAACTTTAAGACTTGGGGACTACAACTCCCAGAATTCCTCAGCCATGTTTAAAGTTGGCAAGTTTGGAGACCTCTGGTCTAAAACAAGAGTTCCAGCATTAACTATGGCCTTTTGTCAGAATATTCATGAACTGGCAGAGACATGGTTAATAAGGTCAGCCAATGAGAGCTGAATTGGGAGCTGAAACTTAAAGAAAGAGTCTGGGCATGGCTTAAGGCTCGGTCGGTCCCACTGGCCAACGGATGCAAAACGTATGCAAAAAGGACAAGCGGACGAGCAAAATTTCGGGGGTGGCTCCATCCGTTCTCATCCGCTCTCAAAAGTGGAGAAAATTTGCATAAACAGAACGGAAAAGAATGGAAAGGAACGGACGGGGGTAGTACATAGCGAGGATGTTAAGCAGATGTTTGTAGAAAGCCTAGCGGATGACAGCGGATAGAAGTGGATGACACATCCGAAGGGTTTCCAGGGGAGAATTCCGAAGTGGACGTATAGCGGAAGGAGCGGATGCGTAGCAGATGACGCGGATGCATCACGGACGCCTATAGGATGCATAGCGAATGCATAGTGGATGCATAGCAGATGCAAAGCGGATGCAAAGCATTCACTGTGCATGCAGGGAGTATGACTTGCGTCAGCTCCGTGGATATAAAAGGATGCAGCTTGCAAGCAGTCACCATTCAGAGGAAAGATGTGCTGCCCCAGACATCTTCAAATAACACCATGGTTCATCAGTCAGGGAAGGAGAGAAAGCCTGTGCCTACACCTGCCAGCCCTGGCAAGAAGGACAGAACCACCATCCCCCCACCTGGCACTGACTCTGAAGCTGTTGGTGCTTCTGCTGCTGCTGCTGGTGGTGGTGGTGGTGCTGCTGCTGGTGCTTCTCCTGCTGGTGCTGCTGGTGCTGCTGCTGCTTCTCCTGCTGCAGGTGCTGCTGGTGCTGCTGGTTCTGCTGGTGCTGCTGGTGCTGCTGGTGCTGCTGGTGCTGCTGGTGCTGCTGCTACTGCTACTGCTACTGCTGCTGCTGCTGCTGCTGCTGTGGTGGACCAGCCCCAAAGCCCTCAAAGCCCTGCTGCTCAAGCCCCTGAAGGCCCTGATGCTCAAGCCCCTGGCAGAGGGAGGAAGAGGCAAGGGAAGAAGAAGGGAGAGAGAAAACAGTACAACCTTTCCGAGGAGCATGAGGACGAGGTGCTGGAATGGCTGAGGGAGTACCTGTGAAGAAAGAGCCACAGACTCTATCGCGACACCAAGAGGAAGCAGGCAGCTTGGAGAGACAAGGCAGAGAGCCTGGGCTACACTTCAGAACTACTCCTGGGATGGTGGAAGCACATGCACACCTGGTATGGCAAGCTACACCTGAAGAAATCTGGCCAGGCCGCTGTCAAGCTCACTGACCAGGAGATGTACATCAGGACCAAGTGCAGCTTCCTGGAGGGTGAGGTCAACCACCAAGGAGCAGCCCCTCTGACAACCCTCTCCCTCAGACAGCCCACAGACAGCCAGTCCTCCTCCAGCTAGGAGACAGCTACCATGTCCAGGCAGGTGTCTTCGGAGGGCCCCACGGCAGAGACCCCCCCCCCGACAGCTGCACTCCCCATGCCAGAGGATGTGGAGGATCCCCTGTCACAAATGGAGGAAGAAGTGGCAGCCACCAGAGACCAACCCACCCCCAACCCCAGCTCCACCTCCACAGAAAGCAGGCAGAGAGGCAGACCGGAGGGACAGAGCCACACTGTCCTGTTGGAGTTCAGGGACACAATCAAGACCAGCACAGATCTTCTCTCTCAGCTGGTCCACAGCGACATACCATCCTTGAACCGGAAGCCCTTCATCAGCTACGTGAGCCAGATCCTCATGGACCTGCCCGAGGCCCAGTACCAGGTGATGAAGCAGAAGATAACAGCACCTCTGCACAACCCTCCAGGCCCATCTGAACCTGCTCCGACCCAGTCCAGGTCTGCTCCTCCACCCCAGGCGATGTCACAGCCCTTCCACGGCTTTCAACAGCCCCTAACCTACCAAGGCTACGAGTGCCAGGACTTCCCACAGCAGAGGCAGCCCTTCCCAGTCCAGGCCCAGGTACATCGCACGCCACAGATGCCTCACCTCACCCAGCTGCAGACCAGACAGCCCCACTACACTCCTCCTTCCTCCACCCCACAGCCAAGCCCATCAACGGACAATTTGTCATCAGTCTTGGGCCTGACATCCCAGGTCCTTGATGAAGGGCCTCTCAACCTCACGGGACTGAGTCAGCTCTCCGAGAGCTTCCTGAATTCACCATCCCCTGTTGTACTCTCGGGGCCAAGCACCCCAATGGTGCTTCAGACCAGGACTCCAGCCACAGCCACCTCCACAGTCCCAGGCCGCTTGACAGCTGAGACCATGGAGATGCCTCAGAGTGACTGAGAATAGTGCCAGAGACAGTTGTTTCCTGTTCACTTTATCTTTGCTTAAGACACTTTACTTGGTTCATTTTGCTTTTTTAATCAAGTCATACAGTTTACTTAAGACGGTTATTAATAAAGGTTATCTTTGCTTCACACACTTGGTTCATTTTATTTACTTTATAAAGTGTTGGTGAAAACTTTGAAAAAATGGTTAAGACTTTGCATGCTTGTGGGATAGGTAAGGATAGCTGTGGGATAGGTAAGGATAGCTGTGGGATAGGTAAGGATAGCTGTGGGATAGGTAAGGAAAGTTGTGGGATGGGAAAGGATAGTTGTGGGACAGGTAAGGATAGCAGTGGGATAGATAAGGATAGATGTGGGATGGGTAAGGATAGTTGTGGGATAGGTAAGGATAGCTGTGGGATAGGTAAGGATAGTTGTGGGATGGGTAAGAATAGTTGTTGGACAGGTCAGGATAGTTTTGGGATAGGTAAGGATAGCTGTGGGATAGATAAACCTCCAGTGCAAGCATAGTGGGACTGTATGGTCCACCCTCCCAGCTGCCACACATATGTCCCTTTTTTATCAATAACAATTTATTCATTGATCAACACATTTCAAAATAAACAAAGCTCTTTATTAATGCCCTATTTATTGTAGGACCACTCAACACCCATGGCACAATTTCATCAGTGTTATGAGACAGGCTCAAGGAAGCATCCATTAAGCATCTATCATCCTGTCTTGCCACACCACTGCTCCAGCTGGGAAGTTGCACCAATGTTTCAGGAGGTTGTGCTGCTTCTTCCCTTCACATGAAGCTCTGTTGGGGCCTTGTACATCCACAGTGTCTATCAGGTTTCGTCCTTGCCTCCATTCACCAGGCTCCATGTCCCTATTCCCTTGTTGACGGTCGACAAGCCTGTTCTGCAACATTGGGTAGCGGGTGCGCATGAGATTGTGCAGGATGCAGCAAGCTTCCACGATGTTCCTCACAGTCTCTGGGCAACACTGCATGGTTGTGAGAAGTACCTGGAACCTGTTGGCCAGGATGCCAAAGGCGTTTTCCAACACCCGCCTTGCCCTGGATAGCCTGTAGTTGAAGATCCTCTCTTCACGGGTGAGGTATCTTGAAGTATATAGCTTCATGAGGTAGGTTCTGAGGGTGAAGGCATCATCACCCACGATGAAGTAGGGCACATCTTGTGTGTCATTGGGTAGGGGGTCTGGATCTGGAAAACCCATGATGAGGTTGCGTTCCAGCCCATCCTTGAAGTCACTGGCATTGTATACCTGGCTATCTGAAGCTGACCCATTGCCTGAAGCATCGATGTACATGAATTTGTAGTCAGCATCAACCATGGCAAAGAGGATGATACTGAAGAAGCCCATGTAGTTTTAATAAGAGGACCCCGACTTGGGTGGTGCTTTGCAGGCCATGTGCTTCCCATCTATTGCTCCAACAGTGTGGGGAAAGTTCCACCTCTGATACCACTGTTCTGCAACTTTCCTCCAGCCTTCTTCAGTGGTGGGGCACTGGAGGAGCTCTGTTAAGCCTGGGTTCCCCAACCAGGGTTAGGTAAACAAGCTAAACAGAATGTGCAGCGTTAGTCAGATAGGCACACAGATAAATGAGTGAGCTAAGCTTGTATGTTTATTAACATACAGTAAAAATAACAGATACGCTTGTGCTATCAAGAATATAGTTTATTCCAGTATAGGTTTATGGCATAGTCAAATATCAGTCCAATAGTCATTTACCATGTAGTCAGTCCATTCAGGGGTATTCAGTTAGCAAAGTCCATGTAGAATATCCTATGTCAGTTCACTTATAAATCAGTCCTTTGTTGTCTCTCCCGTTCGAGCTATGCAGTCTTGATTCCAAGCAGTAATCAGGGATCATCAAAGCCAGAGAGAGAGAGAAAGCCGTAGTCTTGCTACTTTTATATTGTTTTCTTAACCACTCCTTTAATTGCTATTTCCCAGTTAAAGCTGTATACACTCTAACATACACTAACTATGATTCATAGTTATTATTTCACCTAAACCAGTTAGGGTAAACAATGTTATCCCTAACAAGCTCTTCCACGTATTCTTCGATGATGGCCTGCACCACTTCTCTGACCACTTTGCTGATGCTGTTGTGTGGCACCCTCCAGGCATACTGCATGTTTCCGTATGTGGTTCCAGAGGCCAGGTGCTGCAGAGTCAGTGCCACCTTCAGTCCAAGGTCCAGGTTTGGATGGAAGTTGGTGCTTGGCTTGGTCAACCTGGGTCTCAGACGCTCTACAATTTCATCAAACATGTCTGGTGGCATCCTCATGAAGTGCTGGAATGCATGAGGGTCTTCATTCCTCAGCTCCACCATCAGCTGGTCATACAGTACAAACTCCACTCTTCTCCCAATCCATTGTCAGACCCACACAGATCTTGAACGTCTCCTTCTTCTCCTTGCGTAGAAAAGTTGAAACAGTCTGAACAGGGCTTGGTTCTGGTGTTGAATGATCGCAGCTACCATAAGGACTGTGTTATGATCCATGGTGGAGATCAATGGATGATGTGGAAGACCAAGACCAAGGGTGAAGAGGTCTGTATACCACGGCTGCTGGACTGAAAGTGAGATCCAGGTAATTTCCTCCCCCTTTTTATAGAAAATATCAGTTTTCCACTAGGTGTCCTTCCACATACTCTAGGCATACTCCAGACATCCTAAATATCCAAGATACATCCCATATACAAACGTTTTGTCCGTTTTAATCCTTTATATATGAGATACATCCACTTACATCCTTTCTGTTTCTGTGCGACTAATGCTGTGTGGACGTTCTGTGTACCTTTCGCTTCCTCCCTCTTTCTGTTTTCAGCTGCAGCGGATGTGAGTTGCGAGGATGTTCAGAGGATGCCGAGGCGATACAGCGGACGTTTAATGGATGACAACAGACATAGAATGTTTGTTGCCCATATGTGTCGCGGATGTACATTGTATGTGGTGGAAAGTTCATCTGCTCAATAAGTTTTGTGCAGCTCAAAACCTCTTGCGCAGATGAAATCTCAGTGGACGGATGCTCGACAGATAGAGCGTATGAAACACGTATGCAGTGAGTACACAATGGATGCATCGCGTTTTCCAATGGATGGCAAGCTTTTTTGTCCGTTATACATCCTCTTTGCATCCGTTGGTGCAGTGGGACATGGGCTTTAGCTCCATGGACTCAGCTCTAAAAGAGAAATTGAAACTAACTTGCTTCTCTGCTGACCTGAAGTGAAACTATTTTTCTTCTCTGATTGTGTTTTGCCTGTAACTTTCTACCAGTTAGAAGAATCTACTATTGTTAATGTAAACTTTACTTAATATGTTATTTATGTATATAAAGAATTGAATGAATCCTGCTGAATCAGTCATCTGTGTGTTTTCTGGATTTGAATTTCTGCTGCAAAATCCAACACCTCATTTCAGCTTATTTAAAATAAATTTGCAAAGGTTTGCAAGTAAACATCAGGCCAAATTATTTATCTGTGGGAAGGAAGGAAGGCAGGAAGGAAGGAAGGAAGGCAGGCAGGCAGGCAGGCAGGCAGGCAGGCAGGCAGGAAGGAAGGAAGGAAGGAAGGAAGGAAGGAAGGAAGGAAGGAAGGAAGAAAGAAAGAAAGAAAGAAAGGAGCTTGGCACAAGCATGCTCCCCCAATTTGTGCTGCCCCTCTGCATGCTTTCTCTTACCCACATGCTTGTCTACCCCCCAAGCATGTTTCTTGATCCAATGTTAATTCCCCCACACACTTCCCTGACCCACATAACACCTGTATCCCATGCACCCTTTCTCCATCCCATGCACCATTCTTTCACCTCAGGAATCCTTACTGATCTACGTGGCACCTTTCCAAGTGCCTTCCCTGACCCATGTGGCACCTCACCATGCATTTCTCCTGGACCCATACAGCACCTCTTGGACAGACCATGCACCCTTCCTGACTCTAGCTAGATGATCATTTACTGCAGGAAATTACCTGGCATCATCTAAAACAAGTGTTCCACCATAAGCTTTTCTGGCTCATTTGAAATGCATTCTTAGAAAGTTTGCAGGTAAAAGGTCAGGTTTATTGATCTTTTATAGATTTGGACATTCTCTGTTGATGTGATTGACCAAAAAAACCCATCCATTTTGCAGAATTTGTATCTGCCTTCTCTATGCTGTATGACCAAACTACTGGTTTGAAATCTCACTGTTTGTATATTTCATCCTTCACATATATCTATGGAAGGAGGGGGAGGATGTGTTAAAATTACTCTCTCATTTTTGATATGACATTTTGCTGGTAATCAATTTATGAGTCATCCAGCTGGAAACAAGTTAATCTATCATTTTTTTTTTTACTCACCCCCCCCCCCCCCTTTTTTTTAACCAGTCCTTTCTGCATCAATATCCAAATTCATCCAGAAAGAAAAAAGGGAAATCTGATGAAACACACCTGTGTATTTTCAGGTACATTTCTCATGACTATTTATCTAGCAAAGTGCTTTCCTCCCCCTTAAGTACACCCCCCCTTTAAATTGCATTTCTGTTTTTTTCCAAATGGTGGACAATTGTGTAAGATTCTAAACAGATTTTGGTGTAAAAAATATGTTTCAGTTTCCATGAAGCTTTTGAGGCTTTCACTGCAAGAATTGATTTGGAAAAGAAATCAGAGTAAGCATGTTTTCTTTCCAAGGCTACTTAAAGTTTACTCTTTGCTATACTGGTCTTCAGTTGATAGAGCTGATCTCACAAGTAGACTCCCACATCTTTCTGGTGATGCATCTACCTTCTTTATGTGTAAAAGAATTGCAGATACACTGAGGAGAAAGATGGACATTTAATCTTATGTGAAAGAAGACAGGATTCCTATATTTTTAATCTCTGTCTCTGTCTCTCTCTTTCTCTCTCTCTCTCTCATCTATCCATCCATCCATCCCTCTATCTATCATCTATCTGTCATATTTAAGAAATGCCCACCTGCCTCACAGAGTATAATAAAATATAAGTTACTTGTAAGTAACCTCACAGTTCCTCTGTTCTCCCCCGGCAAGGCCACAGAGCCATGAAACATGTCTTTCCTTACCTTGGGGTGGGGGAAACGTTTCAGGGGGCAATGTCAAAATATTCATGAACTGGCAGAGACATGGTAACAAGGTCAGCCAATGAGAGCTGAATTAGAAACTGAAACTGAAGGCACTTAGGCATGGACCTGCAAGCTCTGAGTGCTTTGCTGAGAACTGAAACTAATCTGCTCTGAGCTCTAAAGCTGCTGCTTGTGTTTTGCTTGAAACTACTTACCACGTTGGAAGACTCTACCACTGGTATTGTACAATTTTACTCATATATTATTAAGTATATAAAGAAGTGAATGAATCCTGCTGAATCAGTCATCTGTGTGAACTTTCTGGATTTGATTTCTGCAATAAACTCGAACAGGCAGCAGCAACAGAAGAGAAGATTCTCTTCCTAGATCCTGCAGTCAGAATTCTTTGGCTGATGGGATCTGAAACATACCTTCCCTGACTGAACAAATGGGAACAGCTGATATAACAAGATGAATATGATTCTGTAAGTAGTCTGGCTACATGCCATATAGGGTTTAAAGGTCATAACCAACAAAAAAAAACCCAAAAAGCCAATACAAAAATTTATCCCACTAGATAAAAACTGAATGCACCAATTATCACATGAAACAAGAAGAAAATCTTTTTTGCACCAATTCCACCTACGTTTTCTATAATTTTGTAAACAACAAACTAAAAGACTCAAGGTCCATTCCACCTCTGAAAGGACCTAATGATAAAGACTGCAAAGATGACACTATTAAAGCCAACCTCTTTAACTCATTCTTTGGCTCAGTATTTGTAAACAGCAATGGATCATGCCCAGTATTTCCCAGTCAAACCACAGACAACTACAATAATCTAATACATATCAATTTTAAGAAGACAATGTTAAAAAAGCACTATGCAATCTAAAACCATCTCTATATATTAGACCGGACAGAATATGTGCCTACTTCTTAAAAAACCTATCCACTGCCATATCTGAACCTCTAAGCATAATCTTTAAAAAATCTTTCAGGACTAGCTCCTTGCCAAAACTATGGTCACAAGCCACGGTCATCCCCAACTTCAAAAAGGGATACCCCAGCCTAGTTGAAAATTACAGACCTTTATGCTGCGTCACATATAAACTCATGGAATCAATTATTAACCAATCCATCATCCTCCACTTAGAAATAAACAACCTACTCTCTAATAAACTATTTGGTTTCCAGAAAAAACTATCATGTAATCTGCAACTCTTACACTGCAAAAACATATGGACTACACAACTTGATAAGGGCAAAGCAATAGACGCAATCTACATAGACTTCTGTAAAGCCCTTGATTCAGTGGTACATGACAAACTACTCCTAAAACTAAAATTTTATAGTATCTCTGGACACCTGCATAACTGGATAGAAGCATTGCTGTCAAACAGACAACAAATGGTCAAAATTGGGAGCGTCCTCTATCAAATTCTGTACCTGTCAATAGTGGTGTTCCCCAAGGCAGTGTTCTAGAACCAACTCTCTTCATAGTCTACATAAATGACCTCTGTGATCATATTAAGAGCAACTCCATTCTCTTCACTGACGATGTAAAGCTATTCAACACCACAGACAACACTGCTATTCTTCAAAAAGACCTTGACTATGTATCAGAATGGTCAAACAAATGGCAATTTCAAATCTCAACAAATAAATGCTCTGTCTTACATATTGGCAAAAAAGATCAGAAAATAAAATACAGGCTGAATAATAAAGACCTTGTTGATGATCCAAACTCTGTCAAGGATCTTGGAGTACTCATCTCTAATGATCTAAGTGCTAGAGCCTACTGTAACTACATAGCCAAAAAGGCATTAAGAGTTGTTAACCTAATCCTATGTAGCTTTATCTCTGGTAATATCACACTACTAACTAGAGCATACAAAACATTTGCTAGACCAATACTCGAATACAGCTCATCAGTCTGGAACCCACATTACGTATCTGATATTAGCACAGTTGGGAAAGTCCAGAAATAGTTCACAAGAAGATTTCTCCACTCCTCCATTCATTGTAGAATACCTCATGCTGCCAGACTCAAAATTCTAAACCTAGAAAACCTTGAACTATGCCGCCTTAAGTCCGATCTAAGTATAGCATATAAAATCATACATTGCAATGTCCTACCTGACAATGAATACTTCAACTTCAACCATAACAACACAAGAGCACACAATAGATACAAACTCAAGGTAATCACACCAAACTTGATTGCAGGAAATACGACTTCAGCAGCAGAGTGGTCAATGTCTGGAATACACTATCTGACTCTATGGTTTCTTCCCCAAACCCCAAAAACTTTAACCTGAGACTACTATTGACCTCACCCCTTTCCTAAGAGGTCTGTAGGGGGTGTGCATAAGTGCACCAACATGCCTACCACCCCTGTCCTATTGTTTCTTTTATATTTTTTTTTATTTTTCTTATATGTATCCATGTATTCATAATAACTATTTTTTTACTTATATGTATTATCTTGTAAGCAATTGTCAATTAAAAATAAATAGAAAATAAATAAAAATAAATAAATAAAACATCTTGAATTGGACCAGAACAGATCAGCACCCCATGCATCTCATGCAGCAAACTTGTTATATATGTCATTCTTCATTTAGCAAATGCTTTGAAGAGAGTGAAAATACTTGCCCCAGAGGATACACCAGCCAATTCAATTTTTGCAAGAGGAGCAAACAGCTTTTGGAGATGTTAAAATATCAGGAGAAATGAGGAATAGTTTTTGTATCCTGTCCACTAGCCATTAAGCTTAATATCACTTTATGTTTCTCCCATATAATTGAATGGCTTCCATGGAATTTTATGAAGCAGAGACTGCATCTAAAAAGCTGCCAGGAGAGATAAAATGTTGGGCTATGCGTTAGAGAAATATACAAGAGAGAATAAGTTCATATCTGTGGCTCAAAAGGCCATTTCTGCCATGGAAAAGAAGAATTACCATCAGTCTCTTTCCTTCCCTAAGCAAGTCAGTTTGATCCAACCTTTTCTGCCTCAGTCAGAAGCAAAATATGCAGGCCAATATGTATTAAGAGTACTTCGACAAGTTTCCTTGCAATATGTCTGGTATATATAATCCCTCTATTAATAGTTCCTTGTAATATGTATCTATATACTACGAAAACTCTCATTGTCATGCCCTTTAAATGGATGAAAAAGGGCAATAATAATAATTGAATAAGGCAATAATTTTTGAACCAAGGTACTTCGAATGGGTTAATTTTCAAAATGTGTCCAAAATCTATGATTCCTACAGGAATGAAATGTGAGTAAGTTGTGATTGCTTCATTGTTACTGGCTGCTGCTGTGCTTCTTGGCTTTGCTGCAGCCGTGTCATCTTTATTTGCAATGTTCTGTGACAATTTCTCAGTCAGTTTTTCAATGATCCACTCCCTCCTCTACTCAGCAGCAACCACAAATCTGTCTGCAGAAAAGAGGGAAGGGAGAGGAGGGGAGGGGAGGGGAGGGGGGGAAAGAAAGGAAAGGAAAGGAAAGGAAAGGAAAGGAAAGGAAAGGAAAGGA
>BLBF01000042.1:10774458-10825199 GCA_015471245.1 Laticauda colubrina | reverse complement strand
TGAATGCACAAAACTGATGAACCAACCGATACACCGGAAGTATATATCAGAGTAGATGTTTTTAATGTTTTGTATGTTTGTCTGTTTGTAGAAAATTAATAAAAAACTTAAAAAAAAAAAAACTGTAAAAGCAAAATGACCCAAGTAAAGTGTCCCAAGCAAAGATAAAGTCAACAGGTAATAACCCAGTCTCTAGCACTCTTCACAGTCACTCTGAGGTGTGCCCATAGTCTCAGGGGTGAAGGGTCCAGGTGCTGTGGAGGTGGCTGCTGCTGGAGTGCTGGTCTGAGGCACCATTGGGGTGCCTGGCACCGAGAGGACAACAGGAGATGGTGTGTGGAGAAAACACTCAGAGAGCTGGCTCAGTCCTGTGATGTTGAGAGCCCCTTCCTCCATGACATGGGGTGTCAGTCCCAAGACCGATGACAGATGTTCTGAGGCCAGGCTTGGCTGTGGGTGGAGGAAGGAGGAGTGTAGTGGGGCTGTCTGGTCTGCAGCTGAGCGAGGTGAGGCGTCAGTGGCATCTGTGGCGTCGGTGGCATCTGTGGCATGGGTGGTATCTGTGGCATCGGTGGCATACGATGTACCTGTGCCTGGACTGGGAAGCGCTGCCTATACTGCTGGAACTCATGGTAGCCATAGCCTTGGTAGGTGAGGGGCTGTTGAAAGCCTTGGAAGGGCTGTGACATAACCTGGGGTGGAGGAGCAGACCTGGACTGGGTCGGAGCAGGTTCAGCTGGGCCTAGAGGGTTGTGCAGAAGACCGGTGATCCTGTCCTTTATCACCTGGTACTGTGATTCGGACATGTCCATGAGGGTGTCAGGCGGAGCTCCATTCAAAATCCAGGAAAGAAATACTTAGACTCTTTAGTTTAGAGAAAAGATATCTTTTACTGAAAGTGAAGTGGTAGCAACCAAAGAATTCTGAATCTGAGAATTTAGGCGCACAATTCACATATAGAAAGTGATGGAAATGTTCCCACCCCCAATAGTTCAAATGACACTTCCAATTAGAAGTTGTGGATATGATCATGTGGGCATCTTCAGGTGATGATGAGGCCTCTGTCCGTTGACCTTGGCATAGTTTGATAACGGGTTGCAGTTGCGCAGAAAGAAGAAAGCTAAGCGAGAAATAGAAACCTAACTCTATTTTATGCTCCCCCCTTCCATTTATACATCAGATGAATGTAACTCCTCCAGCTCACTTCCCCAACTATTCCTACCTCCCTTTTCCACCCCTCGTTACTTATGGCAGTCGAAAAGATGCAAAGCAATAGCAGAAGATCTTGAAGACTGACATTCGGCCCTCCTAGAAAAAGGGAAATCATCAGTCCTAGAAGTCCTAGAAGAGAGAGAGGAGATAATATAAAGACAATTATTAATCATTAAACAATTTCAAAACAGTACACTCCTAAGGCTTATCAGGGTACTTGGAACGAAATGCTTTGATCAACTTAGGGGCTTTAACATCGGTTTCATTAATCCATTTGGCTTGTGAAGAAGGGAAATGTTTCCAGGCGACAAGATTCTGGAGTCGACCCCTCCATTTGCGAGAATCCAGAATTTCTTTAACTTCAAAATGTTGTTCACCTTCAATCAATATTGGTATGGGAGAGTCAGTCTGGATGGGCCTTAGGTCAGAAGTATGCTCAGGTTTTAGCAAACTAACATGGAAAACCGGATGAATTCGTCGAAGAGTTTTGGGTAAGTTCAGCTGGACCATTACAGGATTTATAATCCGTTCAATTGTGAATGGACCAACATATTTAGGACCAAGCTTCTTTGACTTTTGAGTGGTTTGCAGGTATCTGGTGGACAGGAAAACCTTGTCGCCCACTTTATATTCTTTCTGTGGGGATCTTTTCTTGTCTGCAAATTTCTTATGAGCTTGATGGGCCTCATCTAATGCTTTGCGTGTTACTGGCCAGTTAAGTTGGAGTTGAGTTATCCATTCATCCAACGAATGGATGTTGGGCTTTTCACGAGGAAGTTCAGGTATGGGAACGAAATCTTGTCCCGAAGCCACTTTAAATGGAGTAAATCTAGTACTGCTGTGTACGGAGTTGTTGTATGCCACTTCGGCAAATGGTAGTAATTCGGACCAGTTATCTTGTTGATAATTTATGTAACATCTGAGATATTGTTCTAACACTGAATTAGTCCTCTCACAGGCCCCATTGGTTTGGGGGTGGGTGGGCAGAGCTTAGCCCTTGGGAGGAGCCTATTAACTTCAGGAACTCTTTCCAAAAATTTGAGGTAAATTGGACCCCTCTGTCAGAGATTATGCGTTCCGGGATGCCATGTAACCTATAGATATGTGATATAAATAGTTTAGCCAGCGTCTTAGCAGAGGGAATCTTGGAACAAGGTATGCAATGTACTTGTTTGAAAAACAAATCAGTCACTACCTAGATGACCGTGTTTCCACCACTTTCGGGTAATTCTACTATAAAGTCCATAGAGATTTCCTTCCAAGGAGTCATTGGTCTAGCTACATTTTGTAACAATCCTACTGGCTTACCAGGAGGTCTCTTTGCCGAAGCACAAATCGGACAGCTAGCTACATAAGCTTCAATGTCCTTCTTTAAAGTAGGCCACCAGAATTAACGCTTAACCAGATGTAAGGTCTTCACAAATCCGAAATGGCCAGCTGCTGTAGAATCATGAGCCTGTTGTAGTATTTGGCTTCTCAGTACCTGTGGCACATACAACCTGGCCCCCACCCAAGCCAAACCATCTCTAATTGTATAGTCACTTGAATGAGCCAGGAACCATTCGTCCAGTTTTAAAGCTTCTTTTAATTGTTCAGTAAGGTCATTCGATAAAACCACTTCTTGGTTCTTCCTTTGGGCTCTGGTGACCACTGGGGCAGCTAGGTGTTTGGCTGAGACAATTGGGCTTATCACCTCCTGACGTATACTATTATATTGAGGTAGTCTAGAGAGAGCATCCGCCATGAAGTTCTTCCCGCCTGGAATGTACTTCAATGAGAAATTGAATCGCTTGAAGTACTGGGCCCAGCAAACTTGTTTAAGGGACAGCTTGCAGGGTGTTTTTAAGGCTTCCAGATTCTTATGATCAGTCCATACCTCAAACGGGTGTTTTGCTCCTTCCAGGAAATGTCTCCAGGTCAGCAAGGCCCAACGAACTGCAAAAGCTTCTTTCTCCCAGATGGATCATCTTCTCTCTGTTTCAGACAGTTTATGGGAGGTATACGCACAAGGCTGTAAGGTCCCTTTTTCGTTGATTTGAAGTAATACCGCTCCAAAAGCTACATCACTTGCATCAGCTTGAATCACGAAAGGAGTGTCCATATCTGGGTGTTTCAGCACTGGTTCTGCAGCAAACAGTCGTTTTAGCTTTTGAAAAGCGGCTTGGCACCCCATGGACCACTCCAGCGGCTTTTCTGGCCTCGGCTTCACCTCCCCTTTTGTTTTCAAGAGGTTTGTGATGGGCATTGCTATCTTAGCAAATGTCGGGATATATTGCCAATAAAAATTTGCAAATCCCAAAAAGCTTTGAAGTTGTTTTCTGGTGCGTGGTGGAGCCCACTCCAGAACAGCACGCACCTTCTCTGGATCCATCTCTATGCCTTTGGATGAAATGCGATATCCCAAATAGTCAATTTTGTCTTGGTGGAATTCACACTTTGACAATTTAGCATACAACTTAGCGGCACACAGTTTCTGTAAAACCGACCGCACTAACTTCACATGTTCATCCAGGGTCTCTGTGTAGATAAGGATATCATCAAGATAAACCAAAAACCCCCTGTATAAATGTTCATGTAACACTTGATTGATCATTTGCATGAATACAGCTGGGGCCCCTTGTAAACCAAAAGGAAGAACGTTGAATTGGAAACATCCCATTGGGCAGTTAAAAGCGGTCTTCCACTCATCCCCTTCCTTAATTCGAATCCGGTAGTATGCTTCTCTCAAATCCAACTTCGTGAAGATCTTTCCCTTCGCTAAATGGGCCAACATGTCCTTCATCAAAGGAAGGGGGTACACGTTTTCCACAGAAATAGCGTTCAAATTTCTGTAATCCACCACGAAGCGTTTGGAACCATCTTTCTTTTCACGGAACAACACTGGGGCCGCTACCCGGGGTTGAATGAAACCACGTTCCAAATTTTTATCAATAAACAATCTTAGCTCTTCCAATTCCCGTGGGGTCATTGAGTACAACTTTGGTTTCGGGAGCTTCACCCCAGGCAAAATCTCAATAGCACAGTCTGTTGGTCGGTGAGGCGGAAGCTCATCCGAGGCCTTCTCACTGAACACTTCTTTTAAATCCCAATACTCTTTAAGGATTTTCTCCTCATCTTTTATGGGCTCAGAACTTGTGGAAGCTATTTCAATTAGGCCCCCAGGCTTCGGCTGAGATCTGGCCCCTCCTCCCGGTTGCTGCTTTGTGCGTATGCGCAACAACCCCTTTCTCCAGTTAACCTGGGGGTTCCATTTCCGGAGCCAGGGCAATCCCAGTATTAATGGTTGCTCCATCCCAGGGACCACAATAAAACGCAGGGTTTCATCATGCTCTCCCATGACCATTTCTTTTGGTTCCGTGACAAAACATGCAGGCCAACCTCCAGCCACTGATCCATCTAGTTGGCAAAAGGAAATGGGCCTTCTCAGATTCAGAATAATGTCAGGCGGAGCTCCATTCAAAATCCAGGAAAGAAATACTTAGACTCTTTAGTTTAAAGAAAAGATATCTTTTACTGAAAGTGAAGTGGTAGCAACCAAAGAATTCTGAATCTGAGAATTTAGGCACGCAATTCACATATAGAAAGTGATGGAAATGTTCTCACCCCCAATAGTTCAAATGACACTTCCAATTAGAAGTTGTGGATATGATCATGTGGGCATCTTCAGGTGATGATGAGGCCTCTGTCTGTTGACCTTGGCATAGTTTGATAATGGGTTGCAGTTGCACAGAGAGAAGAAAGCTAAGCGAGAAATAGAAACCTAACTATTTTATGCTCCCCCCTTCCATTTATACATCAGATGAATGTAACTCCTCCAGCTCACTTCCCCAACTATTCCTACCTCCCTTTTCCACCCCCCGTTACTTATGGCAGTCGAAAAGATGCAAAGCAATAGCAGAAGATCTTGAAGACTGACAGAGGGTCTGGTTGACATAGGTGAGGAAGGGCTTTCGGTTTGAGGATGGTATGTCGGTGTGTACCAGCTGAGAGAGGAGATCTATGCTGCTTTTGATGGTGTCCCTGATCTCCAGCAGGACAGTGTGGCTCTGCCCCTCTGGTCTGTCTCTCTGCCTACTTTCTGTGGAGGTGGAGCTGGGGGTGGATGTGGGTTGGTCTCTGATGGAAGTGCCCTCTCCTTGCTCCCACTGCGTCAGGGGGTCCTCCACGTGCTCCGCCACGGGGAGTGCAGCTGTCAGAGGGGGGGGTCTCCATCGTGGGACGCTCCACAGATACCTGCCTGGACACAGGAGCTGACTCTTGACCAGAAGAGGACTGGCTCTCTGTGGGCTGCCTGAGAGAGAGGGTTGTCAGAGGGGCTGCTCCTCAGTGGCGGATCTCACCCTCCAAGAAGCTGCACTTGGCCATCATGTAGGTCTCCCGGTGGGTGAGCTTGACCGTGGCCTGGGCAGATTTCTTGAGGTGCAGCTTCCCGTACCAGGTGTGCATGTACTTCCACCACCCGAGGAGCACCTCCAAACTGTAGCCCAGGTTCTCCGCCTTCTCTCTCCAAGCCGCCTGCTTCCTCTTGGTGTCTCGATAGAGCCTGTGTCCCTTCTGCCATAGATACTCCTTCTCCCTCAGCCATTTGAGCACCTCATCCTCATGTTCCTCTTTGATGGAGTATTGCCTCCTCTCCCGTTCTCACGTATGGGCCCGAATCAGAGGGACTTCGAGGTTCTAGGGGCTGCTCCACCATACCACCCCCACCAGCAGCAGCAACAACAGTAGCAGCAAAAGCAGCACCAGCACTAGCACCAGCACCAGCAGGACCTGCAACACCAGCAGGACCTGCAACACCAGCAGGACCAGGATCATCAGCAGCAGAGTAAGCACCAGCAGGACCAGTAGGACCAGGATCAGCAGCAGCAGAGTAAGCACCAGCAGGACTAGCAGGACCAGGAGCACCAGCAGGACCAGCAGGACCAGCAGGACCAGGAGCAGCACCAGCAGTGTAAGCACCAGTAGAAGCACTAGCACCAGGAGCAGCGCCAGCAGAAGCCCCAGCAGAAGAGTCATCCCAAGCAGCAGAAGCCCCAGCAGAAGCAGAGTCAGGGACAGGGTGTGGGATGGTGGCCCTGTCCTTCTTGCCAGGGCTGGCAGCAGATGGCACAGGCTTCCTCTTCTTCCCAATGGTTGTTGGCTGGAGCTGTGTCTGGCAGCAGGTCTTTCCTCTGAATGGTGACCTGCTTGCAAGCTGCATCCTTTTATATCCGCGGGGCTGACACAATGCATCCTCCCCCATGTGCAGTGAATGCTTTGCATCCGCTCGGCATCCGCTCAGCATCCGCTCGGCTTCTGTTATGCATCCACTTCATCCGCTAGGCATCTGCTCTGCATCCGTTCCTTCCGTTGCGCGTCCACTTCGTTGTGCTCCCCCGGAAGCCCTGCAGATGTGCCATCTACTGCCATCCGCTTCCATCCTCTAGGCTTCCGTGGAGCATCCGCTTAACATCCTGGCTATATCCTCTCCCCGTCCATTCCTTTCTGTTGTTGTCCGCTCTGCTTATGTAAATTTGGGACACTTTTGAGAGCAGATAACAATGGATGGAAAATTTTCTCGTCCACTGCATCCTTCGACCTATGTGACAGGCCCTTTAATTATCAAACTCCATTCATGATGATTTGTTCTTTTATAAGCATAAAAAATAGCAGCCAACAATGGGGCCATCTTATTTTTATATACAGGCCTAAGAGCAAGTTCTGTTCCTAACCCTGTCTTTAACTCAAATTTCTATGTAAGTTGGAACTCATACTTCCAAACAGGCTGCCTATTACTTAAAATGGTGGACAGCTTTCTCCTTCTCCAACTGATGAACTGCAAAGGACATGCAATGCTTTCAGGAACCACTGTAAATAGTTGAAAACAGGCTGTATATTAAAAGTGTGCAGTGGAAAACACTGCAAGACTTCAGCAGTTCTGCAACTGAAGGAAGGAGAATGTTTTCCACCATTTTTAATAATAGGCAGTATAATCTCAGGATTATGACAGGGTGTAGCTATATCTCAGCACATATGCTGTACATTTTTGCCCTTTTGTCTAAGTTTTGGTGGTCCAACAAAATTGTTATTACGAAGAGACTTATTCCATCATACTTGAAAATTTAAACTCAAACACTTGAAAGAAACAATGAATGCCTGACAATGAGATACTGAAAATTATATCTCCATTTACTTTATTTAAAAAATGAAAGTTGCAGTGAATTGTCTATGTATTTCACTCATTCAATTCATTATTAGCAAATTGCACATCTGTATGAACCAAAAGACTGCCTGTATCATTCTTTGACACCCAAGCATACTGATGTACTACAGTAGGACAAAAACAGCATATTGTTTTGGAAAGTGGGCAATTTGTGGCTGCCCAGATGTTGCTGAAATTCATAAATTAAAGGAAAGTCTATCAACAGTCAACAGTCGGATTGTAACCTTGCAAATATGAGTGATTTTCATGCAATAAGCATATCAGGGAATTGTTTTGGAAGATAAGAGGAAACCAACCAAGGATGAGAAACATGTACTCCTCCAGATGTTGTTAAATCTCCAGCAAACCTAGTAAGCATTGTTCTCCACCTTTGTGTTAATTATTGCTATATTACCTCCCCATCAACATTCTTCATATATTCTATCCAACTAAGTTTTTTTCAAGTTGATATAAAATTAATTAACTGGCCAAAAGACACTGAGTTTCAAATAATACATTTCTAAAATATTTATAAAACAACCAAAGCAAAACTAAAGATGACTGTGGTTTCAAAAATAAATTAAAATAGAGGCTGAATTTAATTTAATTTTAACTGCATATAATTTTATGACTACTCAAATTGAAAATACATCACTGATTTTCAGGCAAGTGTCAAGCAATTCTGCACTCAGTTACAATGAACTCATGATAAGCATTTGTATATATTATTTAAAAAAAAACATGCACCAACAAATCTCCAAGCTGAATTGACTGCCACTGTGTTTTATCGATAATAGTTATCAACTCTAAGCAAAAGAGACAACAAAAAGCCAAAGAAAAAATAAAAAAAACCCCACTTCCTCACCAGCCCTTAAACATTAAGCAGAGATTGACACCATCATTAATGCCAGTAAATCAACAATCAAGAAACGATCAATTCAGATAAACAGCCTAGCCAAGCAACCACCAAGAACACTCCATACGCTGACAGGATTAGCCACTAGTACAGGGCTGTCAAACTCATGGGCCACAGGCTGGATGCATAATACGTTGGCCAATCCTATGCCCAGTTTAGCGAAGGGGGAAAAATCGTGATACATTAAGTGAGATGCTGTGATGATGTGAGTTTGACATCCCTACACTATAAAAGAGAGAGCAACCTAGTCATTCCTTGCTAGCACTAACCATGTTGCTTAAGCCCATGTCACACTGAACCAACGGATGCAAAGAGGATGTAAAATGGACAAAAAACCTTGCCATCCATTCGAAAACGCGATGTACTCACTGCCTTGGTTTGGCTTCCTCTCTATCCATCCAGCATCCATTTATGGACGTTTCATCCGCTCCAAAAGTTTTGGGCTGCCCAAAACTTTTGCGCGAAAAATGTATCCAGTTCATCTGTTCTGCATCCGCTATGCATCCGCTATGCATCTGTTATGCATCCGTTACGCATCCGCTATATCTGCTAGGCATCCGCTGCGCATCCGCGCACCTGGCATCTGCTCGGACGCAGGGAGGAACCAGAACGGACGCGGAACGGATGCAGAACGGATGCCTAGTGGATGCAGAACGGAAACAAAGCATTTAAAGCGGAAAAAACGTTCGCAGAGGGGACCTATCTTAGATATTAAGGATGTCTAGAGGATGCCTAGAGAATGCCTAGAGCATGCCTAGTGGAAAACCTATACTGCCTATAAAAAGGGGGAGTAACTCGCCTGCATCTCACTTTCAGAATAGCAGCCCAGCGGTGCAGACCTCTGCAGCCCTCATCTGGCTCTTCCTCTTCCACAGCATTCAGTCATGTCCACTGTGGATTGTGACAAAGTCCTTTCGGCAGCCACCATCCTTCTGCAACAGTGCGAAACCATCTACAGGCTCTGTGAACTCTACTACGGGAAGAAAAGGAGGCACCCCAAAAAAGTCTGGGTCCAAAGATGGTTCACCAGAAGAGCAGAGGACGGACTGTACAACAAGCTGATGGTGGAGCTCAGGAGCGAAGAAACTCGGGCGTTCCAGAACTTCATGAGGATGCCTCCAGCCATGTTTGATGAAGTTGTGCAGCGCCTGACACCCAGGTTGACCAAGACAAACACCAACTTCTGGCCCAGCCTGGAACCTGGGCTCAAGGTGGCACTCACTCTGCGCCACCTGGCCTCAGGGACCACCTACAGGAGCATGCAGTACGGCTGGAGGGTGCCACACAACACCATCAGCATTGTGGTCAGAGAAGTGGTGCAGGCCATCATCGAAGAATATAAGGAGGAGCTCCTCTAGTGCCCCTCCACTGAAGAAGGATGGAAGAAAGTTGCAGAGCAGTGGTATCAGAAGTGGAACTTACCACACACCGTTGGAGCCATAGATGGCAAGCACGTGGCCTGCAAATCTCCAGCCAAGTCGGGGTCCACTTATTTCAACTCCAAGGGCTTCTTCAACATCATCCTCTTTGCCATGGTTGATGCTGACTACAAGTTCATGTACATCGATGCTTCAGGCAACGGCTCATCTTTGGATGCCCCGGTATACAACGCCAGTCACCTCAAGGAGGAGCTGGAAGGCAACCTCATCGTGGGCTTCCCAGATCCAGAACCCCTGCCCAACGACACACAAGATGTGCCCTACTTCATCGTGGGGGATGACGACTTCTCCCTCACAACCTATCTCATGAAGCCCTACACCTCCAGACTCCTCACCCGTGAAGAGAGGATCTTCAACTACAGGCTGTTCAGGGCAAGATGGGTGGTGGAGAATGCCTTTGGCATCCTGGTACTTCTCACCAACATGCAGCATAGCCCAGAGACCATGAGGAGGATCGTGGAAGCTTGCTGCATCCTGCACAATCTCATGTGAACCCGCTACCCAGTCTTGCAGAACAGGCTTGTGGACCGTGAACAAGGCAATGGGGACATGGATGCTGGGGAATGGAGGCAAGGGCAAAACCTGATCGACACTGAGGATATGCAAGGCCCCAACAGAGCCTCACGTGAGGCGAAGAAGCAGTGCAACCTCCTGAAACACTGGTGCAATTCCCCAGCTGGAGCAGTGGAGTGGCAAGACAGGATGGTAAATGCTTAATGGATGCTTCCTTCAGACAGTCTCATCACACGGATGAGATTGGGCCATGTATGTTGGGTTGGCCTACAATGAACAGGGCATTTAATAAAGAGTTGTGTTTATGTTGACATGTGTGGATAATTATGACATTATTATTGATAATAAAGGGCCGTAGGTGTGGCACTTGGGAGGGTGGACCATACAGCCCCACTATGCTTGCACTGGAGGTTTATCTATCCCACTGCTATCCTAACCCATCCCACAGCTATTACCCATCCCACAGGTATCTCAACCCATCCAAAAGCTATCCTTACCCATCCCACAAGCATGCAAAGGCTTAAACCATTTCTAAAAGTTTCCAGCAAGACTTTATTAAAAAAAAGAAATGAAGCAAGTGTATGAATCATAAATAGACTTTATTAACAACAAGCTATAAGACAAAAATGAGTCTCTGGTACTCCTCTTGGTCGCTCAGTCCCAGGGGTGAAGGGTGCAGGTGCTGTGGAGGTGGCTGGTGCTGGAGTGCTTGTCATCAGCTCCTCCAGAAGCAGAAGCAGCAGAAGTGCCAGCCCCAGAAGAGCGAGCCCGTGCTGCAGAAGCCCCAGCAGAACCAGAGTGAGGGCCAGGGGGCAGGATGGTAGCCCTGTCCCTCTTGCCAGGGCTGGCAGCAGATGGTTGAGGCTTGCTGTGCTTCCGCATGGTTTTGGGGTTGCTGGCTGGCAGGGAGGCAGGCACCAAGGCTTGCAGGAAGGCAGGCAGGTAGGCAGGCACCAAGGCTGGCAGGAAAGCTGGCAGGCAGACTGGCTGGCAGCAAGGCTTGCAGGCAGGCTGGCAGCAAGGCTGGCAGGGAGGCTGGCAGACAGACATGCAGGCAGGGCGGGCAAGGCAGTCGATGTGTCTGGAAGCAGGTCTTTCCTCTGAATGGTAACCTGCTTCCGAGCTGCTTCCGTTATATCCACGGGGCTGACGCAATGAATCCTCCCCGCATGCGCAATTAATGCTAGTCATCCATTAGGCTTCCGCTGTGCATCTGCTGTGCATCCGCTTCATCCGTTCTGCAACCGCTGTGCATCCGCTGTGTATCCGCTTCTTCCATTCCGCATCCGCTTTGCTGCAGCCCCCCAGAAGCCTAGTGGATATGCCATCCGCTCTCATCCACTTCCATCCGCTGGACTTCCGTTCCGCATCCACTTTGCATCCGCCCTGCATTCTCCCCGCATCCGTGTTATCCGCTCCGGTTATGCAAATTTTTGCCCCTTTTGAGAGCGGATAACAACGGATGGAACATTTTGCTCGTCCGCTATGTCCTTTTTGCATCCGTTGGCCAGTGTGACATGGGCTTAAGTTTGGTAATGAAATACCTGCAAGAAAACAACCAGGCTCAGAGACACCAGTGCAAACTTCTCTATTTTTCTACCTTGCAGAAATGCTGATTTTCGAATCCAAGTTTAAAAAAATCCAGAAGGCATACTTTTGCCAAGAAATTACCCTATGCTATTGTATGTATTAAGTCACAGGAGTGAAATTTGTCTCAGACAAATCTAGATCTTAATCGCTCATTTGTTTGTGCAATTCATGGATGAAATGTGTGTGTGTGTGCTTCTGAGACCATCATGATTTTTATGATTGGTTTACTTGTCTTGCCTAGAAAGTGTCATGCAGGGAATCTAGGTCTGACCCAGCATGATCAAAGAGGCTCAAAAACACAGTGGGTTGCAAAAATGCTTCTCCTTGGTTCTTCAATTAATTCTTTGCTTTGCAGCACACACAAACATCACAACTGGCAGATATGCTGAGTTTGCAGGCTACAGTTACTAAATAACTTTTTCATGGGGGTCACTTGGGATACCTTCACCTACATATATTAACCTAAAGGCAGAAAATAGGCTGAAATCATTGCCTAGTGAAGAATTCCTCCAAACAATTGGAGTAATGGAAGAAAAAGTTTCCTTTGGGTCTAAAGATATTTTTTCTCCTCCTCTCTCTCTTAAGCATCAACTGCATTTTAATTTTCTCGTGAATGAAGAAACTTTGAAGATAGCAAAACCGAGGAGGTCAAAAGGCAATTAAAAACAAGGAGAGATCTCTTTCTCTCTTCTGGGCATTTTGGTGGTGATGGGGAACTTGTTAATTAGTGCAGACTAAAATGAAACAGCAGGCTTTTCATTTAGAAACTGCACTGTGCCCACTTTCAAAAAAATTGATTAGCTACGGAATCTTCATCAGAATGCTTGGATAAGGTGTTAATTGGTAGAATCAATTAGTAGCAATGTTTTGCAATCCCCAATTGGTTCCTGATTGGAGATAATTTATGGTTCCATGGTTTTGGAGATAAGAGAAGTTGGGTTAGGGGAGTTGAGTAATTCCCTAATGGCTAAAGTCTCTATAAAGTTTGCTTCTTGGCTTTTCCTGGAGTAAATCTTCTATATTGTTGGTCTTTTGGTGCAGAGGGGAAGAAGACTGTCAGAATTTATTTGAAATTGGGAACAAATTATACTGTATCTGTATAAATTTATTAAAAGCTTTGTGCTTGGCTACTTAACTCAAGGGAACAAGCAGCAGCAATAACTTTTTTCTTTGAGACAAACAAATGTTTTACAGGGGAATACAATTATAAAAGAACAATGCAAAGTAAGGAGAAGGAGGATGATTTTGTTAGGGCTTCTCAATGCCTTTTTCAATCCCTAAATTGAAGGAACATGTAATAAATTTGGACTTGCTATGTCTCTGTGAAGTACAGAAGAAGGGGAGGATATTTTAGGGGAGATAAAGTGCAAGCAGTCCTGACAAGTCCAGGATTAATAATATATTAAGGAAGTATCATAATCCAGAAACTGGATTTAGATATTTCAAGGTCATAACAAGACCCCTCCGTTAATATGGACCCTAGGCAATTGGAGACCTTTAGTTAGAACAAGGATCACAATTTGGGAGCCTGCACATGTCATTAAGCCATAAGTCCCAACAGTTTGGGACTCCATAGTTTATTCCTTCTATTCTGGATTATCTATGGAAGAAATCAATGAATTAATCTGCAAAAATGATGAAAACTAGTGAGAAGAAGCTCTAAGGAACTTGACATTTCTCCAAGACCTGGTTCACTGACTACAACTGCCCTTCTTCAAATGTCTCTTAATCCCTGGCTCTCCCAAAATTGCTTTTTCAAGAGGCAGTTGGACTTTCTTGCTTTTCTTTGAAGACGTTTCACTTTTCATTGAAGAAGTTTCTTCAGCTCTTCTTGGATGAGAAGCAATATATTTTCAAAGAAAATCAAAGCCCAGTTGCTTCTTGTAAAAGCACCTTTGGGACCACAACCTGGATGACTGAGAATCTCCATAGACATATAGTTCCTGATTCCTTATTTTGATGCCATAATATCTGCAGAGTAAACATCAGAAGCATCTAATTAGCACCTATGCTAGAAAAAGATTTAATAGCACTCAAAACTTGCATCCTTTCCAAAGGAAATCTTGCACTCAAGTTTCACTGGTGTGATAATGACTTTGCTAATTCATTCTGGATGCAATAAATTACTTCACTAAATAAAGGTGAGGAAACATAAGAAAATAGTTTTCACAAAAAACATTTTAAAAATCACTACAAATGAGAGATGGAGCTTTTTGAGTGCAATCAATAACGGAATTCCCTGAATAATTTTCTTCATCCAGTAATTTTCTTTTTAAAAATTTCCTTAAAGGTTGTAATCTATCTAAAATCTTTCTGATATTAAAAAAAAGAAGAAGTGCTCCTTTCTGAATATTAGATATGGTGCTTTGGTCAATTTATTTATTTATTAATATATCTTTGTTTCCATCTCAATTTTAGAATTTAAAGAATTATTCAGACTATTATTTCCAGCACTTCTTAATTCATTATTTGCCTTTCAGGAAGCTTATACAAATTGGCATAGGTGCAAAGACCTCTTAGTTCCTACCTGAGGAAATTCTCAAGGAGAGAATCAGGATAGGTAGGCCAAGAGGAGGAGAAATGGAGTCGATTGAAATGAGCCAGATAGGGGAAGGTCCAATCCAGAAGGAAGAATTAAACATCCTAGAAGAAAAATAGAGAGGCTAACCAGGGATGGGATTCAAATTTTTTAACAGCCAGTTCTGTGGGCATGGCTTAGGTGGTGGGCATGGCTTGGGTCACGTGACTGGGTAGACATGGCTTGGTGGTCATGTTATAGGCTGGATGTGGCCAAATCAATATTACTCACATCAAGGCATGCATCTCCTCGCTTGGCCTCTCATGACTGTGGGGATGCTACAACAATTGTAAGTGTGAGAAATGGTCATAAGTCACTTTTTTCGGTGCCATTGTAACTTTGAATGGTCACTTCAGCAAAAGAGGGGAAAAGAACTCCAGAGAACTTCCTGAGACAGGAAGTCTAGTCCTGCCAAGAATGTAATAAGTGTTAACGGAGAGGCAGTTTCTGTCAGCAACACCAGAATGTTTCCTTCCTGAGTTAGCCATGTTATTGCTGTTTCAATAGGGAGAGGAACTGTACATGTTCTTAGCTTCCCTGAATTTCAGATCAGTTACACAAGTCTTCCCTGGTCCGTCAGACAATTCAGATGACCAGTTCACAGTTGATTCTGTGAACATTCAGCAAAATTGCCAATAGCAAGGCAATTGTCCTTAATCATTCTCTGTCTTCTCAAAATGAATTATTTGTTCTTCACCCAGTTTTTTTAAGACTGGTTGAGTATGTCAAAGTGGGAAATTCTGCTTCCCTCATAGCCTTGGGCCACAGGGAGCACCCATGGGTAATTTATTCATTATACATCCTCCTCACACACACATTCATTCATTCTGAATTTTACCCTAAAGCAGATGTACTCCCCATTGCTATCTCCTTCTAAATTCTTCCACTTTGTCAGCAGCCTTTAGCAAAGCATGTGTACACATATGCATGGCTTTTTGGAGTAGATGATGCATTATTCCATTCATTACTCAAGGAAGGAACATGCTAAATACATCATTAATTATGTACAGTATTTGTTACTACTTATATGAGAGGAATATTAGATTAGCAGAGAGATACTCCTGTAACTGAGTGGTCTTTAAGTAATATCAAAAGTCTGATGTGGTTTTGTTTAATGGAATTTATGCCTTTTAAAATTGCTGCATTATAAATTGTTACTTTCAACTTTGGGGTGTAATCAGATATCAGTCATACTCAGGATCTTCACTGTGTTGTTCCTATTTACATGAATTAATGAAAAAAATATGTCTAGAAGAACACAAGATGAAAGATACATTTTTCAGAGTTATACAAGACATCTTATGTCTTTCAGAGTTATACAAGACCACTCCAAGGTCCCCAAGAAACGGTTCCTGAAATCTTTAAGGGGGTTTCTTTCACTCCCCTTTATGTTCATTCAGATTCAAGGCAATATAAGTTTGCTTTCCTCTAGCCATTATAATCAAGTTGTTGCGATTGGATTTTGTTCACTTGACTCCAACCCATTGTCAGATTTAAGAAAAGAGAATTGACTTAAGTTCTTGCAGCTGGATGGTATATGATGAGAACTAGATGTCACCAGTATTTGGAGTCAGATGAAAATCAAAGTCATGTAGATTGGAATAGGGGTAACCTGTGACTAAAGTGAATCTCACAGTCTCTAAAGTCTCTGAGCTCCATACTTTTGAATTTCAGTGAAATTTTTTTAAACATATGTGTGTGTTTTCATTTGCACTCTTTGAAATTAATTGACACATTTTCATTGAATAAAATACTTGAGTACATTAAGCACCTATGAACCTTCACTTTGCACTTTACATAATTCTAACTTTCCCAAAGAACTCAGTAAATAGTGGTTATTGACCAGTCCAAAAAGCAATATTGGTTATTGATCTCCAAAAAGTAAGCCAGAAACAAAGCTGGCTAATATAATAGTGAGGCATTTTCTTGATAACTGTTGAATCTGTACTCCTGTTAAGAAAACAAGACAGAAACTAAAGGCCAGTGGTTTGGCAACTTTAAGATGTGTGAATTTTGATAAGTCTGACTGGTGAATTATGGGAGTTGAAATGGAACTACTTTTAAAGTTGTCAAACTTAAGAAACACTGCTATAACCCAACAGTCTTCTGGACATGATATCCAAGAATTGAAAGCATTGCACAACAATACTACAAGGTCCCATTCCTGCCAACTAGCAAGCTCTGCTCAATGAGGCGAGACCAAGCAAACAACAACTTCACAGAATTCAATGAATTATCTTTAGTGCTCATCTAGAGAAAATACAACAACCTTGGAACCTGTAAGAGGAATTTCCCATCCTCGTTTATAATGAGTTAATTAATTCAGAGACCCTCTGAACACTTTCAGATACTTTTCCTTATATTTTTTCCCACCTGAACTGAGTTGCAATTTATGAGATAAGTTGTCAATCAACTTAGCTCTTCCCTCTATTCCCCTCACCACAATTTCTCACACCAAGCAATCAGCAAGAATACTATCATTGCTGTTATTGAAAGCCACAGAAAAGTATCAGAGAATGAATAGACTATTCTGCTAATTAATTCTGCTACCCATATAAGCCACCCACCAGGTCAGTCAGTTTTAGTCCCTCTTTTCTCCTCAAGAAGCCCAATGAAATTAATTCAGGTAATTAGTCTTTTTCAGATGTTCCTGGTAAATTAGAGAAGCCAGAAAGCTAAGAGTTGGGAAAAAGGAGGTCAAATTTATGGAACCTGAGTGCAATGTAGGTTGGCTAAATGATAACAGATGAAATTTAGTTTGTTGGTAAATAAATGAATAAAGGCCAAGCATTGTGTAGTACAGTAGTCTCCAACCTTTCTAGCTTAGCAGCCCAGGGGGGAGGGGGAAGGATGGTTTTGTGTGAGTCACAGGCACTCGAGAGAGTATGCCCAGCCCCAATTGTCAAAGCAAAGGAGCAATGGAGCTTTGCCTACAAGTGCTCACCACTCACACAAGTGGAGCTGTGTGTGCATGCATGCTTGTCCACCAGTTATGCTGTCTAGTTCCAAATGGGATGTGGCCCAATAGTGGGCTGTAGCCAGAGGGTTGGGGACCCCTGGTGTAGCGGGTGCCAGAAGACAGACTGTGTATAGGTTATGACTGGGAGAAGACTTGGAGCAACCTTTTCGAGATGCATGTGGAATTTCGTGTAAATTTTGCACTATAGAAAAAATGTTTCATTGAGTGTATGTTGCCATAAAATATTTTGATTTTTTTTTTCATATTCTTAAAAAATATCATGGTGAATATAAATTTACTTCCAAATAAAGGAATAGCCCAGACTAAAATGATTCCAGGAATATTCCAGATGCAACTGCAACTTTCACAACCATTCAGAGATGCTGCTGAAAAAAGTTCAGTTCTTGCATTTATGACAGATCCTCACTCTTACGATGTCATACCACGCCTCATGATAATGGGATCACAATTCATGTGCTTGGCAACTGCTCTAATTAAGACCAATTTGAGTATCCTGTAGTCAGGCATTAATGATCTCAACCTTTTTTCTGTTTCCAACAAAAAATGCCCATTCATAAGAAGGGGTTCACACTTACAGGCACAGTGATTAGCAGCCATCGTAAAAATGGTTGTATAATTGGGCCCAACTCAACTTACAACAGAAACTACATATGACAAATATTCCAATCCCATTTGGAGTTGTAAGTGGAGGACTATCGGCACTGTATTTAAGCACTAATGAACATATATGTTTGAAGCTTTGTGTGCACTCCAGCATACTCCAGGAACTCCTTGTGTGCACAAATTCCCTTTCAATCCATAGGAAGAACTGGTGCTACCTGATACAACCCTTTGTGTCAAGTGTGGGAAAATCAGCCAGTTCAAATGAATATATAGATTCATGGTATGCGAAAGCCAGGGGTGGGATTCAACCGGTGTAACAACCAGTTTGGTGAGCATGTGCTTTGCTCACATGCACAGCATTTGCAACTCACCTTCTGCTGCAAGCCCTGTGTGTAAACAGCTGACGTGTGGCAATCCGTGTCATGCGAATCAACTAGCTTGAAAACCTGGAAATAAAGCACAGACTAGAACAGGGGAGGGTGGGTGGGCCCACAACTGATCATCGGAGTGAACTGGTTTGCTGACAGCTGATCTTCAGAGCTATCAGTTTGCCCTAATTGGACTGAACAGTACAATCCCACCCCTGGTTAAAGCTGTCTAGAATAATCTACTAATGGACAAAGTGAGTTGACAGTAGATAAAAGTCAATGACATCTAAGATTGGCTGGACTTAGATTTCTTTTGGGTGCATAGGAACTCGAGACTGATGATGCTCTTGACCCCTCCTTTGAGTTCAGCCTGCTCATCTTCTACACTTTGCTCCCTATTTCCTGAAATCATAGGAAACTCTTGCAGTAGACAGACCTCTTCATCCTGCTGGAAACTGATGAATTGGAACTATTCATTCATTTCCACCTTCCAAACTTACAAATCTATCCAAATCTGCAAATAGACTTGGTATGGATTTTCAATCAGAAGACCACAGTTAAGTTATAATTTATGGGCTGCTTCCCAAAATGGCTAAATCAAAGGATTCATAGCTCATGTTGCAGCATGAAAGACTGCACCAGAGTGAGACGGAAGAGATATAGACAAATAATATTAGCACAGCACAGCATTCATCTCCATTCCATATTTAAAGATTAAGGTTTTGTTTGCTCCGAAGTCTGCTGTAGGATATTGAATTATCTCTTTCACATTAACTTTTATGTAGCAAATATTCCCAATTCATGTGCGTACACATGCATGCACACACAGAGAGAAAAAAATGCCTTTCATTTGCCAGAATGAAAAAGTGAGGATACTAAGAACTAAACTTGAAGACCATCCCAAAATTTCAACTAGAACAGAGTGTAGCAGCACAGATAGTTATGCCCACCTTGGTATACTCACCTGCCACCTCTGCTCTGCAAATTGCACTGGTTGCCAGTTTCAGGGCACATTTTAAGATTTTTGTTCTGACCCAGCTCCCCAAATATGACAAACCTCCTGATGTGAACTCAAGAGATTACTTTATTAGGAATGCCGGCAGCTCCACAAAAAATTTCTCTCACAGGCTAACAAATCTGGCAGCTGAAAGATGAATAGTTGTCTCCCACATCTATTCATCTCCATCCCCTGCCTTTTATTCCCAGAGCTAGGATGGGGCCTTGCTAGCAGCAGTGGCTCTTCCTTCCCCAGGATCATTCCATGGCTTTCCACTGTTCTTCTCTTCTCTGCCTTCTGCACAACTGGTACTGGACCCAGCTGTCCCTTCTCTTCTTCATCAACCACCTCCAGACCTGGGGACTGTTGACTCTCCATCTGAAGGCTGACGGATGGCCCAGGTTCCACCTCTGTGTCCCTCTGTCATCTTCATTCCCTCTTCCCACTCAAAGCTTCCAGGTTGCCCTAATGCTAACCCTGATTCCCATGCCTCCTCCTCCTCTGATTTGGCTTCTGGAAAGGCCAGTGGCCGACAGGCCACAACAATTTTAATTATGATCTGTAAAGTCCTGCATGGCATAGAGCCTCCAAATTTGAGAGCCTCTGTATTTGAGAGCCTGCTTATCAGCCATGGTTATTTGCCCAGCTGATTTGAACTGACAAGGTTGGCATGTTTTAGGTTTCTTTGATTAAATGATACTATCTATCAGGACCCCAGAAACACACCTTTTCTGTATCATTGCTTGCCCTCTAGATTGAGGTTCCTCAAGAGATGTGGGCAGTTGGTGTTTTGAAGAGCCATAAAGATATTGGTTGATCTCCAATGCTCAGGGTTAGAGGGCTTGGTAGTCTCTTGTTAGAAATCAATTGCTGGTAAAAGGGAGTTTGCCAGGTTCACCGTTTGCTCCTTTTTCTTCTTTTGTCTGAATCTGGCTTGATTTTTGTTTTACATTGTTTTGGTATATTGTGAGCCATCCAGAGTCATTGCAGCCTGACAGAATCAAATCAAATAAATGGCATGAACTATATTTAAATCAAAATTATTGAGCATAAATTATTTAGCACAATTCTCACCAGAAAAATATTATTGGAAACACAGAACTTTGAGCAGATGTAAGAATGTAAGATGTAAGAAAGGGGATGTGGTGGCTCAGTAACTAAGACATTGAGTTTGTCGATCAGAAAGGTCAACAATTCAGCAGTTCGTTTAAAAAGAAAAGGAAGGGAAACATTAATACTAAAGCTTTTCCTTTAAAATAAAAAGCAGACATAGAAATTTAACTTCCAAAGACAAAAACAAAAACAAAAACAAAAAAAATCAAAGACAAGTTCCAAAGAGCCAAAAATCCAAATAGCTATTACAAAAAAAAAAGGTAAACTGATGAGGAAGGGTAGCACAGCTTAGAAAGAACAAAAAGAGCACGCTGCACTTTGTTTAATTATCCAAGGCTCTTATTATAATTCTCTTCTCCAAAGACTTATCACCTTTTCTTTTCCTAGGCTTCAACACCAAACTCCAGCTGTTGATAGAAACCCAGAAGAGCACCTGCAATAATACTCTCCCATGCTCTTCCCTGTATCTTATCAAACAGGCAATGTCCTTGAAAAAAAGTATCAGTTCTCTCTCAGCTTTGTCTGGTCAAAAGAGAAATAGAATATTTCCAAGCTAGTCGGCAGTGTTACAAAGTTTCTTTAGCTTTCACTTTCCCCCTCCTTTTCCAAGCAAAATATAATAAGAATTTTATTATATAAATAATAAGAATCTAAATCTCTGGCTTAGAATATTATAAAGTCAAAAAGGAGAAAAGAATAGATAAAAAGAAGAGAAAAAACCAGTCCAGTTTCAAAATATAAAGGCCCTGTCCCACTGCACTTACAGATGCAAAGGGGATGTAAAACGTTAAAAAAAGCTTGCCATCCGTTGGAAAACGCTATGCATCCGTTGTGTACTCATTGCATACGTGTTTCATATGGTCGATCCATGGAGCATCCATCCACTGCGATTTCATCTGCGCAAGAAGTTTTGAGCTGCACAAAACTTTGTGAACGGATGAACTTTCTGCCGTGTACAATGTAAATCCATGACATACGAGCAACAAACGTTCTATGTCCATTTATCATACATTAAACGTCCGCTGTATCCTCTCTGCATCCTCTGGGCATCCTCACAACTCATATCAGCTGCAGCTGAAAACGGAAAGAGGGAGGAAACAAAAGGTACACGGAACGTCTACACAGCATTAGTAGCACGAAAATAGAAAGGACGTGCAGTGAACGGTTTGCATCCGATATACATCCACGCAGCATCCCCTTTCTTTCCTTTAGGCGTACCTGATACATCCGCTTCATCTGCTATGCGTCTGCTTCGCAATTCTCCCCCGGAACCCTTTTGGAGGTGTCATCTGCTTCCATCCGCTAGGCTTCCTATGAACATCCGTTTAACATCCTCACTACATACTATCCACGTCTGTTCTTTTCCGTTCTTTTCCATTCTGTTTATGCAAATTTTCACCACTTTTTGGAGCGAATGACAACGGATGAAGCCACCCCCAACATTTTGCTCATCTGCTGTGTCCTTTATGCATACATTTTGCATCCGTCGGCCATTGGGACTGGGCCTTAAGATCATGTGTAGAAAATCCAGCAATGAGAAAAAAAAATAAAAATATTACTTTGACATTCCTATTTAAAATCGCCACTTAATCACTTCTGTCAAAACTTTTACAGATTCTTTCTTTCCCTTAGGGTGTCCTTTCAAGTCTTAAAATAAAGAAAAAGTTCTCACCAAACTGGGACACTCTCTCTTTCCGTTCTCTTTTGTTTCAGAGCTGTCCCAACTTCAGCAGCTTTAATGGCTTCCTCTTTGCCGCTGGCAAAAAGAGCTTCTCCTGGATCTACCAGGGACTTTGCGATATTCCTGGGATTGACAGGATGCCCTCTTTACATTCACCGTCTCTTCGGGATGGTTTAGATCCACTTGGACCATCCAGGAGCAAAGATATCAGCAGCAATCTCAGACCTCCAAGATCGCATGCCATATCGTCGCGACACCAGCTCCACCCTCCAAGCTCCTGTTACTTGTCCCAGTTTCTGCCAACCTAGCAGTTCGAAAGCACATAAAAAATGCAAGTAGAAAAATAGGGACCACCTTGTTGAGATGGTAACAGCATTCCATGCGCTTCGGCATTTAGTCAAGCCAGCCACATGACCACAGAGATGTCTTCAGACAGCACTGGCTCTTCGGCTTTGTAACAGAGATGAGCACCTCTCCCTAGAGCCAGAAATGACTAGCACATATGTGTGAAGGGAACCTTTACCTTTAATAAGGGTATTTGTTTAGAGCAATGTTCACCAACCTTTCTGACTCTGCAGAGCTGCTGCAGCAGCAGTAGCAGTACGGGTGGGAGGGGGGATGGTTTTGCGGGCACACCTGCCGTTTGCACAAAGGGAGATATATTTGCCCATTCACCACTTGCATGGTTACCAATGGGCCACAGCCCAGTACCTGGCTGCAGATTATGGACCTTTGGTATAGATGAAAGAAGATTGCTTGTTAAACCCTCTTTTATTCAAACCAATTGTGCAGTTTATTAAGTAAATAGTCTCAATCTGAAGTAAATTTAGGTTTCATTATGAACAACAAAGCTTAGGATCTCTAGTCAACCAAAATGAGGCCCCATAGATAGGGGTGGGATCCTACCAGTTCGGTCCAGTTCTATAGAAATGGTAGCTCCGAAAAGCAGCTGATACTGAATCAGTTCACTGGGGTGAGTTTTTGATCTGCTGTTTGGCTTGCCTGACTGCCTGAGCTCTAGGCTATCCTTTAGTGGCTGTGTTTTCCTCCTCAGTTGCTTTGTGCAGCACAGCTGAGTGCTGCTAATCAGCTGAAGAAGGTAAATGCTTGTCAGAACCAGTAGTGTGCACACACATGCAGTGTGCATTTGACGTGCATGCATGCGCTCCCTGACCTGGTTGTTATGCCAGTTGTATCCCACCCTTGACCATAGATAAGCCATTATTGTTCAGACTAAGTTTCCTAATAGGACTCTTAAAAAGACAAAACAGAGAAGAGGCCTCTGAGTCACCTACATTCAAACTTCTCCCTTATTGCAAGAACCAAACCAAAGACCCGGAACTAATATTTATTTAATCTCTGATTAAACATACCCCGCAAACTTGATTATATCTAGATCTTCAACTCAACTAAAATGGAGTCAGAATTTCTAGCCTTCCTCCCCTACAGTTCCTAGAAAGACTCATGACTTATGTGCTAAAGTTCTGTACCATAGTAAATATTTGTGTGACCTTCCCATCTTTGTTGCCAGTAATTACATCTTCAATGAAAATAAAACTGAGCTGTCCAGTAGCATGGGTGAGCTGGAAAGAATCTGGAAAACTTGTGGCCCATATGGCAGCCCTTACAATCTTTTGAGTCCCTAATTTCTTTAGAACATTAACTTTTTCAATCGCTGGCAACATGTCCATTGGCAAAGGACTGTAGGAACATAATTGAAAAGATCTAGAGAGTAGTAGTTTGCTTACCCTTGGTTTAATCATATCCATTAAGTCAAAAGTGCAGAATTCATATGTTCTTGGAACTGGGCTTGGCTAATCTGGTGAAGAGAAGGGCCAGGGGAAACTTGATAGCAATCTTCCAATATTTGAGGGGCTGCCACAGAGAGGAGGGGGTCAAGCACCAAAAGCACCCGAAGGACAGAGAAGGAATAATGGATGGTCCCTTCCAACTCTAATGATCTGTTATCTGATTATCTGTTATCTGTTACTACTTCCTTCATTCCTGACAACTGGTCATCCTGTCTAAGATGAAAGGGGGTGGAAGACAACCAAACCTGGAAGACTCCTGTACTTTTGCTCTACAGATTGTTCTACCAGATCCCAAAATAGAAGTTTGATAACATTTTATAAAAGAGAATACCAATTATATTTTAGATTCAGATTCTGGAAACAGCATGTGAATTAATTTTAATGTGAATTCTAGACCTGAGGTCCCATGCAGGTTAGAACCAGTCTTTCTTTATAAAACAAATGTGAAATGTGAAAGACTTCAATTATACACTTTAGAGGTTAAATGACATTAATTTCAGTCTGCTTTCTTCCTTCAAAAAAAAAAAAAAAGACAAGACATAATTGTACAACCCAGTAGAACAATATTTCTCAAATCTCCTTTCAAGTGCCAATTCCATAAAAGGAGTCATGATTAACATTTTTATCTTATAAATGGAGTTATCACAAAATAGTTTTTAAAAAGTAAAAATAAAAGGAAAGAATTTGAAGAACAAATCCATCTGGGCAAATCCATCTAACATGAATTGCCCATCAAAGTGTTACTAAATGTAGATTTAAAATACAATTCCAGAGGAAAATGTAGTCATTTTACAACAGTCACAGATAATTTTTAATGGCCTACATAGAGAAAAGAAAAGAATGTCATGTGAATTATTTTCCAGTGGGCATCCATTCTGTCCATGGATGCAGCTTACAGTCCAATGGGATGGCACCTATTTTATGAAGCAGACCCAAGGGGAGAGAGATATATAAAACATCGATATATAACTGTAGTTACTGGTGTTTATAAAGCTTGAAGTTTAATCCATTCCAGGATGAAAATAGAAAAAAGGACTTCTGTACTGAGATTGATCTGCAGATTGATAACTGTCACATTGGCTGAGAACAGGAAGGGAAGCTGTGGAATTAATATCCTGTAAATTTTGCAAACAGAATAATGATGAAAGTGAAGCTGGTACATTTGATACTCAAAGTCAATTTCCTAAGCAGCCTATAAAGCCTATAAATTCACATTTCCTGTTCAGAAAGCTACTCCTGGGATGAGTATGCATCACTCTAAACTAAAACATAGTAGAAAGAAGCACAACATAAAACATTTTTATGTTTTCCTGCTTAATATTGGGTTGGTTTATACAGAGAACTCTGATGAGTTGATGGCTGCCACACTTACAAATAAATGCTCTGTCTTACATATTGGCAAAAAAAATATCAGAAAATAAAATACTAGCTGAATAGTCAAAATCTTGTTGATGATCCAAGCTCTGTAAAGGACCTTGGAATACTCATCTCTAATGATCCAAGTGCTAGAGCCCACTGTAACTACATAGCCAAAAGGGCATTAAGAGTTGTTAACCTAATCCTACGTAGTTTTTTCTCTGGTAATATCACACCACTAACTAGAGCATACAAAACATTTGCTAGACCAATACTCGAATACAGCTCATCAGTCTGGAACCCACATTACGTATCTAATATTGGCACAGTTGAGAAAGTCCAGAAATATTTCACAAGAAGAGTTCTCCACTCCTCTACTCATAGTAGAAAACGTTAGGCCACCGGATTTGAAATTCTAGACCTAGAAAATTCTAGACCTAGGTAGTGGCAACTAACTAACCCAAGTTGTAGCCATGGTTCAGAAAGCCATAGTTGTGCTGGTAGGACAACTGTTTGGCAGAAAGAGGGATAAGATTAGGCAAGCAGGAAGAGGCAATAAACAGAAGGGCATAGCTGAGTTAATAGATTCTAAAAGAAACTGGGAAATTCTACGTACTAACAGGGGACATGAAAAGTGCATTTAACTATCATGCAGAATGTGTGTTTGTGAGTGTGTGTCTGAATGTTCTTCTTTTCTTCTTATTTTTTTGGAGGGAATCTTTCAGAAAAATATCGTCTGTTACTGTTTGTCATTTTCTTCCTAGAAAATTATTTTTATTCAGTCATTTACCACCACATTTCAGCAACGGGATTGGAAGCTAGAGGGGGCTCCATAAATTGCACAGAGACCCTGGATTGCCTATATTTTCTTACTGGGTGATGCAAGATGCGACAGTGGCTTCATTTCCATCTTCTGGCTAATTGGATGTGCAATTAGATAAATTCAAATAGGAAAAAAAAGCTAATTGAGGCCACATAAATTAAAGCACTGAAAGGCTATAACTAAATAATTCAACTAAGGAGCAGATTTAAGATGTATAAAATAGCCAAGTTAAAACAGTGTAGTATAAGATAACAATTAAGATATAAAACAAAGTGCAAAGTTAACATCAGTTGGGTGCATCTTAGAATTAGGAACAAGGCATAAAATACTAACTAAATGTGGAGAAGAGCTGTAAATGGAAATTTTGTGAATAAACCAAGTACAAGCAAAAAAAAAAAAAGAATACAAAACTAAAGCTACATAACTTTCAGAGGATGTTTTAGCTGAGCACTGAACCATTTAAGTAATTGAAAGAAGTGCAGCAGTTAAAATGTATCCAGTATGCTAATAGCAAAGTTATTATTGGCCTGTAGATATTTATCAAAGCTGGCTTAAGACATTGAAACAAAAGCAAAGTGGCATATATTCACAAATGCATTCCAAGGCACACAAACCATTTACAGTAATTTTTATTTCATCCTTTATTGTACCCAAGGGGACAGCCCAGTCCTCCTTGGAAAAAAAAACAGCTCATAAGGAACAAAGAGCACCTTGACTTCTCCACATTGCTATGAAACATTCAGCTCTTTGAGGTACAGACAAGAAGTACAGGAAATATGAGAATTAACACTATCTTCATTGTACATCTATCTGCATCTACACAGACAGAAGTATGCAGTGGGCTACCACAAGGTCCTGTCTTAGGCCCAGGACTCTTCAATATCTTCACAAATGACTTAGATGAGGGAATAGAAGGGGAACTTACCAATTTTGCAGATGATATTAAGTTGGCAGGAATAGCCAACACACCTAGATGAAAGGCTCAAGATCCAGATGGATCTTGACAGACTTGAATACTGGTCTCTATCTAACAAAATGAAATTCAATGTAGAGAAAAGTAAAGTCTTATACTTAGGCAAGAAAAACCAAAAGTACATACATAGACTGGGTGAAACCAGGCTTAACAGCAGCAACTGTGAGAAGGATCTTGGTCTTAATGTACAACTAGCTAAATATGAGCTAGCAGTATGTGGCAGCAGCCAAAAAAGCCATTGCAATCCAAAATTGCATTTACAGAGGGATACAATAAAGATTAGGTGAGGTAATAATACTATTCTATAAAGCCTTAGTAAGATCACACCTAGAATACTGTATCCAGTTTTGATCACCACACTATAAAAAAAGATGTTGAGACTCTAGAAAAAGGGCAGAGGAGAGCAACCATGATGATTACGGTACTGGAAGCTAAAACATATGAAGAACTGTTACAGGAACTGGGCATGGCTGGTCTAGTGAAGAGAAGGACCAGGGGAGACATGATAGCAGTCCTCCAATATTTGAGGGGGCTGCCACAGGGAGGAAGGGGTCAAATTATTTTCTAAAGCACCTGTAGGCCAGACAAGGAATAATGGATGGAAACTGATCAAGGAGTAGTTCAACCTAGAAATAAGGAGAATTTTTCTAACAAGTGTGAACAATCAACCAATGGAACAGCTTGTCTTCAGAAGTTGTGGGAGCTTCATCACTAGAAGCTTTCAAGAAGAGACTGGACTGCCATTTGTCAGAAATGGTGTAGGGTCTCATGCTTGGGCAGGGGGTTGCACAAGATGACAAGGTCCCTTCCAACTCTGTTAATCTGTTAAATCTGTAAGATCACAGCACAGAATCTTGCAAGTCTGAAAGCACTTCTCCCCTCCTTTACTTTTACTTTCCAGAAATCTAAGGAGAATTCCATCTGAGATGCTCCCTGCTTCTCTTTTCCTTCTGTGGGCTGGTTACCTTTTGCATGTTGGTCCTCTAGTGCTCTTCTTACTATCACCCAAGATCATTCCCACATACTATTAAAGAATTCAGCTTTAATTCTCTGCTTTGCCTAAATGACTCCCTCTATGTGGCAGCTGGGAATTTCAATTTGTAGTCATAAAGAAAGAGAAAATGATAAAAGAAATAGTTTCTCCTCTCCAATTAAAAGCCTACACAGCCCAATGGAGAGGGTGTGATGAAGTTTGGGAGATGGTATCCTAATTTCTAATCCCTTTAGTCACCATGAATGATCAAGTCAGGAAAAACCAGAATTGTGTATGGAAACAGCAGCCTCACATTCCTGCAATAAGGAGTGGTGACTGCTTTAAGAAGCGTGTTATTTATGCCCTGTGTGCTCTTGAAGCACTTTTTTGTCCTCAAGCACTGCACCATTTAACTATTTTACAAGTAATATAAAATAAATATATATAAAACTAAAAAAAAGTCATGTTGCCAGGGAGATGGATGGCATATAAATTTAATACATAAATAAAAATAAGTTTAAAGGTTCAGGGCAAAGGTTCATGGAAAGAAAATTGCAATTGAAAAATTCTGCCAGGTTTTAAATTAGCAACTTTTTCAATGCAAAATAAATATCCTAACCACTGTATTATTGCAGCAATCTTGGTGTACAAAACCTATTAGTGCTGAACAATGTAGAAAGAAGGAATGGTTACTTGAAAAATATATATGTTCACATATTTGTGTATTTGATGTTTTTGTATAACATCAAGTACACAAATATTTTTGTGTTAAATATTATTTCTATATGGGGGTGGTGTGGATGTGTTTATGTGCATATATATTTATGTGTGTGTGCATATATGTGAAAAGCAGAAGAGTTGTCCAATGGGAAGATGTAGTAGACTCAAATTGGCTGAATATCTTGCAAAGTCAAGTTCCCAATGTATCTCCCACAATCAGACACAGTTTTAGGTGCCATCTTAAATTGAGGAGGGAGGGATGTACTAGATAGAAGACCTTCAAGGTCCCTTCCAACTCCATGATTCTATGATCTATGAAAACTACTTCAGCAGTCATCTTTCCTACCATGATCCCACCTGGTTGCTTGCAACTGTACAGATATTAAATGAATCTGGGTGCAATTGTCATCTTTTCTTTTTTTTTCTTTTTTTTAAAAAGGCAAGTTATTAGAATATGTTTCATCCATATTTCAATTCAGTTTTCTATTAGGTTTCTCCATAAATTTCAATGGATCCTAAAAGTAAAGCAAATTTAATTGTGGTGTTAGCAAATGTTATATTTGTGAATAATTTGGATTATAAATAGAACAAAAAAATCACTGCTAAATAAAATGAAATATTCATACTAACCAAGCCTTTATAATTATAATATTTATTATGATCAGCTTCCTAATCAGAATGTCATGAGGATTTTATCCAAAGTTTTGCAGAAATCAAGATACAGTAAGTCTACAGCTTTGCCACTATATATTAAAGCTAATTTCTCCTCGTTAATCTTTCCAGGTACTAATTTCAAACTGTTTAATCTAATTCTATAAAACTTCTTTTCATTCTCTTTTTAATTTTTTTAATTTATTTATTAAATTACTTTTTGAAGATAGGGGCATCTGCTTCTCTCCCACTTATATGGCACTTGATCTCCAGTCATCTGGCATATACTTTGTGTGGTATCTCAAAGATAATACATAGCTTTAGCCAGTCCTTTAGCTTGTTCCTTGATGAAATCAGGGCATAATTCAATTGGTACTGAATATTTAAACATGCGCAAAATAATACTTACCTCTAAATCATGCCATTCCTCTTATGTCTTCCTTCACCTTCTGAAAGAGAAGTTGTCATCAAGAGAAGTCAAGAATTTCCTGGAAGGTCAAGTCAGTGTGTGTCTTGCAACAGACACACACTGGATAATTAAAATAATAATAAAATAATTAAAATCTGCTGTCCTACTACTTTGTGACTCACCGAAAGATCTGCAATTTGCTTCCCAAAACATTATCCATATCCATAGGCAATATCATCATCATCATCATCATCATCATCATCATCATCATCATCATCATCAATTTTAGCTGGGCAGGCAAGAGCAGCAAAAGTATTTGCTACAAAATGAAAAAAGGAAGAGATTGGTGAACTCTCTGATTTTTTCCCCTTTCTCTCCTGCCAAACATCAACAGCCATTAGAAAAGCATCCACCAATCAGTCTCTTAAATGCAGAATAGGTTTGGCTGGGGAGGAGGCAATTTCAACAGATGGCTAGAGCAAAAAACTTTAACCATCTGTCAAAACTCACTCCTGGCATTGGACAAGTGTTTGATACCTATGTGTTCAAAAGACCCCAGTTAACAGCAGTTCAGTGCTAAGAGGGGATTTTATATTAAAATAAAAGTGGCAGCCAGTTCTTCCCTGCACCATGTTATTCCACCACCACCCCACCCCAAAGCACCCATCATCTGTTAGATAAGCTTCTTTGAGAAACAGGTTTAGCATCCTAACACATGCCCAATTAACAGCTGACTGGCATTGGTTGGCCTGTGCTATAGAGCAGCAGTATGGTTGAGCTTTTCTGCTTCTATTTCACCATGCAGACTCCCTCTGTCATCACTTAGTTCTTAGCCAAACTGAGGTCTCTTTCAAAGCCATTTGTTGTGTTCGTGAAGAATGAGACTCGAGACCAGCGTAACTGCAGCTCTTTTATTATTTGCTTGATTCCGTCTGAGCCAGGAGCTGCAGCAGCCCTTTTTTATATAGATTCTGCTCGCAGCTCGCGGCCAATGATGGCTCCTTGATTCTCCCGCCACTGAGGCGGCCAATCACAAACTAGTTATTTTTGACTAATCACCGTCGAGTAGAACACCAATCAGATTTGAGTATTTGTGGACCAATGGGAACAGAGTAGTTGAAGTATGCTAATATGTAACATCCCTCCCTTCTTGGTTTGCTCCTACGTTACATAGTCATGTAAGTAGGCGGGGCTTTTATGTTGTCTACTTGACCTGTGCAGTTTAGTCGTACTGTTGTCTTCGGCGAGTTCGGATGGGATCGCTGTGTCTCCCGTCCTTCTCTGTGGAACCTCCTGGAAGGTGAAGTCAGCCATGCTGCTCCTGCCTGGCCTACCCAGGCTGGTAGAGTCGGCTCAGCTGCTCCCTTCCGGAGTGGCTTCTTGGTCTTCTTGTGCCTCCTGTTCCTCTTCGCCGAAGTCTTCTTCAGGTAAGTAGTTTTTTTCTTTCTGGGTTTATTTGAGAATTTGGTTGGTGGTTTGTTTTTTTATTTTTCAGTGTTTCTTATTCTAATGGAGGGTCTCCCCCTCCCCTCTTATTTGTGTTTGAGGGGTCTCCCCCCTTTCTTATTTGATTATTATTATTTTTGTTTAATGGTTGTTGTTGTACTGGTGTGTGTTGTTGTTCTTTGTGCCTGGGTGTGTCAGTGGTTTGTTCCAATGTTCTTGATCTTAATTGATCTATGTGTCTCCTCCAGCTTCTTCCATCGTCCATTTCTGTACGACCGGGGTCCCGTTACTTGTGTTATTTTTGCCCGAACCCACAGTGGGTGCCCCGTGAGATTTTTTGCATAGACTAGGTCCCCTGTTTCGAATGTATGGTGTCTGCTGGAGGAGTCTGTTGGTTTTTCAGGGCTGTATGTGGGGTGTAATCTATCCAGATATTATCTTAATTTTCTGCCCATTAATAATTCTGCTGGGCTTTTATTTGTAGTAGAGTTAGGTGTAATGTGTTGTATTTTGAGCATTTTGTAAATTTTCTTTTGTATGTCTCCCGTGCCTAATTTTTCTATGGTTTCTTTGGTATACCGAACCATGTGTTCTGCCCATCCGTTTGTAGCCAGCCGGCCCAGCGCTGTCAAAGCATGCCTTATGCCATGTTCAGCGAGGAACTTTTCAAATGTCAATGCTGTGAACTGCAGCCCGTTATCTGAAACTAATACACCCGGTAACCCATGTGTGGTGAAAAGTTTCCTCAGTTGTCTGATAACTGCTTCTGTAGTTGTTTAGTTCCTGACGCTTATGTCCAGCCAATTTGAGTAAGCATCTACTATAATTAAAAATGTGTGTCCTTTTATAGGACCTGCAAAATCTCTGTGTATTCTTGACCAGGGTCCCCTCGAATATAGGTGCCGCAATGGGTGTAGGTCGGGAACTTTGGCATTTAGTGCAGGTTTCTACCCATCTCCCAATATCCTTATCCATCCCTGGCCACCATACATAATTCCTGGCCAGGGATTTCATCCATACAATACCCGGGTGTCCTTCATGTAAAATATTCAGTACTTGCTCTTGTAATAACTCCTGTATGACCACCCGATCCCCCCATAGAATACAACCTTTTAACATAGAAAGTTCAGTCTGTCTGTTCTTGAATGGTTTAAAGGTCATGTCTGTCTCATTTTCCGGCCACCCTTTTCCTACCTAGTTTAAAACCTGTGACAATTTTTTGTCTCTTGTGGTTTCTTTCGCAATGTCTGCTGCGGTTATGGGTAGGTTTGGTAGTGTCTCAATTTGTAGGGTGGATGTGGTTGGTGCCGGGTCACTTCCCAGTTCAGGTAGGGGAGTATGGCTCAGCGCGTTGGCATGTGAAATGTCCTTGCCTGGTCGGTGAATTAATTTGTAATTGTAGGCGGCAAGGAACTTGGATCATCTTGTCATTTGTGGGAAGAGTATGTTTGAGGTGGCCCTGTTCCCTGCTAGTATTCCCAATAGGGGCTTGTGGTCTGTAATGAGTATAAAGGTCCTATCGTAGAGGTATTCATGGAACCATTTGACCCCGGATATTGCTGCTAACGCCTCTCTGTCCAACTGGCTGTAGTTCCTTTCAGCTTTGGACAGTGTTTTGGAGTAGAATGCGATCGACGCTTCTCTCCCATTTGGTAGCATGTGGTTGAGTATGGCTCCGACGCCGAACAGTGATGCGTCGCAGGTGACTGTCAGTGGCAGTGTCTCGCTGTATTGTATTAATACAGATTTGGATGTTATTAAATCTTTTATTTTCTGGAATGCGGTCTCTTCTTGTCATCCCCAGGTCCAGGTGGCTGACTTGTCCAGTAATCTATGTAGTGGTTCTGCCGTCGTTGCCTTCTGTGGCAGAAAAACAGTATAAAAATTGATAAGTCCCAAGAATGCTTGTAAATCTGCTTTGTTTTTGGTCTGGCCGCTTCTTTGATCGCTTTGATTTTTTTAGCTGTGGGGTGGATGCCATCTTTATCAATTAGATACCCCAAGAATTCAACTTTTGAGGTGGCTAGCTGAATTTTTTTTTTTTTTTTACCTTGAGTCCCGCCTTTTGGAATCTTTGCAATACTATTCTGAGATGGACTTCTAGTTGTTTCTTCTTGCTGGCTGACACTAGCACATCATCAAAGTATGGGACTACCCCTTTTATGCCTTGTAACAACTGCTCCATCCAGGCTTTGGAACATCCCTGGGGCCACGCTGACTCCAAATTGCAGTCTTTTGCATTTGAATGCTCCCCTATGAGTCACGATCATTTGCACCTCCACTGTTTCGGGGTCAACTGGCAATTGTTGGTATGCTTGCACAAGGTCGAGCTTTGCGAAAACCTTGCCTCTCTCCAATGAGTATAACAGATGTTGCACTATCGGAACAGGATATGCGCTTTGCTGTAGTGCATGGTTTAGGGTGGCCTTGTCACCACAGATTCTCATGGACCCATCTGGCTTAATTGGGGTTATGATTGGGGTTTCCCATTTAGCGTAGTCTATTGGTTCCAATATCCCTTGTGCTATGAGTTTATTTAATTCCTCATCGATCTTTGGTTTTAATGCGAAGGGAACTCGCCTCGCTTTTAACCTTATTGGATCTATTGACAGATTTAAATTAAATGATATAGGGGACCCTCGGTACTTGCCTAGTTTCCCATCGAAGACATCCTGGAACTCCCTCATTAGGTTCTCCTCTTGGTGACGCTGTTGATTCCGGTCACTTCAATTCCCAGGGGTTCGAACCATTCGAGTCCCAGTAGGCTTGGGTGGTTCCGGTCTATGATGGTTAAAGGCAGAATTTTTGTGTGTGTTTTGAATGTGACTTGGAAGTGTCCAAGTCTGACTTCGGGGATCCTGTTCCCTTGGTAGTCTTTCAGTATCAGTGTTTGGTCTTCTAATTCCATTCTGCATATGTGCGGTATCAGTCTTTTAATGGTATTCCATGATCCTATTGATAGGTATGAGCCGGAATCCACCTCCATCTCGCATTTTTGGCCTTCGATGTTGACTGCCACATGTACCTTCCGGCCATTGGTTGCGTTTGAATGGTCGATAGTTATAGTTGGGTGTGTTTCTTCTTTTCTGTAGCTTTCTTTTAGCCTTTTGCCTCTGCTTTCTTGACTCTCATGGCTCAATGTCTGTCTTTCTTTTATTCTTGGTGGAGTGTTGTCTCTACGTTGGGGGCTGTAGCTTTTCCAGTTTCATCAGACGCTTGCTTTGTGTCCCCGTCTCTTGCAGTACCTGCAAATGGTGTCTAGGAAATGGGACTCAGAACAGGGGTGGTCTTCTCCACACCCGACACACTGGAACCCCGACTTACGTCCTTTCCTCTCCCGTCTATTTTGTTCCGACTGGAGTCTGTAGATTTCTTCCTCTTCATCGTCAGTCTCAGACAACGATTCACTATCCTCGTGGTGTGTGATGGTCTTGTGTGTGTTCTCTGACTTCTTCTCTGGAACTTGGCTTGTTTCTGCTGTTTTTTGTGTTGTCGCATTCATTTGTTGCATTTTGGCTGCTGATTTTTTAGTGGCCTCAGCGATAGCCTCAGTGACTGTAGTTTTTGGTCGGGTTAGCAGTTGGCTCTGCAAAGTGAGATCTCTTAGACCAAGGAGCACGTAATCCCTCATGGCTTCATCCATGTTGAGGAACTTGCATGCCCCTCCAATGTCCCTGAGAGCCGCTATGAAGTTTGCGATACTCTCACCTTCTTTCTGGTCCCGTTTGTAGAACTCATGTCTCCGAATAAGGCTGGAAACGGTTGGTGCGTAATGAGCCTTCAGCAATTTTTCCAAATCTGTCCAGGCCATCTGTTTTACATCCTCCGGTTTGGCCAATGTCTTGGCCATCTTGAACACTGTGGACCCACAGTGTGTCAGGAACACGGCTCTCTTTCTGTTGTCGGAGATTCCTTGTAAGTCATTGCTCTCGAGGAACATGAGGAATCTGTCGATGTATGATTCCCAGTCCTCCATCACTGGATTGAATGGTGTGGGTGGCGAGTTGGTTCTGGCCATTTCGTCTGCTCGGTTCTCGTTGCAACGTGCACAACTGGTCTCCTTGTCTCAGAATCCCACCTTTATCGCCAGTGTTGAGTTCGCGAAGAATGAGACTCGAGACCAGCGTAACTTCAGCTCTTTTATTATTTGCTTGATTCCATCTGAGCCAGCAGCTATAGCAGCCCTTTTTTATATGGAGACTGCTCACGGCTCGCGGCCAATGACGGCTCCTTGATTCTCCTGCCACCGAGGCGGCCAATCACAAACTAGTTATTTTTGACTAATCACCGTCGAGTAGAACACCAATCAGATTTGCGTATTTGTGGAACAATGGGAACAGAGTGTTTGGAGTATGCTAATATGTAACACCATTTGTCCAAGCCAGGGATTAGTTGCAAAACTGCAGATACAGGGAGATAGTTGAGGTTGAAAGAGCATTCTTCAACACAAGGCCCAACTAGGAAAGAGAGAGAGAGAGAGAGAGAGAGAGAGAATCTCGACACCATCCTAAAATAGCTGGTAGGGTCCCTGGTTGATCCTACTCCCTTAGGGGTCACCTGGCTGCAGTACTGAACAAATGCAACACTGAACAAATATAACACTTATGGCTATATCCATGTTGCTTGCATCTTATCAATTTATATTGTTTTTATTGTTTCCTAGTATGATTTGATGGCTTATTGGTATCCTATGACTATCACTGGGTGTTGTATCTTATGATTTTTCATGAATATATTTCATTTTTCAAATTGCATGACCTGGTTACTGGCATGCTGTGTCCCAGTGCTGGTCCATGGATTGGGAGTTGGGAACCCTGATCTATAGAAAGATTAACATTAAGATTCATCTTTAAAAATGTTTTTGCTTTTTAATTAATAAAAGAAGAGCAGAGCAAAACACAAAGATACATTTTAAAATAAGATTCTTAACAGTTTTTCAGGATTACCTATAGTCCCAACCTGGCCTAGGTTTCATTTATAGATCATTATTTAAAATGTAAATAATGGTTCACTGGTCTTCTTTTACTATTCCCCACTTCCTTACTATTCTTTGACAAGTATCTATTGTAATTTGAAACTTAAAAACATAACACTGGTGTGTTTTCCTCTGCAGCAACATCACACATAAAAATATTTGTTGACAAAAGATCCATTGTTTCATTCCATCCAAGCTAGTGAATGATCCAAACTGAACGAGCTTTAATATTGCAGCTTTACTAATGCTCAAAGAAAAATACAAATTATGAAATAAGTTTGGAACAAAACTCTGTGATGCCTTCATTTGGCCATTTGTAGAAAAAAATCTCAGATATAAAAGGTCGAAAAGAAGATGTAGAACAAAAGAAGCAAAAGAAGGGAAAGAAAAAGGATAAACAGCCTGAAAACTCATCTGGGGTTTTGATGAAATTAAAGTAAAACAGTTTCCCCAGTTTTCTATTTTTACTTGCTTAACTTAATTTCAACTTGATTGTCAATTATCTAGTGGAGATGCTAATTCTCCATCCCTTGTGGATTCTATTAATGTTTTTAAAAAGGGTGGAAATAGTATAAAAAATAAAATATATTTTGATATAGAACTCCTTACTCTACTTATGTCTAGGCCTAGGACATAGCTTTTTAATTATGCAGCCTCATATTTTCTAGAGCTGCAGACTAGATCTTGCTCTCCTTAAGAAATGCCCACTATAAATGGAGGAACAGTTCTGGGACTTTTTCAAATCAATATGCCAAAAGCCAGAGGTCTCTCTTTCTCTCAGCTTGCTAATGTTTGAGGCACTTGGCAAAATGAGCACTGAACAAATATTTTGGTGGATTAAAATGCCTTCACAACTATCGACTTCCTAGAACTTTCAGCAAAAGCTCAGAAGGTGAGTGTTAGACCCCTTCAGATGCCTTCCAAATTGAAAAAAAAAATAGACTTGCTCAATGTTGAGCATGAAAATTAAATATCAAATTCATGCTCTCTCTAAACATGTTCCTATCATATCCCTGAGAAAGGATTAACTTCAGGGGTGGGATTCAAATTTTTAACAACTGATTCTGTGGGTGTGGCTTAGCTGGTGGCATGGCTTGGTGGTCATGTTATTGGCTGGGTGTGGCCAATTCAATATCACTCACATTGAGGCATGTATCTCCTTCCCTGGCGTCTCTGACTGTGGGGATGCTACAACAGTCGTAAGTGGGAAAAATGGTCATAAGTCACTTTTTTCAGTGCCATTGTACCTTTGAATGATCACTCCACACAAGCAAAGTACCAGCAAACGAGGGGAAAAAAACTCCAGAGAAGTTCCAGAGACAGGAAGTCTAGTCCTGCCAAGAATATAATAAGGGTTAACAGAGAGGCAGTTTCTGCAAGCAACACCAGAATGTTTCCTTCCTGCCTTCCTTACAGGATTAGGCCAGTAATTTCTTCTAACAACTGGTTCTCCAAACTGCTTAGAATGTTAACAACTGGTTCTAGCAAATAGGTGTGAACTGGTAGAATCCCACCCCTGATTAACTTACATATATCCTTAATAGAAGAGAGAGGGGGAGGGAGGGAGGGAGGAAGAGAGAGGAGTATATATGATATGTGATATATATGGTGAAGGAATACAGTTCATTGATTTGACAGAAGAAAGATAACAATCACAAGAAGCCTGTTTAATTCATTGATAAACATCATATATCTCTTTCTGGCATGTAATGCAAAGAGTATGGTAGATTCCAAATATCAAAGCACTATTACCTGGTGATAAAGGAACTTAACTTAGAGAAGGAACTTAACCTAACCTTCTTCCATAGATAAGGGAACATTGCCAACATTACAATATTCTGTCATGTGAATATAGTCATTTCTCATAGGAGTCATCTTTCCTATTTATTTTGTATTTTATTTTTTTCATCTCCACCACTCCCAAAGAAAAGCATTTTGCAGATCAGCCCCATGTGTATTTTCTATGCCAAGTAGTACAAAAAATAGAAAGTAATTAATGCCATTGTATTTCTTTGTTATCCATCCTGATTCTTCCACAATTCAATTTCATTGGGTGACCTTTGATTCTAGTGTTTTGGAAAGGGAAAAATAACTTCTCCTTGTCCTCTTTTCCACACTGTGCCTAATTTTGTACACCTCAGTCATGTCCCTCTCATTTGCCTCCAAATATTGCAATATTTCTTTATAAAGAAACTGAGCTATCTGCTTGATCACCTTTGTTCAGGGGTGAGATTCCACCAAATTCTCACATATTCACTAGAACCAGTTGTTAACATTCTAAACAGTTCGGAGAACTGGTTGTTAGAATAAATTACTGGCCTAATCCTGTAAGGAAGGCAGGAAGGAAACATTCTGGTGTTGCTTATAGAAACTGCCTCTCCGTTAACCCTTATTATATTCTTGGCAGGACTAGACTTCCTGTCTCAGGAGTTTTTTCCCCCCTCCTTTGCTGGTACTTTGCTTGTGTGGAGTGATCATTCAAAGGTACAATGGCACTGAAAAAAGTGACTTATGACCATTTTTCACACTTACGACTGTTGCAGCATCCCCACAGTCATGAGAGGACAGGTGAGGACATGTGTGCCTCGATGTGAGTGATATTGAGTTGGCCATGCCCAGCCAATAACATGAACACCAAGCCACACCGACCACCTAAGCCACGCCCACAGAACCAGTTGTTAAAAAATTTGAATCCCACCCTTAGTTGATCTTTGAACCTTCTTTAATCCACTATATCTGCACACTGAAAGCCAACTCTGTCCCTAGGTTCTGCCTCAGTTTACCCTCCCATTAAGCAACTGAGTTGAAAGAGATCTTTTAAAAGCAGTTTATTAGGGTACCCTGATAAAATGGGATCTCTCAATTAAAAACAACGAGAACCTCATACCTCATGTTTCCCTCCTTTTTATAATTAGCACAACAAAGGAAATGCAAAAGGAAAATTGATTGGACAGGGTAAAAGTAATCTCCCCTTTGCATAGGCAATAAGTTGAAGTCAAACATGTTAACATATTTGCATCCCATAATATCACACATGCTCAATAAAATGAGGTCTGACATGGGAAGGAGCATAATTGTAAGGAAAAAGGGTTTGGAGTTCACAAAAGAAATAAACCAGATCCCAATTTGTACTAGTAAACTTTTTATTATCTGGAGCCTCAGGTCTCCATCTTATTTATTAGTTTAGGAATGTTAAAAGCTAGTAAACCTGAACACCATTTTAAAAGAGAGAAAATAAATCAAATTAAAATACTAAGTAACTATGTTAGTTAACAAATTACAAAACCCATGTCATTTACAATATTCCAAATCAATGTCAGGATATTATGACATAAACATTTCTAGTTTCACTACCATTTCTTAATTTACCTGCTCATGTCCTTTTTTATAGAGATGCACACTGTGTCAACATTTTCATTGAAATGTTTATCATGACTCCAAGATGTCTTTTCTCATCAGTTACTGTTAGCACTGCCCTTAATACCGTAACAATGTGTATGGGTAGTTTCCATTTTTTTCCCCAATGTGCATTAATTTACACTTGCTCAAATTTAATAAGATTTGCAATTTTGATGCCCAAACCCTTAACATCCTTTATCATGGTCTCCGAAGGACTCCAAATGCCACAGTGAGAACTGGGAATATACAGTATATACTCTGGGATCACTCAACCATAAGAGTATATAATTATTGATGGAGAGTTATTTCTGTGGAAATTGATAGAATCCCAAAATCGTGCTTGATAGAACAGACTAAGCTCAATTAAATTCTTCTTGGATTGTACAATTGACAGATTTCTTTAGGAATTGTGGGTTTGCTGTCTCTTGTTTAGCAGTACCTGCTCAACAAGTAAAGACATTGTTGCACAAAAAATGCTTGACATAAACACTCAGAAAGAAAGACCTACAGTATAATCAGTAAGGCTGGTATGGTAAAATGGATGAGTTACGATAAATTTAACTTTAAATTGAAAAAGATTTAATAACTAAAATGCCAAGTAACTTAAGCCCATGTCACACTGGCCAACGGATGCAAAAAGGACACAGTGGACGAGCAAAATGTTCCATCCGTTGTTATCCGCTCTCAAAAGGGGCAAAAATTTGCATAAGCGGAGTGGATAACACGGATGCGGGGAGGACGCAGGGCGGATGCAAAACGGATGCGGAACGGAAGCCTACCAGATGGAAGCGGATGGGAGCAGATGGGAGTGGATGGCACATCTGCAGGGCTTCCAGGGGGCCTCAGCGAAGCGGACGCAGAATGGATACAGCGGATGCAGAGTGGACGCCGAACGGATGAAGCGGATGCACAGCGGAAGCCTAGCGGATGCCTGGCGTTAATTGCGCATGTGGGGAGGATGCATTGCGTCAGCCCCGCAGATATAATAGAAGCAGGTCGGAAGCAGGTCGCCATTCAGAGGAAAGACCTGCTGCCGGACACATCGACTGCCTTGCCTGCCCTGCCTGCATGTCTGCCTGCCAGCCTTGGTGCCAGCCTTGGTGCCTGCCTGCCTGCAAGCCTTGGTGCCTGCCTCCCTGCCAGCCTTCCTGCCTGCCTTGGTGCCAGCCTCCCTGCCAGCCTTGGTGCCTGCCAGCCTCCCTGCCAGCCAGCAACCCCACAACCATGCGGAAGCACAGAGAGTCTCAGCCATCTGCTGCCAGCCCTGGCAAGAGGGACAGGGCTACCATCCCGCCCCCTGGCCCTCACTCTGGTTCTGCTGGGGCTTCTGCAGCACGGGCTTGCTCTTCTGGGGCTGGCGCTTCTGCTGCTTCTGCTTCTGGAGGAGCTGATGACAAGCACTCCAGCACCAGCCACCTCCACAGCACCTGCACCCTTCACCCCTGGGACTGAGCGACCAAGAGGAGTATCAGAGACTCATTTTTGTCTTATAGCTTGTTGTTAATAAAGTCTATTTATGATTCACACACTTGCTTCATTTCTTTTTTTTAATAAAGTCTTGCTGGAAACTTTTAGAAATGGTTTAAGCTTTTGCATGCTTGTGGGATGGGTAAGGATAGCTTTGGGATGGGTTAGGATACCTGTGGGATGGGTAATAGCTGTGGGATGGGTTAGGATAGCAGTGGGATAGATAAACCTCCAGTGCAAGCACAGTGGGACTGTATGGTCCACCCTCCTAGGTGCCACACCTATGGCCCTTTATTATCAATAATAATGTAATAATTATCCACACATGTCAACATAAACACAACTCTTTATCAAACGCCCTGTTCATTGCAGGCCACCAAACATACATGGACCAATCTCATCCGTGTGATGAGACAGGCTGAAGGAAGCATCCATTAAGCATCTACCATCCTGTCTTGCCACTCCACTGCTCCAGCTGGGGAGTTGCACCATTGTCTCAGGAGGTTGCGCTGCTTCTTTGCTTCATGTGAGGCTCTGTTGGGGCCTTGCACATCCTCAGTGTCGATCAGGTTTCGCCTTTGCCTCCATTCCCCAGCATCCATGTCCCCATTGCCTTGCTGGAGGTCCACGAGCCTGTTTTGAAAGACTGGGTAGCGGGTGCGCATGAGATTGTGAAGGATGCAGCAAGCTTCCACGATGTTCCTCATAGTCTCTGGGCAATGCTGCATGGTGGTGAGAAGTGCCTGGAACCTGTTGGCCAGGATGCCAAAGGCGTTCTCCACCACACGCCTTGCCCTGGACAGCCTGTAGTTGAAGATCCTCTCTTCAAGGGTGAGGAGTCTGGAGGTGTAGGGCTTCATGAGGTAGGTTGTGAGGGAGAAGGCGTCATCCCCCATGATGAAGTAGGGCACATCTTGTGTGTCGTTGGGCAGGGGTTCTGGATCTGGGAAGCCCACCATGAGGTTGCCTTCCAGCTCCTCCTTTTTTTTTTTTTTTTAAAGTTTTTATTAATTTTCTACAAACAAACAAACATACAAAACATTAAAAACATCTACTCTCATATATACTTCCGGTGTATCGGTTGGTTCATCAGTTTTGTGCATTCATTTTATATACAGCTCCTCCTTGAGGTGACTGGCGTTGTATACCGAGGCATCTGAAGATGAGCCATTGCCTGAAGCATCGATGTACATGAACTTGTAGTCAGCATCGACCATGGCGAAGAAGATGATGCTGAAGAAGCCCTTGGAGTTGAAATAAGTGGACCCGACTTGGCTGGAGATTTGCAGGCCACGTGCTTGCCATCTATGGCTCCAACGGTGTGGGGGAAGTTCCACTTCTGATACCACTGCTCTGCAACTTTCTTCCATCCTTCTTCAGTGGAGGGGTACTGGAGGAGCTCCTCCTTGTATTCTTCGATGATGGCCTGCACCACTTATCTGACCACAATGCTGATGGTGTTGGATGGCACCCTCCAGCCGTACTGCATGCTCCTGTAGGAGGTCCCTGAGGCCAGGTGGCGCAGAGTGAGTGCCACCTTGAGCTCAGGTTCCAGGCTGGGCCGGAGGCTGGTGTTTGCCTTGGGCAACCTGGGTGTCAAGTGCTGCACAACTTCATCAAACATGGCTGGAGGCATCCTCATGAAGTTCTGGAACGCCCGAGTGTCTTCGTTTCTGAGGTCCACTATCAGCTTGTTGTATAGTCCGTCCTCTGCTCTTCTGGCGAACCATCTTCGGACCCAGATTCTTTTTGGCTGCCTCTTTTTCTTCTCGCAGTAGTGTTCACAGGGCCTGCAGATGGCTTCGCACTGTTGCAGAATGATGGTGGCTGCCGAAAGGACTTTGTTACAATCCACGGTGGACATGACTAGATGCTGTGGAAGAGGAAGAGCCAGATGAAGGCTGCAGAGGTCTGCACCGCTGGGCTGCTGTTCTGAAAGTGAGATGCAGATGAGTTGCTCCCCCTTTTTATAGGATATATAGGTTTTCCGCTAGGCATCCTCTAGGCATCCTGTAGACATCCTTAATATACGAGATAGGTCCCCTCTGTGAACATTTTTTCCATTTTAAACGCTTTGTTTCCATGCTGCATCCGCTAGGCATTTGTTCTGCATCCGTTCCGCGTCCGTTCTGCTTCCTCCCTGCGTCCGGGCATATGCGAGTTGCGCGGATGCACAGCGGATGCCTAGCGGTTATAGAGGATGCGTAGCGGATGTGTAGCGGATGCAGAATGGACGAACTGGATACATTTGCCATGCAAAAGTTTTAGGCAGCCCAAAACTTTCGGAGTGGATGAAACATCAATAAACGGATGCTGGACGGATAGATAGGAAGCCAAACGGAGGCAGTGAGTACATCGCGTTTTCGAACGGATGGCAAGGTTTTTTGTCCGTTTTACATCCTCTTTGCATTCGTTGGTTCAGTGTGACATGGGCTTTAGGAAGCTGTTTACCTATATGAGATATGAGCAGCTAGACACAATGGTAAGATATGGAAGGTTTAATCGAGTCCCTTATCACAAAGGTACAAATATCTGTGGTGTACCAGACACAGAGGCTATAGAATATATCTTATTTCAGTGCCAGGTATATAGCAGAGGAACAGACCATTACCCTGAACCATATATAAGATGAACCCACATGGACCCACATCTCAAACCAACATATTTTATGTATGGTCAGAACTTAAGCATCACATAAAATGACCTCCTTTTGAATGAAACAATGCAATTGAGAGCCACATGTACAGAGCCACATGTATAAATTGTAAGGGTGAGAAGGATGTCTGAGCTGACTTTTGGTCTCTAGTTATTGTTTGGATAGCCTTGGATATAAACTATGGATAGTTTTCCTTAATCTTTTTTTTTAATAATGTGACCTTGCAGCTAATAAAAAAATACAATAGATATCTTCAGACAAAAACATACACACACACACAAATATACATACCAATGAAAGCAATGATTAAATGGAAAGTAGTGAAGTGTTTTGAGATTATTTTTTTTTTATTATTGAACAGGCTTCCTCCTTTGAATGAAAAGTATTGGTCCCTCTGATCATTTCAAATATATTCAGCCAGGTTCTGAATGGGGAATAGTCTCCATGTAAGGGGTTAGGACAATTTCTCCATTGTCCCCTATTTTTTTATAGAAGTCTTTAATATTATTTCAGAACATAAATCATATCTTTATTGCAGTCATAGATCAGCTTAATAACATATTCACTTTGGGAGTGGCCCTAATCAATGTGTCTCATTCTATTATCTACATTAGCAGAACAGCATTCTAGTCTGTTGGGGGGTGAGGCAGTTTTCAAAAATATCTATTAATTCAATTTGCATCCATGTTCATCCACAACTGTCCCTTCATACTGAGTTTTTGTAGCTGCATACGCTTTGATTAACATGAATTCCCCAGTATACCCTTAAAAATGTTTTATTTCTGACACCCATCTTTGATATGCAAAATTCCCAGATGGAGAATTAAATGTAGAATTTTGAAATGTACATTTTAATACCCAGATACATTTTTGTATCTGAACATCTCTGACCAAGGAAAATAGACACAAATTGAATCCGTTCAGTGATGGTTGCCATGTTGCAATAAAAAAAAATCTTTTCTTGATTTCTATTTCTAATTCAGTATGTTAATATGCGAGTACTCCAATTAATCATCCCAGTTTCACAAACTTTTTAATGGTCTTCTGGCTGCAAATTTGCCAAACAGTTGGCTGCCATGTTTAAATACCATTTTGTAAAGAAAAAAATTTTTTTTTATTCTATTACATCTCTTCAGTGTATCTTTCAATTGGTGTCAATTTTCCTCTTTATTGTTTTTTTCAGGTACAGTCCCCTGTCTCCTCTTTGTACAACAGGGGCTTGTGACTCTAGCACTCTTCTGAATAATCCCAGCTCCTCACTAATAGTTTTCCTTCTACTCTTGCTCCCAATTAACCTTTTCTTCTCCCTTTAATCCAGTTGATTGAACTATCCAGCATTCCCACTTTTTATCAGACTAATTGCATTTCTTCATCTGCTTCTCTTTTGATTTTTTACAAATCTAATTATACTATTATCAAGGGTGGGTGATAACTGAGATGGTGTAAAAACACAGGATTATTGATAGCTTCTGGGCTTTTATATATAGCCTCACTGAAACAAAAAGACCAGAATATCTCCTCACCAAGCAATCAAATCCAGATAAGCAGGGATTAATACCAGGATTAACACCAGAAAATCAATCAGTAAACAAAACAAGGAACTACCAACTCAAACAGTAAGCAACAGCCTAATCAAGGAGAAAACAACTCCCCCATCAATATTGACAGGGTAAATTACTAAACAGAGACCAAACTCCACTCCACATCACTGAAGATGTTACCTAGTTGGGTAACAAAAGGTCCACAAGCACATATCAGAATGAATTGTGTGTACTCACAACTAGTAATTTATAAAAGCTGAGTTACTTTTCAGAAAAAGAAAACAATCTCTTTTTATTCTTTTAAATGGACAGCCTTTGCACCAATTGAAAGAGAAGTACTGTCAGTGTTTAACTGATCATAGTATCTTAGAAAAAGAATGGACTATTTAGGCCAATTATTCCAATCACTTCCCTGCTCAATGTAAACATCCAAATTAAAGTGTCTTTAACAGATCTTTGTCCAGCTTCTTCTTGAACACATGGAGAGAAGGGACACCCACCAACTCTGTGGAATTGGTTCTATTATCAAGCTCTTTTGTTGTTGGTCTTTTATAACATTCAGTTGGAATATGCCTTTCTGTAATTTCATTCTTGTTTTGTGTTCCACAGACGAGTTCATGATTTTTATTCTCTGGTTTTCCTTAAGTTAATTAATGATGCACACAGTGCATTAAACATGCCAAAATTAAGGTGAATAGTTAATTGTTCAACAGAAGAATCAGCCATTGTCTTAGCATTTTACATGAACATTCACAAAAATATACAAGCAAAGAATCATAGAACCATGTTAAGTCATAATGCACCTATTCAGTCTAGCATCTTGTGCCATGTGAATTTATAGGGCTACCATATCTGGATTGCAAATGTCTGTATAATGGAAGGAAAAAGAGATATAGAAAATGTTGTCTTCTTGCTGCTATGTAGTACTCACCCAGATTTCTACAGTCTAGTTGTAGTCTCCTTAAAACATAGCAAATCTGTTTTATTGACCCAAATAGCACAATTGTATTATCTCCTTAGTCAATTTTTCCCATGGCTAAAATTGTAATAGGTACCTCTAAGCAATCCATTCCCAAGAAATCCTTGTTATGTAGCAACACACTCACACTTTAGCTGTAGCCTAATCCCTTCTATCTCAAGAAAATTGACTAACTCCCCTTGAGGTTAAATAGAAAAAGATGAGTATAGTAAGGGGCTTTTTTTCCTCCTTTTTAAAATCTCTCCTAGAAGAGCACCTGGCTTTGGAAAAGAAAAAGAAAGAAAACAACATCTCGCACCTAGTCATAGGGTGAAATCTTCCAGGATGAAAAATCTAATTCATACAGATTCAAGGATACAGTGAGTAATTAGACAGAATGCTGCTAGAGTGGTTGATTTTATTTTGCATGTGTTTGAGGCAAAACATGTTTTTTTTTTCAAATATTTTTCACATCAGCTTGTTTCCTAGGGTGGCTATAGTCTAGAAACATGCCTCAAAAGGCCTAGGACCAAGGTATTTTGACTACTAGATACTTGTCTAAGTTGTTCCTTGGTTTTTCAACTAGGAGAAACAGGAATGTAGGAATATGGCTTTCTCTCAGCCATATTTTTACAATTCTGATTGACAGAAGAAAAATATGACATCTGGTTGGACCGGTTCTATAGAACTGGTTGTTGCAATTCTGCGCAGTTTGGCGAACCGGCAAATTACACCACTGGCTAGCCCTGCCTCATCCCACCCATTCACTCCTTATCTGGCATGTGCATCATCAAACTTGCCTGCATTTGGTAAGTTGCTATTTTTCTTCCCCCCCCCCCATCAGCTGTTTTGCAGTGCCAGGAGATTTAGATTAGTTAGAAAGCAGGAAATCATTGGATTTATTGCTTTCTAGCTAATCTAAAAGCAGAGCTGAGTCTTCCTTAGTACTGAAGCTTCTATTTTTCAATGCAGACTCAGGCAGCAGATTGCAGAATGGTAGATCTCTGAGTGAATCTGTGATTCTGTGAGCAACTCAATCTGCCTGCCTGCTTTGCCTGATTTTGGGTAAAAGTTGCTCTTTTTTACAATAAATTCAATATTTTCATACATGGTGTGTTGTGAGTTAATTTTGTGAGTTTGCTTGCAAGCAGATTTTATGACAGATTCAGGTAGCAGATTGCACAATGGTATTTTTATTTTATTTTATTTATTTATTTATTTATTTATTTATTTATTTTGTCAAGAGATTATTAGATAACAAGTATAAGTATAAACATGGTTATGAATACATGAAATGGATACGTATTAAAAAAAGAAACAATAGAACAGGAATGGTAGGCATGTTGGTGCGCTTATGTACATCCCCATTTCCCTCTTAGGAAAGGGGTGAGGTCAAGTAGTAGACAGTTTAAGGTTAAATTTTTTGGGGTTTGGGGAATAAACCACAGAGTCAGGTAGAGTATTCCAAACACTGACCACTCTGTTGCTGAAGTTGTATTTCCTGCAATCAAGTTTGGTGTGGTTTACCTTGAGTTTGTATCTATTGTATTGAGTTTGTGCTCTTGTATTGCTATGGTTGAAGCTGAAGGATTCATTGACAGGTAGGACATTGCAATATATAATTTTATGTATTACACTTAGATCGGACCAAAGGTGGCATAGATCTAAAATTTCAAGTCTGGTGGCATAAGGTTTTCTACAATGAGTGGAGAACTCTTCTTGTGAAATATTTCTGGACTTTCTCAACTGTATTAATATCAGATATGTAATGTTGGTTCCAGATTGATAAGCTGTATTTATGTATTGGTCTAACAAATGTTTTGTATGCTCAGGTTAGTAGCTTGACATTATGAGGAAAAAAATCTACATAGAATTAGCTGAAAAACTCTTAATGCCTTTTTGGCTATGTAGTTACAGTGTGGTCTTGTACTTAAATCATTAGACATGAGTACTCCAAGGTCCTTGAGAGAGTTTGGATCATCAGCAAGGTCTTGAGTATTCAGCTTGTATTTTATTTTCTGATTTATTTATTTTTTTGCCAATAAGCAAGACAGAGCATTTATTTGTTGAGATTTGAAGTTGCCATTTGTTTGACCATTCTGATACATAGTCAAGGTCTTTTTGAAGGGTAGCAGTATTGTCTATGGTGTTGAATAGTTTTACATTATCAGTGAAGAGAACACAGTTGCTCTTAATATGATCACAGAGTTTATTTATGTAGACTATGAAGAGAGTTGGTCCTAGAACACTGCTTTGGGGGACACCACTATTGACAGGTACAGGATTTGATAGGATGCTCCCAATTTTGAATATTTGTTGTCTGTTTGACAGGAATGCTTCTATCCAGTTATTCAGGTGTCCAGAGATATTATAAGATTTTAGTTTTAGGAGTAGTTTGTCGTGTACTACTGAATCAAAGGCTTTACAGAGGTCTATGTAAATTGCGTCTATTACTTTGCCCGGATCACGTTGTGCAGTCCATATGTTTTTACAGTGCAAGAGTTGCAGATTACAGGATGGTTCTTTTTCTGAAACCAAATTGTTTGTTACAGAGTAGGTTGTTTATCTCTAAGTGGAGGATAATAGATTGGTTAATATTTGATTCCATGGCTTTACAGGTAACTCAGCATAAGGAGATTGGTCTGTAATTTTCAATTAGGCTGGGATCTCCCTTTTTGAAGTTGGGGATGACCATGGCTTGTGACCATAGTTTTGGCAAGGAGTTGGTCCTGAAAGATTTTTCAAAGATTATGCTTAGAGGTTCTGCTATGGCAGTGGATAGCTCTTTTAAGAAGTAGGCACATATTCCGTCCGGTCCAATAGATAGAGATGGTTTTAGATTGCATAGTGCTTTTTCAACATTGTCTTCTGTAAAATTGATATATATTAGATCATTGTAGTTGTCTGTGGTTCGATTAGGAAATACTGGGCATGATCCCTTGCTGTTTACAAATGCTGAGACAAAGAATGTGTTAAAGAGGTTGGCTTTAATGGTATCATTGTTGCAGTCTTTACCATTAGGTCCTTTCAGGCGTGGGATGAACCTTGAGTCTTTTAGTTTGTTGTTTACAAAATTGTAGAAAACGTAGGTGGAATTGGTGCATAGAAGGTTTTCCTCTTGTTTAATGTGATAATTGGTGATAATTGGTGCATTCAGTGTTTATCTGATGGCATAAATTTTTGTATCGGCTTTTAAATTTGGCAGCGTGACCAGGTTTGTTTTTCTGCCAAAGGGATTTCTTTTTGGATTGGAGTTTCCTTATTATTTTGGGTTATTTGTTTGTTTGTTTTTTTGTTTTGGGAGTTGTTATTGGTCCATATAGTTTGATGATATCTCTGAGTGAATCAGTGATTCTGTGAGCAACTCAAACTGACTGCCTGCTTTGTCTGATTTTGGGTAAAAGTTGATTTTTTTAATTTAAAAAAATCAATATTTACATAAATATTTATAATATTTGTACACAAGCCATACCCAGCCAGTCACATGATCATCAACCCATGCCCAGTCAGTTAGCCATGCCCACCCAGCCACACCCCCAAATTAGGCCATGCCCACAGAACTGGTTGTTAAGAAATTTGAATTCCACCCCTCTGGGTATGTATGTATTCCCTTTACCCAGCCTCAGAACCAGTTTGGTCTGGTTCAGATGAACCAGTATTTTCAGTGATTATTTGGCCCTACCCACCTGCCCCTGCCCTTTTCCTGTGCTTTATTTTCTTGTTTTTGAACACAGCTTATTCATGAGGCATCAGCTTTTTACTCACCAGAGCTGCAGCAAAAGCTAAGTATTATCGCTAAAAATTGTCTTTTCTGAATTCTGGGCACATGCATGAAGCACACACTCACCAAAATGGTCGTTACACCGGTTGAATCATACCACTGCTCAGAATTGTCCCAAATAAATCCAGCCATAAGCAGGCCAAGATTAGTCCACAAGGCAACGGCCAATAGTCCATAAAACAATGGAAAGTCAATCCAACAAATAAGTCCACCAAACAAATTTAAATCCACCATGGCAAAATGAAATACATCCACAAGAGCTCAATTGGCAAGATAAGTTCAGAGTCTCCAAGGCACAAAGTCAAGCAGGAAGCACAAGGAACGAACACACAAAGCAAGAAATCAAACATATTGTTCCCAGCAATGCCTCCTTCCACCTGCCATAATAAATAGCTTTCCAGTGTAGCCCATTAAGACAGGTGGAGTCTCCTCCCAAGTAATCTGGAGGATCTCCATTGCTCTTGTCTTTTCTCTGTCCTGCATGCTCTTGGATCTACCATGGAAGGCAGCTCCTCCTCCTCTTCTTCACTGACTAACCACCCCTGCAAACTGTCCCATTAATTAACCCAGTTCCTGCTGTGCCAGGTGTTCTGTATGTAAAGTGGATGACTCCAAATCTACAAACCTGATT
>BLBF01000042.1:10724296-10734458 GCA_015471245.1 Laticauda colubrina | reverse complement strand
TAGTATTTCACCTAAAACAGTTAGGGTGAACAATGTTATCCCTAACAGAAACCATATTAACACCAGAAGCTTCCATTCTGCCACATTCCTGTGCCTGGGAAATTGGGAAGGGGGATTTTGTAAAGTGGTTTTAATTAGACATAATAGCATTTTTCTTTACAGTCAAGGTCATATTATTCCTGCATCTGGATGAAGAGTGGCTTAAGGGATATCTCAGGTTGGACATTGGGTGATTGGGCAATGTGATGGAGTGATGGGTACAGGGGATGGATTTTGTGATTTTTAATTATTGGAGGAAAACCGGAACTCTCATATTCAGGTTTTCCCAGATGTGCCAGTGGGACAACTTTAATCAAATGGAACTTTGAGAAAATGCCTGTCTCATAGTTTTGGTGTTGGAGTTTGTTTTCCTGGAACACTGATATTCTCATCTACTATCTTCAGTATCTTGGTCACTCTCCATCCTTGATATTGCAAACACCATCTTCAGTAGCCCACACAAAAATGTCAGCAAAACCTTTTTTTCCTTCCAAATCTGCCCTTCATGAGAAAGCATATATGCCTTGTCACAGATGTTTCACAGTAGCTGACAAGAAATACTGCACCTCTACGCATATTTTAACAGAATAACAGAATTGGAAGGGATCTTGGAGGTCTTCTAGTCCAATCCCCTGCTCAGGCAGGAAACCTTTTTTTTTTAGACAAATGGTTATCCAATCTCTTCTTTAAATCTTCCAGTGTTGGAGCATTCATAGCTTCTGGAGGCAAGTTGTTCCACTGGTTAATTGTTCTAACTGTCAGGAAATTTCTCCTTAATTCTAGGTTGCTTCTCTCCTTGATTAGTTACCACCCATTGTTTCTTGTCCTGCCCTCAGATGCTTTGGAGAATAGCTTGGCTCCCTCTTCTTTGTGGCAGCCCCTGAGATATTGGAACACTGCTTTCAAATCTGCCCTTCAAGAAGAAGCAGACATGCCTTGTCATAGATGTTCTAGAGTAGCTACCAAGAAATACTGTACATCTACTCATATCTTTAAACTTTTAAGGGAGAGAGAAAGAGAGAGAGAGAGATTTTGTTATTGTTGTTGTGGCAGTTTATTCTGTTGACATAAGATCAGATATTAAGAGAAACTAAGCCGAAGCCTTCAGTGATGAAACTCATGATAGAGTTTCAGGTTCTTCAGCTTTAGAAATTTTGCAGGGGGAAATGTCAAAACAGAATTGACTTTGGCTATACCGATCTTGGAGGGAAAGTCGTTCAGTGTTCCTTTGAATACAGTTTTCAGCTGGGGCAATTCCTTTTTTCCAGATTCCACTGCAGGACAATATCTGTCTTGTTATTTGTACTGTTATCCACCTCAGTGCCTTAAAGAAAATGCTACTCAGTGGCCTCTAGCAGAGCAGAAAAGAATCTTAACTTGAAGTACCTCTTTGAGGAACATGCCAGCCTTTTCACTCTTCAAGAAACATATGAGTGACAGTTTGTGTCTGTCAGTTTGATTTCATGGGGAATCTGTAAGATGAGTCCTCCAGGGATATTTCACTACAGCCAACCTGACTGTCTTGTGAGAAGAGTCGTTTTGCGTGACCTTTATCCACACATATTTACAGAAACAAATCCATGTACTTCCATAGCTCTTTTAGCTATGATGGTATTTGAAATGGCAGATGACAAAAAAGCAAGATTTTCTATAATGCACAGTCAAATGGAGAAATGTATTGAGATGACAGGTAACCATCCAAATCAATGTGGAATCCATAGGGTAATGAAACTTATATCAAAATCCCTTGCCATATGCTAAATAAATTCCTACATTCCTGGCTAAGATGTCACTTTTTAAGTGAAGGTGAAGATGTACTTTTCTGAAAGAGGCCATTATACAACCTCCCTCTAAGAAATCCTACATGTATAATTGGAACCTTATAATCACAACCAGCCTAGGAAGGAATCTAGGGAAGGGAATCCAAGAAATGGCACCACCTGATGCAACCATCTTCTCCTCTTATACATTTATTTTAGAAGAAAAGTAGAATCAAGTAGTCTGGATTGTGGATATGCAAATGTAGAAATTGTCTGCAACTTTTTTTGAGGATCACAGAGCAGTTGTGGAAAAATGTTACATTAAGATGTTGCAAAATAGATCCTCTATTGATGCCCCTGTGCATGACAAAATAGGTTTTTGCCTTCAAATCCAAACTGCTAAAGGAAAGTGTGGGGGAAGGAAAATAAAGACTGAAGACTGAACTTTTAGAAATCTTGCTTTTCAAACCTGCAAGGAGGCAGAATGTCTACATCTTTGTATGTACCTGAATGTTGAGAAGATAAATTATTTGAAAATAAAAATAATCAATACTGTTCTGTATAAATAATAGTAGACTCCAAATACTTCATTCCGATTGGTTAACAAAACCTAAAAGGGGATTGGTTCAATAGGAACCAATCCACAAAGCTGCCCAAGGGCGGCAAAACCAAATGCTTGTCATTGGCTACAAGCCGGCAGACAGAAACATATAAAAGGGCTGTCGCGGCTTGAGCCAATGTTCCGTTTCTTCTCTGTGTTAACAAATAAAGACTTTGTTGTTGGAACCTGGTCTACCTCGCATTTTTCTGGACGGAACACTGGCGACGAGGGTGGGATTGTCCTAAACGCGAGACCGAGCATGCGGCGACAAATAAATCCAGATGAAAAACAATGGCTGGAAAAAACGTGCCGCCCGCACCTTTCAATCCCAACGAAGAGGATTGGGAATCCTATGTAGATCATTTCCAGATGTATTTGGAAAGCAATAAGATGGAAGAGATCTCAGATCAGCGTAAGAGGGCTGTATTCTTGACACACTGCGGACCCACAGTCTTCAAGATGGCTAAGGCTTTAGCGAAGCCCCGAGATGTTAAACAATTAACATGGCCAGAACTCCAAAGAATGCTGAAGGCTCACTACGCCCCGATAGTATCAAATCTTATCAAGCGGCACGAATTTTACCGAAGAGACCAGAGGGAAGGTGAGACTATCACTGACTTTGTAGCAGCCCTCCGACAAATAGGGGGAGAATGCGAGTTCCTAAATTTAGATGAAGCAATGCGGGACCGAGTAGTGTTGGGTTTAAGAGACTCAAATGCACAGAGCAAGCTGCTAAATAAACCCAACATAACCGGAGCCGAAGCCATCACAGAAGCCACAGCCGCTGAAGCCGCGAAAAAATCGGCTGTCAAAATGAAGCAAATGAACGTGAGCGGCGACGACACGAGCCTGGCCAGAGGAAAGAAACAATCTCCCACCACCACTCATCACGAAGATTTTGACAAGACATCAGAATCAGGGGAGGAAGACAACGAGGTCCACTGCCTATATGCCAACAAGAAAGAGCGCAAAAAAAGGAATTGGCGGAAATGCGCTGGCTGCGGAGGAAACCATCCTCGAGCCGAGTGCAGGTTTCTCGATGCCATTTGCAGAGCTTGCAAGAAACGAGGGCATATCGAGAAAGTCTGCAGGAACAAAAAGAATTACAGCCCAAATAGACGCAGTAATTCCCCCACACAAGCTGAGCCAAAACGAACTGAGAGAAAGTGGCAGCGGAACAAGTGAGCCACTAACTGAGAGAATACACATAAGACCTTCACTATAGGAAGCGCTCAGATGAAAAGCGGGAAGAAAGTAAAAATAATTGTAAAAATAGAAGGGAAGCCCTGCGAAATGGAAGTAGACTCTGGATCTTTCCTATCGATGGTATCATGGGACACCATCAAATAACTAGTCCCAGATATCAAACTCAAAGAACTCCAGAGACAAAATTTAACCCTCAAGGACTACCAGGGAAACCGAATTCCTGTAGTCGGCCTAGGACACTTCTGAGTCGCCTACAAACAACACAATGAAGTACTACCACTGACAATAGTCGACCGAGACCGACCAAGCCTCCTGGGCATCGAATGGTTCGCACGATTGGGCATCGGGATGACCGGAGTAGACCGGGTGGCCGCAACCGACTGGGAAGAAAACCTAATCCAAGAGTTCCAGGACGTTTTTGATGGCTGCCTTGGCAAGTACCGGGGAACCCCTATTTCCTTTAGTCTAGACCCCCAAGTAACCCCAAGGAGACTAAAGGCCAGACGAGTTCCTTTTGCTCTAAAAGCAAAGATAGAGGAACAACTAAATAAATTAATAGCCCAAGGGGTGTTAGAGCCTGTGGACCATGCTAAGTGGGAAACGCCAATCATAACACCAATTAAACCAGATAGGTCAGTTTGAATCTGTGGTCACTACAAGGCTACCCTGAACCATGCATTACAACAAAGTGCATACCCAGTGCCAGTCATACAGCACTTATTACATTCTCTTGGGGGAGGAAAAATTTTCGCTAAACTTGATCTGGCGCAAGCTTATCAACAGCTCCCAGTAGACCCCTCAACAGCTGAAGCACAAACCATAGTTACACACAAAGGGGCCTTCAAATGCAACAGACTCCAATTTGGAGTGAGTGTAGCCCCAGGCGTATTCCAGAGCCTCATGGAATGCCTTCTGAATGGTATAAAAGGGGTCATGCCATACTTTGATGACATCCTAATTTCAGCCAAAGATGAGACCCAGCTTAGAGAAAGACTTAAAGAAGTACTAGCTAAATTCAGAGAATCTGGCCTCCAAGTAAAAAAAGAAAAGTGCTGTCTAATGACGGATAGCGTCGAATTCCTGGGCTATTTAATAGACGGAGAGGGTATACACCCTACCGACAAAAAAGTCAAAGCTATTAAAGACGCACCAGAACCAAGGAACAAAACCAAACTACAGGCATTTCTGGGACTGATAAATTTTTATAATGTATTCCTACCCCACAAGGTGACAATAGCGGAACCATTACACTGACTACTGGACAAAAAAGCAATTTGGACTTGGGGTTATAGAGAAAAGAAAGCTTTCCAAAAAATGAAAAACTTGTTAACATTGAACACCGTTCTTATTCAATTTAGCAACACACTACCATTGACGGTGACCTGCGACGCCTCGCCATTCAGAGTCGGTGCCATCCTGAGCCACCAATTGCCGGATGGGAGAGAGGCACCCGTCGCATACTATTCAAAGACCCTGTCCAAAACCGAGCGAAATTACAGTCAATTGGACAGAGAAGCTCAGGCAATCGTCGCCGGAGTGAAACCTTTCCACGAGTACCTATATGGAAGAACATTTCAAATAGTAATGGACCACAAACCGCTACTAGGAATCTTGGCGGGAAACAAGCCCACACCGAATATTTTGTCCCCTTGAATGACTAGATGGTCAGAATTCCTAGCAGCCTACTCCTATACTCTGACACATCGCCCAGGGAAACAAATTTGCCATGCAGACGCTTTGAGCAGAGCACCATTACCATCCACAGAGGAAGACCTGGCAGCGACGATGACCACATTACAGATAGAGACTTGCCCCGATCTACCCATATCTGCGAATGATATCACCAGAGCCACCGCAAAAGACCCATTGACTGCCCGCGTACTTAACTGGGTAGGTAAAGGCTGGCCAGAGAACCAAAAAACTGAGACTTTTAAACCTTTCCAGACCAGACAAACTGAACTCTCAATCCAAAAAGGTTTATTGTGGGGTGATCGGGTAATTATTCCTAACAAACTAAGGTACTGGGTATGCTTCACGAAGGCCACCCGGGAATAGTTAAAATGAAAAGCCTCGCTAGAAGCTATGTCTGGTGGACGGGTATAGATAGGGACGTCGAATACTGGGTGAACTCTTGCAACAAATGCCAAAGAATCAGGCCTTCCCCGCCAAAAGCACCCATAAGGGACTGGGAAACCCCAAGAGGCCCCTGGTCACGAATCCACATCGATTTTGCGGGCCCTACCAAGGGGCATAATTTTCTGATTGTCGTAGATGCATACTCTAATTGGCTGGAGGTTAAAATTATGCCATCTACGACAACAGAAACTGTTATAAAACAACTTGACAAACTCTTTGCAACCCATGGCCTACCAGACGTCCTAGTATCCGACAACGGGCCACAATTAACCAGTCTCCAATTCGAGCAATACCTAGCCTCCCTTGGTATAAGACATGCCCTAACCGTGCTGGCTCACCCGGCTGCAAATGGTAGGGCAGAGAGAATGGTCAGGTTTACCAAGGAGGGTTCAGAAAAACTGGACACCGGGGATGTCCAAAATAAAATAAACTGACTACTCACCCTCCAACATATCACACCCAGTACTACAACTAACAAAACCCCGGCAGAATTACTTATGGGAAGGAAACTAAGGTCACAACTAGACAGATTGCACCCAAACTATACACCAGAACCCCCCCCCCCCGACTCTTCCACCCGTTTCAGGACTTTTGCAATAGGCGACCTAGTTTATGCAAAAAAATTTACCGGAGACCCATTATGGCTACCTGGATGAATCACACAAATAACAGGCCCCCGGTCCTACTGACTAACGGTAGACGATGGCAGGGAATGGAAGCGGCACATAGACCAGCTTCGCTCCCGAAATATAGAAAGAAGTGCAAACACACAACCACAAGTATTAAAAAAACGACGAAATTGAAACCAAGGAGGGGGGGGTAATATGAGAAATGAATAAAGAACCATTTAAATTAAACTCCAAAAACAATAACAATCAAAAAGAGCAAATAAGAGACTCACTGTTTGAAGAAAGTTGCGAGAAGAGTCCATTCGAAGGGGCCAGCCAGGCCAGCTCGACCTGCCCGGAGGAAACGGGAGGGAGCGGCAAAACCGCCAGCCTAAGAAACTCAGGCGGCAGTAAAATGGCTGACTCACCCTTCCAGACGGTTCCATGGAGAAAGACTGGAGAAACAGCAACCCCATCCGAACCGGTCGAAGTCTCCAACAGAAATGAACCGCGCAAGTCCAGTCGAATCAAAAGAAGCCCCACCTACCTGCGCGACTACGTTACTACATAGGACTGAACTAAGAGGGGAGGGGTGTTCTGTATAAATAATAGTAGACTCCAAATACTTCATTCCGATTGGTTAACAAAACCTAAAAGGGGATTGGTTCAATAGGAACCAATCCAGGAAGCTGCCCAAGGGCGGCAAAACCAAATGCTTGTCACTGGCTACAAGCCGGCAGACAGAAACATATAAAAGGGCTGTCGCAGCTTGAGCCAATGTTCCATTTCTTCTCTGTGTTAACAAATAAAGACTTTGTTGTTGGAACCCGGTCTACCTCGCGTTTTTCCGGATGGAACAAATACCTTCATCATGAAAGGTAGACTTATTTGGTTTTGCAATGTGGCCCTTGCTTTATTGTTTAAAACGTGGTATGGCTCTTAAGTCAATTGACAGCCTTATATTAAGTACTCACTGCCAGGAGTTTGATCCTGACCAGCTCAAGATTGACTCAGCCTTTCATCCTTGAAAGGTCAATAAAATGAGGACCCATTATTGGGGGCATTATGCTGACTCTGTAACTGTTTAAAAGGATTAAACAGTTATTAATAGTTTAACAGGATTAAAGCATTACGAAGTAATATATAGTCTAAGTGCTACTGCTATGCTAAATATCCTCAATATAGTGTTCATCCTTAGTGACCACATGGATAGATTTTTTTCCCCATGACTATCTGTCCTTGATCTGATCTGTTAGGTTTTCCAACTGTCATCACCACAGTGAGTCCATCTACTTTGCTGCTCTTCTTCTCTGTCCTTCCAACATTTTCAGCATTAGATCCTTCTCCAGGGAACTAGGTCTTCTTATAATGTATCCAAAGTAGAGTAATTTCAGCCTGAATATTAGTGCTTCGAATAAGAACTCTTTGTTATGTGATCCATTTGTTTGTTTTCTCATCTGTCCTCAGAAATGTTCTTCAAACCAAAGTTTAAAAGCATCAACATTCTTCCCATTCTTCTTCCACCTCCATAGAGAGTCATTCTGATTTTTGTGGGTACTATAGGTACTGTATAGGCACATCACAGCACCTGATAATTTTTTCCCAGGGCCTTCATGGAAACTCTACCAAGTGCTAGTCTGTGGCATATTTCTTAATTGCTTGTTCCTTTACTATTGGTAGAAAGGCAGAAACTATCCTTTGATATCTTCATTGTCAATTCCAGATACTAAGTAATAATACAGTATATGGTTTTGATTTGCCAGACTGATGGGAAGGTGATAGATAGATAGATAGATAGATAGATAGATAGATAGATAGATAGATAGATAGATAGATAGATGATATTCATACTTATTTTCCAACAAATTTTAGTGGACTAGCCACAGTTCCAGCAATGAACAATACTGAGGAATATGATATATTGGTGGGAAATACAACTCAGATAATCTCAAAACATCAGTGGAGGGAAGGGAAAGAATAATGATTCCTTTTTCTTGCATTTAAAGTGTTTTATTTTAATTTATGGTTGCATTTATTTGTTTCTTTTTTATTCATCTTGTGTCTTTTTGGTCTGTGTCATTTTCCTGAACATAAACCTCTGCTCAAAAAATTGTTGCCAGCAGAACACTAACGTATGATAATTTGCTTTGCCTAAGATTACAGCAAAATGGCTGTGTCTGGCAATTAATATACAATTGCTAATTTATAATATTACCCTTGGGCTGCATATGATTGATGCATCAATTTAGTCTCAGGACTCTAACAAACTGAAAACAGAACTCTGGCAAGGCAGAGAACCAAATCCTGTTACCCTTCCATCAAATTACTATTGTTTACATCATTTGTGAAAGCTTCAACAATGTATTTTGTTTCTTTCTTACTTCCAAGACTGATATTACATTATTAATATCCCATTCACCCTTAAAAACAGGCAGTACCATTTATAGAACTCTTTAGAGGAAAGATACAAACCAATTCCCAACAAAACAGGTTATGGAGTCATGTTTCTTGCTTCATTCACCATTGTTATTGTAACTCCACTGCCCCAGTGAACATCCATTGATATTGGTCAGAACAAGTTTTTTAACCACATATTGGCTTCAATGTGTGTTTTCAAACATGACAATTTTCAGATGTATGGACTTCAACTCTCATAATTCCCCAGCCAGCATGACTTGAAGTCCACAGTCTTAAAGTTACCAAGTTTGAAAAACACCGGTTATAGATCATAATCTTCTCATGAACTGAAGAACTCAGCATGTTCATCGACTGTTCATCCCAGAACTCAATCTATTAACTATAAATTGATGCTTGAGCATGAATACAGTGAGCAATGAAACAGATAACACTACTCCACCTATAGAGTTTTCATCTATAGGTTCGGCTGGGGAAAGTCAGAAAAAAATCAGCATAAACTTTTAACCAAGAAAAGAGATATAATTGATCAAAATGGATCATGTGAAGGAATGGATAAAGTGAAATTCATGGTGTCTTCAAACAGCTAATTTAAATTTCAAAAGTTGTAAAAGGGAAATATTGTTTATGTCTAAAAGCAATATGTATTAAAAATGGATTTTTTTCTTTGCACTTTAAAAACAGAGTCACTGTGATGCAGAAATTGGATCGAATGGTCTAAAGATTAAATATATGAGATGCTGACAAAGATAATTTCTCCACTAAAGACTTCGTAGAATTACTTAGCCACTGCTGAAGTGATATTGCCTGTCCTCATTACTGTTATTTGGCACAACCATGGTTGGATGACTCTAGGCAGAGGTGGTATTCAGCAGGTTCTGACCAGTTCTGGAGAACCGGTAACGGAAATTTTGAGTAGTTCAGAAAAACGGCAAATACCATATCTGACTGGCCCTGCCCCCATCTATTCTCTGCCCCCCCCCCCCCCGGCAGTCCCAGTTGATTGGCTGGGTCTTCTTTGGTTGCCTTGAACAGGAGAATAGAGCTGAAAAGCAGGTTAGTGGGGTGGAGAGAGAATGGGATTTTGCAGTAACCTTCCCCCAGGAGTGGGGAAGGAATGGGATTTTACAGTATCCTTCCCCTGCCATGCCCACCAAGCCATGCCCACTAAGCCACACCACACATGCCATACTATGCCCACAGAACCAGTAGTAAAGATTTTTGAATCCCACCACTGCTCTAGAAGTCAATTATAAGTAGTGGGGTGGAATTACCAAAACCAGATATGAGAGGTCTGAACAGGCTCACGTGTATGCTGCCATCCTCAGAGGTCACCTACTTAATAGAATAGAATGGAATGGAATGGAATGGAATGGAATGGAATGGAATGGAATGGA
>BLBF01000042.1:10708886-10724286 GCA_015471245.1 Laticauda colubrina | reverse complement strand
TGGAGTGGAGTGGAGTGGAGTGGAGTGGAGTGGAGTGGAGTGGAGTGGAGTGGAGTAGAACGGAACGGAACGGAACGGAACAGAACGGAACAGAACAGAATAGGAATACTTTATTGGCCAAATGTGATTGGACACACAAGGAATTTGTCTTGGTGTAAATGTTCTCAGTATACATAAAAGAAAAGGTACATTTATTAAGAATCAAGAATCATAATGTACAAAACTTAATGATAGTCATACGGTTCAATCAGCAATCAAATCATACAAGGAAACAGTCAATATATATATCTTAAGAATAGAGGCAACAAAGTTACAATCATACAGTTACAAACAGGGGTGGGATTCAAATTTTTTAACAACTGGTTCTGTGGGCGTGGCTTATTTGGTGGGTGTGGCTTGGTGGTCATGTAGTTTGGTGGTCATGTTATTGGCTGGGTGTGGCCAACTCAATATCACTCACATCGAGGCACCCATCTCCTTGCCTGGTCTCTCATGACTGTGGGAATGCTGCAACAGTTGTAAGTGTGAAAAATGGTTATAAATCACTTTTTTCAGTGCCATTGTAACTTTGAATGGTCATTCCACACAAGCAAAGTACCAGCAAAAGAGGAAAAGAAAATGCCAGAGAGGTTCCTGAGACAGGAAGTCTAGTCCTGCCAAGAATGTAATAAGGGTTAACGAAGAGGCAGTTTCTGTCAGCAACACCAGAATGTTTCTTTCCTGCCTTCCTTACAGGATTAGGCCAGTAATTTCTTCTAACAACCAGTTCTCCAAACTGCTTAGAATGTTAATTACCAGTTCTAGTGAATAGGTACGAACTGATAGAATCACACCCCTGGTTACAAGTGGGAGGGGATGGGTGATAAGGAGTGATGAGAAGATTAATAGTAATAATAATGCAGACTTTGTAAATAATTGAACAGTGTTGAGAGAATTATTTGTTTAGCAAAGTGATGGCTTTCAGGAAAAAAACTGTTCTTGTGTCTAGTTGTTCTGGTAGTCTCTACCACGTCATTTTGAGGGAAAGAGCTGAAGCAATGAACGATGCTACAGCCCTGATTTTTTTCTTTCAGATCTGGTCTGATCATATGTGTCATAGATCAAAAAGAACTCTAATAGTTTCTTGTAACATCAGCATGATGTTTCTCCCCTAATTTCTTGCCACTTAAAATCTCAGGAAAAAAAGAGTTTATCTTGCCTGCCTCTTTGACAAATAAGAAGAGCTAACAGCAAACCAGAGGTCAGGAGCATGATATTGCTGTCTGGCCATTTCCTCCTTATTACAACATAGTTTTCATGCCAACCGAATGGAACTCCTTCGCTTGCATTTTAGTTTTAATTATGAAAGCAAACTTTCAGCACTGGGAAGCTGTGAAAATGCAAACAGTTCCTAATTAAAGAGCTGCACTGGGCCCAAAATAAACATAATTAGTTATAGTATGCAGCAAGTTATATTTTGTTACATGCATACAAAACCAGAACAGGAGGAAATTTTAAAATACTAAAATACTCCATTATAAATAGGACACAAATGAAAAGGAGAGGTCTTTCTGGATTGTCTCTGTTGATTTAAAAAAGCATCAACCAGATTAGCAACATGGAAGAGGAAGAACTGTAAAAGCATCTAGAAGTGTATACATGTTCGGGAAATGTTCCTTCAAATAAAGACTTCATATAAACTTTTCTTTGCTCTATAAATGCAGGCATTCATTCACTTAGAAGGGCTCTGTAACTTTGTACCACTTATCCTTTGATGCAGAAGAAATAAATTGAATTTTTTTTTTTAAATGCACTGTAACTGTAACTGTTGAATTGAGAAAATATGCTTTTCTCCATTCTGCACAAAGTGAAATTTAAACTTTATTTATTTGAATATTAGTGATATGATAGTATCTTTCACCATATCTAAATATGGAAGGGTAGCATGAAGGTAAGTAAGTCAAAATTCCGTCATCTTAAAGTTCCCTTTTAAATACCTGCCAATTCTAGCTGCAGCATTTGGTCTCTAGATAGGCTATGCTCACATGAAGTTTAACTAGATCAATTAAAATGGTGGCTTCTGCATTCATACAACATGTTGGTTAGTTAAATTTAATTGTGGCTTGTTTTTGGTGGCTTAAGTTCTGTCTGAACAAATCCCATTTAATTACGCCAAAGTTCAGCATATTTTTAAACTCGGAAAATGGATTAATTTAGAAACACATTTATTATGACAATAAAGAGATCTTCTGAAAAATCCATGTTGGCTACTTATTGACATCTTAGCTACTTCGTGGGGCATCTAAACAAAAAGATGGCAACTAATGTTATGGAGAAGATATGGTGTGACATTCCTGGTGTTCTCTGAGCTTGGCTATATATATGCAGATATTTCATACCCAATGAGATAACGTCAGTGCATTGTTGATATTATATGTTTGGGCAATAAAATGTCTTCAAGCAAACAATCAGGCTCAAAAAACATCAAGAACTCCACACTTCAACCCTGAGCTACAGGTATTATCCTATATTCATGCATGACAACTAAGACCTTCTATCCTGTTCATGGCCCAAAGTCTGTACAGAAGTGTTCCTTTTCCTAAACATGGAAAAGAAAACAAAGGGGAATTTGAAATATTTGCTTCTTTGATCATAAAGTCTCTTTTACAGACAACCAGTAAAGGCAAACAATAGTCCCTTGGAAAAAACAAACAAAGAATGAAACTTCCTAAATTAGTTAAAAGAGAAAATATTTTTTAGGCATAGCATTTCATGTGAAAAAAATCAACTACATTTCATAATCCAACAGTATAGATCAAGGGATTTGCATTTGTGTTTATGATCCCAACCTGTGGATGGCAACTATGTGTATACTGATAATCCTTGATTTATTATTTTAATTGAGCCTGGAATAACAATCATAAGTCATTAATCATAAAATCATAAATCAAGCAGAAAAAATATATGTCCTTCTTGCCAGCCAACTAACAAACATATACAGGAAACACACAACAATACTGTTGTTGTGGGTACAAACTAGCCACACTACTATGGGTAGTAGGGACGTGCTTCTTTCTGCTGATCACCCAGTCCTTGACCAAGTGGTACCTTGTTCCATCATTGTACCCGAACTGCTACGAGTCCTAGGATGCTTCCAGTTTAGGTCATGTATAGCAGACATCCCTGCCGCACTGCTTAAGTGTGTTCTATGGAGGTGCTGGGCCAGGAACCCGGTCCTCCTTACTCAATCCTCTCACTAGAAACAAGAAAGGAAAGCCTCGAATGGATGAATTTAAATGGAATCAACCCCTGACCGCCCCACGACTACGAGATTCGGATCTGACTATACTGGAAGTCAACATTAGAGGTCTACGAACAAACATAGGAGAACTGAGTAACATTTGCCACAAACTTAAGCCTGCCATTGTTGTGGTAGTGGAGAACTTCTTAGATTCTACAGTAAAGGGTGGAGCCGACTGCATCACCATTTCTGGTTACTCACTTTGCTACCACAGAGACTGTCTCAACACATCTGATGGAGGGATTGCCGTCTACTGCCTTGAAGGACTTGCCATTCACCATGACCAGGAGCAAGACCCTGCAGATTTTGAACTCATGTGGTTCACAGTGTCCCTGAAAACACAGAAAGTCCTGTGTGCAGCCGTGTATAGATCGCCAAAAGCCAACAGCGACATTATCAACTATCTTGATTCTGTCACTTTCTCCAAACTAACAGAATGTCATGCCCACTCTGTGATCCTCCTTGGAGAGTTTAATGTGCATCACACAGAATGGCTAGGCAGCCACACTACAGATACTGCTGGTAGACGTGCACAAGAAATGTCCAACTCCCTTGGACTACAACAAGCTGTACATGAGCCCACTAGAGAAGACCAAATCCTGGATCTTGTCCTGACTGATATGGCTGTTACTACAGAAACACTAGCCACACTGGGTACATCAGATCACAACCCAGTTTTTGTCAAGTTTAAGGTACCAGTCTTCAGAGACAAGCCTTACAAAAGGAAGGTATGGCAATACGACAAAGCTGACTACCGGGGAATGCGAGGTTTCTTCTCCTCTACAAACTGGAACCAAGCCCTCGGTACTGACCCAGAGGCTGTGTGCAGCAATATTACCAACATCATTCACACAGCAATGGATATTTTCATCCCTAGCAAGCAAGTTGTGAGAAAGATAGGAGACAAACCATGGTTTGACGATCACTGCTGGAGAGCCGCTAACAGAAAAAGGCAGCTCTACAAGCAAATGAGAAAAAACAACACAGAAGAAACCAGACAGAAATTCAAAGAAGCAAGAGCTGTATATAATAAGGCAGAAAAAATTGCTAAGAGACAACAAGATGAGAATCTGAAAAAAGATCTAACAAATGGGAGTCTCAGTATCAGGGAATGGTGGAATAAGGTGAATTCCCTGTCTGGAAAGAACACCAATGTAGGTATACCAGTCCTGAAGGAACAAGACCAGGTTTACACTACTGCAAAGGAGAAAGCAGAGCTTCTCAGCCAAACCTTTGCCAAGAAGTGCCATCTTGATAATGCCAGAGACTCTGCACCGGAGGTTCAGGGTGATACACAACATGTGCTAGACAACATCATCTTTAGGGCCAAAGACATCAAAAGAACCTTTAGGAAACTTAAACCAGACAAAGCAACTGGCCCTGATGAAGTCCCAACGCGAATTCTCAAAGAGTGCAGTGCAGAACTAGCAAGACCACTTAGCCGCCTCTTCCAGCTATGTTTCTCAAATGGAATGTTTCCCCACCAATGGAAGATGGCACATGTCATCCTGACCCACAAAAGGAACTCAAAGCCTGACCCTGCAATGTACCGCCCAATCTCTCTTCTGAGTAATATAAGCAAGGTTATGGAGTCGATTGTTCAATCCCAATTTCAAACCTACTTATTCAAGCATCATCTTATCTCAGACAGACAATTTGGCTTTAGACCTCACCACAGTACTGCAGATTTGCTAACCCTCCTCTTTCAACAATGGCCTAACACACTAGACAGAGGGAATGAAGTTCGACTCATTGCGCTGGACACTAAGGGAGCTTTTGACAAGGTCTGGCACAATGGCCTCTGTTCCAAGCTGGAAGGGAAGGGTATCAGAGGAAAACTGCTTAGCTGGATTGAAAGCTACCTGTCAGATAGATCAATAAAGGTTGTCTTGTCAGGCCAGTCATCCACAACTACATCCATCAATGCTTCAGTACCACAGGGATCAGTTCTAGGTCCCCTGTTGTTCTCAGTCTTCATTGATGACCTGAGTGATCTCTGTAAGAATGCCCTATATCTGTATGCTGATGACTCCACCCTGTTCTGTGAAATTAGATCATCAGGAGAAGCGGAGCCAGTTAATGCAAGCCTAAACAGAGACCTGGAAAACATGAAGCAATGGGCTGATAAATGGAGGGTGTCTTTTGAGCCAGCCAAGTGCAAGGCTCTAACAATATCAAGAAAGAGACAGCCATCGAGGGTAGACTTGCACTTTGGAAACACAAAAATCACCGAGGTAGACGAACTGGAGATACTGGGCATCATGGTTGACAAGAAGCTCACCTGGAATAAGCACATCAGGAACATTTCCTCCAGAGCTGGACAGAGACTTCGTGCCCTTAGGAGGGTAGCATCTAAACTGGATGCCCCTGGGAGAGCCACAGTGTACAAGGCCCAGATAAGAAGTATCATGGAATACGCCTCTCTGTGCTGGCTGAATGCATCTCCTACAGTACTTCAACTACTTGATCATATACAGAAGAAGGCCCTATGCATAATTGGAATAAATGAGGACAAGGCACGCTCCAACTTCAATATTCCTTCGCTTCACCATAGACGTCAAGTTGCAGCTGCAGTTGCCCTGTACAAAATGCAGACGGGCCTCTGCCCTCAAGACCTGAAAAAGCTGGTTCCCCCACCTTATACAATGAGAAGAACAACTCTCTCTAGTGTGTCAACTCCGAGACATGCTCTTGTGGAACCCAAGTCCAGAACACACTCAACTGGCAGGAGTTTTGTACACACTACAGTCAGAGTCTGGAACAGCTTACCAGAAGACATTGTAGTCATGATTAGTGACAGGGTGTCTCAGTCATTCAAGAGTCGCGTCCACAACCACCTTCTGCAGATTGTATAGTATATTATTTATTAGGCCCCACTTTTTTCTTTTTGTCATTATTCTTCTCTTAAGCTGCTGTGAACCCTTGATTAGGCCATGAGGTTGTCATGTATAGTGCACAGCATTGTATGCATGATCTTGATACTTAGTGTCACGCTTGTGGACTATTGTTCACAATAGCATGTATATATAAAAAAAAGTAATAGGAGACTTCAATTATCCTGATATCAAGTGGAAAACTAATTCTGTACCAAGTGAGAAATCAAATAAGTTCCTAACCAACCTAGCTGTCAACTTTGTTGTCCAAAAGGTAGATGGTGAAAGTAGAGGGACAGCCATACTGGACTTAATTCTTACAAATGGAGAAGAGGTGATAGAGGGAGTTGAAACTGCAGGAATCTTGGGTGAGAGTGACCATGTCATACTAGAATTCAACATAATACAAACACAAGCAACAGAACATAATGACACCAGAGTCTTGGATTTTGAAAGAGCTGATTTCAATAAACTCAGAGAGAATCTCTGAGATTCCATGGATGTAAATCCTAAAGGGGAAAACAACTCAAGAATCTTGGGAAACTCTAAAAAGTATGATCATAGAAGCCCAGACCAGCAAACCAGCATGGCTACACAAAGATCTCTCTGGTAAATTGAAAGAAAAAAAGGACAAAAAATGGAAAGGACACACAACTAAGGCAGAATATCAGCAGATAGCCAGAATCTGCAAAGATGAAGTAAGGATAGCAAATGCTCAGAACAAACAAAGACTTGCAACAAAAGTCAAAGATAATAAAAAAAAGTTTCTTCCAACATATCAATAACAAGAAAAATAATCAAGGAAACAGTCGGTCCACTAAAGAGAGAAGATGGCAAGGAAGTAACAGGCAACAGAGAGAAAGCAGAACTGATTAACTCATTCTTTGCATTTGTCTTCACACAAAAAGAAACTATAGCTCAACCCACCAAAAACATAACTGTAAAAGACAGACCAGAAATAAAAGTTAAAATAAGCAAAAAATAGTATGTCTGATCTTGATGAAAACAAATCACTGGTGCCTGATGGATTACATCCCAGAGTTTTAAAGGAGCTGGCAGAGGTCATCTCAGAACCACTGCACCATATCTTTCAAAAATCTTGGAGCACCGGGGAACTACCAGAAAACTGGAAAAGAGCTGATGTGGTTCCCATCTTCAAAAAAGGGAAAAAAAACAGACCTAGGAAACTATAGACCAATCAGCCTAACATCAATATCCAGGAAGATACTGGAAAAGATAATAAAAAACCAGATCTGCCAACATATAGAAACAAGTAAAGTAATAACTAGCTGTCAGCACGAGTTTGTTAAAAACAGATCATGACAAACGAATTGCATTTCATTCTTCAACAAAGTGACTAAATTAGTAGACCAGCAAAATACTGTGGACATAATATATTTAGATTTCAGCAAGGCATTCGATAAAGTAGACCACAACCTAGCTAGAAAAAAGTTGAATAGATAGCACCACCACTAGGTGGATTCACAACTGGCTGGCAAACCGTACTCAACGAGTAGTCCTTAATGGGTCAAAGTCTACATGGAGGGAAGTAAGCATTAGGGTTCCACAAGGTTCTGTCTTAGGCCCAGTACTCTTCAATATCTTCATTAACGACTTAGATGAGGAAATAGAAGGGGAATTTACCAAATTTGCAGATGATACTAAGCTGGCAGGAATAGCTAACACCCAAGAAGATAGGCTCAAGATCCAGATGGATTTTGACAGACTGGGCCATATCTAACAAAATGAAATTCAATGTAAAGAAAAGTAAAGTCCTACATTTAGGCAAGAAAAACCAAAAGTACACATATTGACTGGTTGAAACCAGGCTCAATAGCAGTAACTGTGAGAGGGGTCTTGGATTCTAAGTGGACAACCAGCTAAATATGAGCCAGCAGTGTCCAGCAGCTGCCAAAAAAGCTGATGCAATCCTAAGTTGTATCAACAGAGGGATACAGTCAAAAACAAGGGAAGTACTAATACCACTCTGTAAAGCTTTAGTAAGATCACACCTAGAGTACTGCATCCACTTTTCGTTACCATATTATAAAAAAGATGTTGAGACTCTAGAAAAAGTACAGAGAAGAGCAACCAGGATGATTAGGGACTGGAAGCTAAAACATATGAAGAATGGCTGCAGGAACTGGGCTTGGATAGTCTGGTAAAGAAAAGGACCAGGGGAGACATGATAGCGGTCTTCCAAAATTTGAGGGGCTGCCACAGGGAGGAAGGGGTCCAGCTATTTTCTAAAGTGCCTGTAGGCCAGACAAGGGCAGACCTGCCAACCCCTGATAAAGGAAAATCTGGAGACCCATGAAAAAAAATCTGGAGATTCTATAAAAAATAGTGAGATTCACGGTCACATGAATAACTAACCAATCAGAGCGTGTTATATCCGGTGATAGAAAAAGCAAAATGGAGGCGCCCAGAGTAAAAAGAAATGTGCTGAATGTATATATGACTGTATGGTAATATCGATATTGCGTAATCTGAGAAGTGGCGTCATGTCGTTTGTGTGAGAATCAGATTTATGCGTATATAAGCCGACCCCCAAATTTGGAAAAAAAAAAAAGCGTTTTAAATTTGACGTGAGATTGAGGAGCCTTGTCGTGAGATTGTGAGACATGCCAAAAAATCGTGAGACTCACGGCAGAACCGTGAGAGTTGGCAAGGCTGCAAGGAATAATGAATGGAAACTGAACAAGGAGAGATTTAACCTGGAAATAAGGAGAAGCTTTCTGATAGTGAGAACAATCAACCAATGGAACAGAAGTTCCCCTCGGAAATTGTGGGAGCTTCATCAATGGAACCTTTCAAGAAGAGACTGGACTGCCATCTGTCAGAAATTGTGTAGGGTCTCCCACTTGGGTGGGGGGTTGGACTAGATGACCTACAAGGTCCCTTCTAACTCTGATTATCTGTATCTGTATCATTGTGATTTTAAGTTAATTTTAAGACATCACAAGAGTTCAAAGTTATGGGCATTTTTAACAACAAGCTAATATTGTAAATCATGCTGTTAAGCTTATGTGATGGTCATTAAGTGACTCCATTTTCCCCAAGAGGTGTTTTTTGTCAGATACCAATTTTTTTTTCAATTGCAACTTGCAATTGTGTGATTGTGGGACTTTGGAAACAGTCAGAAAGGTGAACCAGTGACCATATTCTCAAAATGCAATAACATGACCATGGGGTGGGGAGGCTGAGGGGTAATGTTGCAGCCATTGTAATTCTGAAAATATTTTGTAAATAGATCTGAGGAGGTCTCTTGTAACTTTAAACAGTTATTAAATGACCAGTTCAGAGGTGGTATTCAGCAAGTTCTGACCAGTTCTGAAGAACCAGTAGCAGAAATTTTGAGTAGTTTGGAGAACCGGCAAATACCACCTCTGACTGGCTCCACCCCCACCTATTCCCTGCCTCCTGAATCCCAGCTGATTGGCTGGATCTTCTTTTGTTGCACTGCACAGGAGAACAGAGCTGGAAAGCAGGTTAGTGGGGTGGGGAGGGAATGGGATTTTGCAGTATCCTTCCCCTGCTACACTCACCAAGCCATGCCATGCCTACCAAGCCACATCCACAGAACCGGTAGTAAAAAAATTTAAATCCCACCACTGGACCAGTCCGAAGTTTAAGGACAATGTGGTGGATATGGGTGTATGGGTTAGGGTTGATCAATGAGAGAGAAAAAAGCGTTGAACAAAATAATAAGAACAGACTTTCCTAACAATATCAGCAGCAGAAATATTACCCTTGATGTTAAACTCTACCAATAAAATTATTAGAATAATAACAAACTAAAATATATTGAAGTGATCAAATACTGTACCTCTGACGTGGAATTATGAAGGTTGGAAGTAGGAAGTGAGTCATCCTTTTTAAAATCTTCAATGGCTAGATGGGGAATAATAATCTGAGGAAAATAATTCCCTTCTGCTGATTTGCCAAATATTTCAGCATTGACCAAACATAAAGGACCAAATTGCAAGGAAGTAGTTTAAATGCCACTATAATAATAAATAAATTAGTAAACTAATTGAATGTTTTTGGGCAAGTCATGATTTCTCAATCCAATCTAACTTTCATGTTCTGATTATAAAATGTGAGTGATCTCCTATGGGCAGAATCTTTTTTACATAGAAAAAAGAGGGGGGGAAAGGAAGGAGGGAGGGAGGGAAGGAGGAAGGAAGGAAGGAAGGAAAAAAGAAATAAATAAAGAAGGAAGGAATAAATAAGGAAGGAAAGAAAGAAAGAGAAAGAAGGAAGGAAGGAACAAAGAAAGAAATAAGGAAGGAAGGAAGGAAAGAAAGAAAGAAGGAAAGAAAGAAGGAAAGAAAGAAAGAAAGAAGGAAAAGCTTTCACAATCTCCTTCTCTCTTTTCAGTAATGCCTGGTCCCCCCCCAAAAAAATCAAGTAATTAAATGAAATCTGTATCTCTGAACCCAAATCATTAGTGACACTGCCATACAAGGAACAAATGTTGAAATGGTACAGCAATGCCAGGTTACCAAGTTAGAGGTGCTGGAAATAATCATCTCTTTGAAATTGCAATAATGCAAAAGTGTTAAAATGAATCCTGTCATGAAGACCCATGATGTTTAACAGGCTGCATCATGTATTGGCCAAATTATAGAAGAAAATATTTTTTAGAATTTATGTGTATTTCTGTGCTGAGATCTCCCCTCTGACCCTGCACGCCAGCATTTCTACATGGTATTCTATTCTCAGAAAACATTTGATACCTGATCCTTTGAAATTAGTGTATTGTTTTCCTCCTTTGAACTTGGAAGAGATTCTGACTATTATTTGGGGCATCCAATCTACCAATGACTTTCCTTTTTGATATTTGATCTTGGATGAGAAGGAGGAACAAGAGGAGGCACTCAGTAAAGTAAATGCAGAAGGGCCAGATTAGGATAAGGGAAAAATATGTCCCATTGTTCCTTTTCTTGAAGACCATGATTATGTACCAGAGACCTATCCAATAACAAGCCTAAACTGAGCACAATTATCTTGAAAAGGCAGTTTTCATTTCAAGATCACTCTCCTGAAATCTAACTGTTCTAGCTGCAAAATTGACCTCAGATGCTATGGGAAGTAGCTAGTAAAATGGTAAAATCCAGAGGGAAGCTAGGAGTTTAAGCATGTCACAGAATTCCCTTCCAAACTGGGAACTTCTCAAACATGAGATTTTCCATTTTCAGAATTTTCTTACAAGGATTTTTTTTCCTTCTGTACAGTTGTGTCTCATTCACAAAGACTTCCTAGACAAATCCCTGCAGGGTAGGGTTTGTGGGGTTTTTTTTGCAAGTTTTCTTAGAAGTGGTATGCCAGGAGTGTCAAACCCGATTTCATTGAGGGCCACATCAGGGTTCTGTTTGACCTCAGGGGGCCGGGGTGGATGTGGCCAGGGTAGGAATGGCCAGTTCGAAGTCAATCATGTCAGGGAACGCCTTGTGGCCTGAGCATTCTGCGAACGAAAACAGGCTCCTGAACTCTGTTTTTGGCTGTGATATCCTCCCTCTTCCAGTGAAAACAGAGCTCTGGAAGGCTGCCTGCAGCCCTTGCAAGTTCCATTTTTGGCTGCAACGACCTCCTGCAACCCTCCCAAACTCCATTTTCACTGGCAGAGGATTGCAGGAAGCCATTGCAGCCAAAAATTGAGCCGCCTGCACCTGTTCCATTTTTGCTGACAGAGGCACAGTGGGCTGTTTCCTGGGCAGCCCCCTGTGCAGGGGTGGGATGCAAATTTTTTAACAACCGTTCTGTGGGTGTGGCTTAGGTGGTGGGCATGGCTTGGTGGGCATGTGACTGGGTGGACATGGTTTAGTGGTCATGTTATTGGCTGGGTGTGGCCAACTCAATATCAATCACATCAAGGCATGCATCTCCTTGCCTGGCCTTTCATGACTGTGGGGATTCTGCAACAGTCATAAGTGTGAAAAATGGTCATAAGTCACTTTTTTCAGTGCCATTGTAACTTTGAATGGTCACTCCACACAAGCAAAGTGCCAGCAAAAGAGGGAAAGAAAACGCCAGAGAGGTTTCTGAGACAGGAAGTCTAGTCCTGCCAAGAATGTAATAAGGATTAACGGAGAGGCAGTTTCTGTCAGCAACACCAGAATGTTTCCTTCCTGCCTTCCTTTCAGGATTAGTCCAGTAATTTCTTCTAACAACTGGTTCTCTGAACTGCTTAGAATGTAAACAACCGGTTCTAGCAAATAGGTACGAACTGGTAGAATCCCACCCTTGCCCCTGTGCCAGATCTAAGCACCCCCTGGGCTGGATCTGGCCTGTGGGCCTTGAGTTTGACACCCCTGTGGTATGCCATTATTTGCTTCCTAGGACTGAGAGAGAGTGACTGGCTCAAGGTTACCCAGATGGCTTCATGTTCTAGGTCAATGGTGGCTAACCTTTTTTGTCTCCGGTGCCAAAAATTGTGTGCGCACTTATGCACACGCACTCATGTGCCAGCACCCAGAAGGCAACGTGTGCATTCCTCCCATGCTCCCTGTGCATGTGCATGCAACACCCCCACATGCGCCACAAGTCTCTGCACATGCATGCACATCTCCCATGCACCCCCTGCATTCCCACTGCGCATGCGGACCAGTTACCCAACAAGCAGCTGTTGGGCGGGCAGCACGCATGCATTTAGAGTAGAGCTCTTCCAGGTGACTTCTTTTGTGCCAGCAGAAGTGGCTCTGCATGCCACTTCCAGCATACATGCCATAGGTTCACCATCACGGTCCTAGGTGAAACTAGAACTCATAGTTTCCCAGTTTCTAGCCTGATGCCTTAACAGCTGCACCTGTAAACTTGGATGTTTGAAATCCATACATTTGCAGAATGCCAAAATATGGGAAGGTTAACTCAGAAGACAGCATCTCTCTGTGATTGATGAAGCAGAGAAAATAGTGGAAATTTCTGAACATGGTGCTTACACAGAGCGAGGATTTTACGTTTTGATGCCATGAGAATATTTTTCTTGCAGGAATTTCTATTCTCTGGTGTTTTGTCTTCATTGTGAGCTTGTCACTCATGATACTTTTCCTTTCCAATATAACGGGTGGGAAACTTGCATACCTCTCATCTCTGATCCAATCAATGTTAATTGCAAAGTCTACAGCATCTCCTTGGAGGAAGGGGTTGATAAAAGGATGAAGGTTATTTTGATTTGTATACATTATCTCAATAGAGTAAGAAAGTTAAAAGGCAAGAGCATTTTTTTTATCTCAAGGCAGTCATTAAATAAAGAGGATGGAGAAGGGGAAAATTCTGCAAGTGCTGGCTAATCTCTAAATATGCATCCTATAGTCTTCACCATGATGTTATTGAACTATGGTCCTCTCTGGAGAGCGAAGTCAGCTCAGCCTGTGCTTACTGTGCTGAGTTGAGCTACCATGTTCTCAACCATACTAAACCAACAACACGCTCTGTGGCCATTTCTGTTTTGACTGCTAGGCAGAATAGAATGATACCTAGCAATCTGTATTTGTTTGCTCATGGGAATATCAATCTTCGAAGTCCAAAAGCCTAACATTTATGATTTCTGGCATGGATGTAGATTTATCTCTTATGTTGTTATTGAGGGTTTTTTTTTTTTTTGAGGTCTTGACTTGTTTTGTTTTTTTCCCCTGTAGTGGTTTATGACCTTGATTTCATCATCCAGAATACCTTGGTAGAATTAGACAAGAAAGAAAGAAAGAAAGAAAGAAAGAAAGAAAGAAAGAAAGAAAGAAAAGAGGGAGGGAGGGAGAGAGAGAGGGGAGGGGAGAGGAGATGGAGAAAGAGAGAGAAGGCTCATGGTGGGGATTGTGTTATTATATTTGATTGTGGGTGCTTTGCACATGGGCATAAATGACCATGGAAGAGCTGCTTATCTAGCAACTGGCATCTTCTGTTGCCAGAAGAATTGGAGACTTTTCGATGTTCTTTTCATGGTGATGAAAAGTGAAAAGTCTGGATTAAATCACTGCCATCACTGTTACTTCTTCTTTGTTCCCAAACTCTGGCAGCTTGAAAGAGCATGTCATCTACTCCAAGAGCAGTAGTTATTGCCACCCTCTTTAGAAGACAGCAATAAAAAAACAGATTGTGTATAGGTTGGCAGACTTTCCTCCTGCTTTAAGATTGTTGGGTAAGCACTTCAGCACATCAGGGCTGTGGGGATGAGCCCTAAGAGAAGATCACTCTGAATTCAATAGGGGTTACTCTTCAGAAACAAGTTATAATACTAGTTATAAAACTGAAGTTAATTCTGATATGCTTAGAATTTGTTCATACAATAAATCCTGAACTGGGCTCCCCTAAATTGTCAACCACAAACTCCCTATCCCAATTTTAGCTTAATCGAGTATGCTGTGTGAACTTGTTTTAGAAGAAACATATATAATTAGATGTCATGTGGGCTGTTTTGTGTGAGGAAACTTGACAATCAATCCAATTCTTATTACAGCTCTAATTTGCTGAGAGAGTTGGCCCTCAGGAAGCCATTTCTGATGACATGGAAAGATGATGCCAGCATTTTGTAGTTCAATGCAAAGAGCAAATCTGTGTAAGCTGCAGACTCAGGAAAAAAAGTTCTCTCTTGTGACTTGAGAGTGAACAGATATGATGGATAAGATGCTATTTGAAATACTCTCAGCAAGGTAAAACTAATGGAATAGGCCTGATCTGGCCTACCAAAAGAGAAACCAAGATGAATGTGATGGTTCTCTGGAATGTACAAATCACCATTCCCTCAAAATAAGATTTCTTTCAAAGATGGACATGGAATGGTACCTTGACAGAATATTTTCTTCAGAGGTACAAATATGACTGCAGTTACCGCCTCCCAAACATCTGTTCTTGAAGTATTGATCAATTCTTCTCATTCTTCCAATCTTCATCCTAGTCCAAGGGATTTATACTTTTCACTAAGCCAAGAAGTAGTTGAGAGCTTGTGGTTTACAATGTTACCTGAGCACAGCCCATGGTGGTTTGAACTTTGTGAAGCAAGCAAACAAATCACTTGGGATATAGCATAATTCAGGGATGTTGAACTAAAATTCTAAGCAACCACAATTAGCATAATCTGAAAGATGCTAGAAGTTATGGTTCATTAAAATATGAAGTGTGGTTGCTTGTTCTGCCAGTGTGGTAGGGGCATAGATCTCGCTTAGTGGTTTCTACATTAAAGTATTGTTTTCTGCCTGGTTTATCTATCTATCTATCTATCTATCTATCTATCTATCTATCTATCTAT
>BLBF01000042.1:10694662-10708876 GCA_015471245.1 Laticauda colubrina | reverse complement strand
TATCTATCTATCTATCTATCTATCTATCTATCTATCTATCTATCTATCTATCTATCTATCTATCTATCTATCTATCCATTCATTCAGTTAGTTAGTTAGCTAGTTAGTGTATGGCATGTGTTAGCCAGGGATCACTGAGGTGGCTGTCTGCCTCTGTGAAATGATTTTTTTTCTGGCGGTGTTATCTTTACCCACAGGATGCCTTGAATGCCCGTAGGCAATCAGGAGAGGCTCCTTTCTTGTCTCACCGTGGTTTATTCATTCACAGTAATCGAGCCGCTGAGCTGTTGACCTCAGCAGTACGCAGGCCCAGCATCTTACTACATGAGCCACTGCGGCCCTTTCTGCCTGATAATACTATGCTAAAGAATACTCAGCCACCAAAACTGGTAAGGGAAATTATTATATATAAACATACAGCATTTATATAAACTTGTGAGCCCCCCCTTCCGGTGTGGTCTATTTTTGGCTGGCAAGGTGCTGCAGGAGGTGTCTGTCCCATCTCCCCCCCCCCCCCACTCTCCTCTGCCAGCCTACAGAGGAGAATTACAATGTTAATCCAGCCCCCAAAGAAATCTAGCTTGACACTCCTGATCTAGAGAAATGAAGTCTTTTTAAAATACACTTTAATTTATCTTTAGTAATTACATCAAAATGGAATTGGGACTGTAAAAGTATGCGACATTGACAATTAAAAAAGACAAAGAAAGCATGGATACTCAGTTGGAATTGAACCAAAATCAATTCCATCTGAGTGCATTGACAGTGGAAGTTCTATCTATTTATTTGTTCATTCACTCATTTGTTCATTAAATATTTAAGCTGTAGGAGATAACCAGGCTGAGCCTGAGGGTGGGGTCAAACACATTGTCAGTTTGGAGTTGCTCCACTCACACAAGGTACACAAGTCCATCTCCCGTAGAATTCCATTGATTCTTATCTAGCGCCAATTTTCCTTGACTGTTGGTAGATCAGATTCTTGTGCATAGGTAGCATGTAGTAAATTTGAAATGCTTTGAACTAAACTTCTGTTCCTGGTTACTTGCACCTGACAAAGCAACTTCAGAATGATAGTCCTCATTCATTTAGCAATCATTCAAAGTTACAATGCCACTGAAAAAAAGAGTTCTATAACTGGTCCTCACATTTATGACCATTGCAATATTCCCACAATCACATAACCAAAATTCTGGTATTTATGAGGGTTGCAATATCCTGAGGTCATGTGATCTCCACTAAGAGTAACTTTGGATAGTGAGATGAGTGGTGTACAAATGTAATCAATCAATTAACCAATCAATAAAAGGTGATTGTCACTTGTAACTTTCCCAGCTGGCTTCCAACAAGCAAAGTCAATTCGGGAAGCTAGATTTGTGCATTATTGACTTAGCAATTGAAGTGATTGACTTAACAATCATGGCAAAAAGATAAACAAATCACAAAATCATGTGCAACTCATTTAACAACTGTTTTAAGTAGCACTGGAAATTCTGGTCCCAATATTGGTCGTAAGTCAAGGACCACCTTGATTAAGCATTGCATAAAGCTCATAACAAATATACTCAGATTTCTACAAAGGCCTGATAGACGATCCAGGTTTTTTTTAAAGAACTCTGGAACTTTGTCAGAGTGAGATCTAAATGGATTTTCAGGTGGGGGGGCATCATTCTGTAGGAGAGATGCTGCAACAGAGAAGACAATCTTTCTGCATCCTGATAGAAATCACTGTTTGGTTGAGAGGACCAAAAGCACACCAACTGTTCCTGGATCTTATCAGGCAGTTACAAGCTACTGTATTCAGGTGCTTTAGCAGCAATCAATACCTTGCCTGCCCAAATGAAAAGAAAACCAGCTCCAAATATATAAGTAAAAGAGTTAGAAAAAAAAAGAAATAAATAAAATCAGTATTATGGCAATACAATCAAAGCCACTTTATACATGGGCTGTCCCTTTATAACAGAGCCAGAATTGGTGACTAGTTACAAGGTAAATGTGATGCTTTTGATTTCAAGACCTGAAAATGTACAGTATGCCTTGTATCCTAAACGTGAGACTGATCATTTGTATTTAGCAAGTACAATTGAAGGTTGTGGTTTGTTGCAAGAGAAACAAGCAGTGAAGGGTGAAATCAGAGGCTTAAATGATTAGATAAAAGAAGGAAAGAGAAAATGCTAACAAATGACTGCAAGAAAAAAATGTTTTGAATATGATAGAGGTGGCATATAAAACTGAACAGTTTGCAACAGCAGAAGAAAAATTGGGAAAATAAACAACTGCATAGTCAGTACTTGAAAGAAATTGAAAGCAAGGTGAATAGTAACAAAACATGGTAAGAGCTTCAGATTGGATTCATCAAGGAGGAAACAAAATTTTGCAGGAGAAGAATAAGCAACAACTACAAAGACCATATTCTTTTAAATGGAAAGAACAGTAAAGCTAGATTATACAAAAAGAAAGATATGACTGTTCATCTCCTAATAAGTAGTTTTAAAAGTCATCATCATATGAGAAAAGTGGTATTTTGGAATTTATATACAAAATAGACAGGGTGTTTCAAAGTAACGATAGCATTTAGACTTAGACTGTCACACTGGCAGACGGATGCAAAACGTTTGTAAAAAGGACACAGCGGACGAGAAAAAATGTTCCATCCATTGCTATCCGCTCTCAAAAGGGGCAAAAATTTGCATAACCAGAGTGGACCACACAGAAAGGAACGGACGGGGGGAGGATGTAGGGCGGATGGAAAGCGGATGCTCCACGGAAGCCTAGCAGATGGAAGCGGATGGGAGCAGATGGCACAACCGCAAGGCTTCCGGGGGAGTGCAGCAAAGCGGATGTGGAACAGAAAGAGCGGATGCAGAGCGGACGCCGAGCAGATGAAGCGGATGCACAGCAGAAGCCTAGCAGATGAAGTGGATGCAGAGCGGAAACCTAGCGGATGCCTAGCGGAACCCTAGCGGATGCCTAGCGGATGCCTAGCGGATGCCTAGCATTCACTGCGCATGCGGGGAGGATGCATTGCATCAGCCCCGCGGATATAAAGGGAAGCAGCTCCCAAGCAGGTCACCATTCTGAGGAAAGACCTGCTTCCACACACAGCTCTCCAGCCTGCCTTCCAGCCTGCCTGCCTGCCAGCCAGCCAGCCAGCCAGCCAGCCATCCAGCCAGCCAGCAACCCCACAACCATGGGGAAGAAGAGAAAGCCTCAGCCGTCTGCTGCCAGCCCTGGCAAGAGGGACAGGGCCACCCTCCCATCCCCTGGCCCTCACTCTGCTTCTGCTGGGGCTTCTGCAGCCCGGGCTCATTCTTCTGGGGCTGGGGCTTCTGCTGATCCTGCTTCTGGAGGAGTTGCTGATGCTGCTTATGGCGGTGGTGTTTCTGCTGGTGCTTACTCTGCTGAAGCTGCTTCTGGTGGTGGTGCTTCTGCTGGTGCTTACTCTGCTGGCACTGCTCCTGGTGCTGGTGCTTCTGCTGGTGCTTACTCTGCTGGCGCTGCTCCTTGTCCTGCTGGTCCTGCTGGTGCTCCTGGTCCTGCTGGTGCTCCTGGTCCTGCTGGTGCTCCTGGTCCTGCTGGTGCTCCTGGTCCTGCTGGTCCTGCTGGTGCTTACTCTGCTGCTGCTGATCCTGGTCCTGCTGGTTCTGCTGGTGCTGCTGCTGCTGCTCCTGCTGCTCCTGCTTTTGCTGTGACTGTTGCTGCTGCTGATGGTGGTGGTGGTGTGGAGGAGCAGCCCCTACAACCTGGAAGCCCCTCTGATGAGGGCCCATGTGGTCCTGCCAAAAGGAGGAAGAGGCACACGCGAGAACGGGAAAGGAGGCAATACAACATAGAAGAGGAACATGAGGATGAGGTGCTGGAGTGGCTGAGAGAGAATGGGTATCTATGGCGGAAGGAACACAGGCTCTATAGGGACACCAAAGGAAAGCAGGCTGCTTGGAGACAGAAGGCGGAGAGCCTGGGCTACACTTCGGAGGTGCTCCTCGGCTGGTGGAAGCACATGCACACCTGGTATGGGAAGCTGCACCTCAAGAAATCTGGCCAGGCAGCGGTCAAGCTGACGGACAGAGAGACCTATGTGATGGCCAAGTGCAGCTTCCTGGAGGGTGAGATCCACCACCGAGGAGCAGCCCCTCTCACAACCCTCTCTCTCAGGCAGCCTGCTGAGAGCCAGTCCCCTTCGGGCAGAGAGTCAGCTCCTGTCTCCAGGCAGGTATCTGTGGAGCATGCCACGATGGAGACCCCCCCGACAGCTGTACTACCTGTGGTGGAGTGCGTGGAGGACCCCCTGACACAGTGGGAGAAAGGAGACGGCACTTCCACCACAGCCCAACCCACATCCACCCCCAGCTCCACCTCCACAGAAAGGCAGAGAGGCAAAACGGAGGGACAGAGCCACACTGTCCTTCTGGAGATAAGAGACACCATCAGGAGCAGCGTAGATCTCCTCTCTCAGCTGGAACACCGACTCCTCATCCTCCAACCGCAAGCCCTTCCTCACCGATGTCACCCAGACCCTCATGGACATGGCGGAACCCCAATACCAGGTGGTGAAGGACAGGATCACCGATCTGCTTCACAACCCTCCAGACCGAGATGAACCTGCTCCCACCCAGTCCAGGTCTGCTCCTCCACCCCAGGTGATGTCACTCCCCTTCCAAGGCTTTCCACAGGCCCTCACCTACCAAGGCTACGAGTACCAAGAGGTCCAGAAGCACAGGCAGCAGCCCTTCCCAGTCCAGGCACATCTACATCAGATGCCACCGGTGCCACTGATGCCACCCATGCCACCCACGCCACCGATGCCACCCATGCCACCCATGCCACCCATGCCAATCCTCACCCAGCTACAGACCAGACAGCCCCACTACACTGCTCCTTCCTCCACCCCACAGCCAAACCCGGCCTCAGTACATCTGTCATCGATACTGGGGCTGACACCCCACGTCATGGAGGAAGGGGCTCTCAACATCACGGGGCTGAGCCAGCTGTCTGAGAGCTTCCTCAACATACCGTCCCCTGTTGTCCTCTCAGGTCCAGGAACCCCAGTGGCGCTTCAGACCAGCACTCCAGCAGCAGCCACCTCCACAGCACCTGGACCCTTCACCCCTGAGACTGGGCACACCTCCGAGTGACCAAGAAGAGTGCCAGAGACTGGGTGGCTACCTGTTGACTTTATTTTTTGCTTTGGACACTTGACTTGGGTCATTTTTATTTTACAGCTTGTTATTAATAAAGATTATCTTTGCTTCACACACTTGCTTCATTTATTTTATAAAATAAAGTCTTGGTGGAAACTTTTAGAAATGGTTTAAGCCTTTGCATGCTTGTGGGATGGGTTAAGATAGCAGTGGGATGGGCAGGGATACCTTTGGGATGGGTAAGGATAGCAGTGGGATGGGCAGGGATACCTGTGGGATGGGTAAGGATAGCAGTGGGATGGGCAGGGATACCTTTGGGATGGGTAATAGCTGTGGGATGGGCAGGCATGCCTTTGGGATGGGTAATAGCTGTGGGATGGGCAGGGATACCTTTGGGATGGGTAATAGCTGTAGGATAGATAAACCTCCAGTGCTAGCCTAGTGGGACTGTATGGTCCACCCTCCCAGGTGCCACAGCTATGACCCTTTATTATCAATAACAATGTAAGCATTCATCCACACATGTCAACATAAACACAACTCTTTATTAAATGCCTTTTTCATTGTAGGCCCACCCAACATACATGGCCCAATCTCATCAGTGTGATGAGACAGGCTGAAGGAAGCATCCATTAATCATCTACCATCCTCTCTTGCCACTCCACTACTCTAACTGGGGAGTTGCAACAGTGTCTCAGGAGGTTGCGCTGCTTCTTCCCTTCATGTGAGGCTCTGTTGGGGCCTTGCACATCCTCAGTGTCTATCAGGTTTCGCCCTTGCCTCCATTCCCCAGGCTCCATGTCCCCATTGCCTTGTTGGAGGTCCACGAGCCTATTCTGCAAGACTGGGTAGTGGGTGCGCATGAGATTGTGCAGGATGCAGCAAGCTTCCACGATCCTCACGGTCTTTGGGCGATTCTGCATGGTGGTAAGAAGTACCTGGAACCTGTTGGTCAGGATGCCAAAGGTGTTCTCCACCACCCGCCTTGCCCTGGACAGCCTGTGGTTGAAGATCCTTTCTTCACGGGTGAGGAGTCTGGAAGTGTATGGCTTCATGAGGTAGGTTGTGAGGGAGAAGGCATCATCCCCCACGATGAAGTAGGGCACATCTTGCGTGTCGTTGGGCAGGGGGTCTGGATGTGGGAAGCCCATGATGAGGTTGCCTTCCAGCCCCTCCTTGAGGTCACTGGCGTTGTATACCTGGGCATCTGAAGCTGAGCCGTTGCCTGAAGCATCGATGTACATGAACTTGTAGTCAGCATCGACCATGGTGAAGAGGACAATGCTGAAGAAGCCCTTGGATTTGAAATAAGTGGACCCCGACTTGGCTGGTGCTTTGCAGGCCACGTGCTTGCCATCTATGGCTCCAACGGTGTGGGGGAAGTTCCACCTCTGATACCACTGCTCTGCAACTTTCTTCCATCCTTCTTCAGTGGAGGGGCATTGGAGGAGCTCTTCCAGGTATTCTTCGATGATGGCCTGCACCACTTCTCTGAACACAATGCTGATGGTGTTGTGTGGCACCCTCCAGGCATACTGCATGCTCCTGTAGATGGTCCCTGATGCCAGGTGGCACAGAGTCAGTGCCACCTTGAGCCCAGGATCCAGGCTGGGCTGGAAGTTGGTGCTCTGCTTGGTTAACCTGCATGTCAGCCGCTCCACAACTTCATCAAACAAGGCTGGAGGCATCCTCATGAAGTTCTGGAATGCACGAGCGTCTTCGTTCCTCAGCTCCACCATCAGCTTGTTGTACAGTCCGTACTCTGCTCTTCTCCCGATCCATCTTTGGACCCAGACACTTCTTGGCCGCCTCCTTTTCTTCCCATAGAACAGTTGAAAGAGCCTGTCGATGGCTTTGCACTGTTGCAGAACGATGGTGGTTACCAAAAGGAGTGTGTTACGATCCATGGTGGACATCAATGGTTGCTGTGGAAGAGCAAGAGCCAGATGAAGGCTGCAGAGGTCTGCACAGCAGGGCTGCTGGACTGAAAGTGAGATCCAGGTTAGTTGCTCCCCCTTTTTATACGCAATATAGGTTTTCCACTATGTGTCCTTTTGCATCCTCTAGGCATCCTCTAGACATCCTTAATATCCGAGATAGGTCCCCTCTGGCAACGTTTTTTCCATTTTAAATGCTTTCTATGCGAGCTGCATCTGCTTTCATCCTTTCTCCGTCCGTGCTACTAATGCTGCACATCCGTTCCATGTCCGTTTCGCTTCCTCCCTGTGTCCGCTTTCTGCTGGAGCAGATTTGATTTGCGCGGATGTGCAGCGGATGCCTAGCGGATGTAGCGGATGCGTAATGGATGACAACAGATGCAGAACGGATGTTCCCCATATGCCTTGCGGATGCAGAATGGACGCGTTGGATACATTTTCCACTCAAAAAGTTTTGAGCAGCTCAAAACTTTTTGATCAGATGGAACCTCAGTCGATGGATGCTGGACGGATAGAGAGGAAGAAAAGAAGATGCAGTGAGTACAGAACGGATGCATCATGTTAACCAACAGATGGCAAGTGTTTCTCTCCATTTTACATCCTCTTTCCATCCATTGGTGCAGTGTGACATGGGCTTTACATACTACTTCACAGTGCTTTACAGACCTCTATAAGTGGATTTCAGAGTCAGCATGTTGTCCTCAGCAATCTGGGTCCTTATTTTACCACCTCGAAGGATGGAAGTCTGAGTCAACCCTGAGGCAGTCAGGATTGAAGAACTGGCAGTGGGAATGCAAAGTTAGACTGCAATACTGCATTCTAACAATTGCTGTCAACCTTGAAGCCATTTTGGAGCATCTTCAGGGCTGCCACATATGCTGTTGGAGCTGTGGAAACTGAAAGGGGGGAACAGAGATAATTGGGGACTTGTAGCTAAAATAAAGTCCTTTCTCCTCCCCAGGTGTTGGAGAGGCATCAACTAAAGCCAACTGGTGTTGGGGCTGTGACCAGATTGGACCATATGAAGAACATGTGGACTGGGGGAAAGACTTTTATTCTGTGTGGGGAAAAATGTGGGACCTTCAGTCGAGTTTTCACCAGATGTGCCAGTATGACATGTCTAATAAATCTGTACTTTGAGGAAACACCTAGACCTCAGAGGTTTGATTATGTGGGGTTACTTGGAACCCTGAGACACAGCTTACAACCCTAAGACCAGGGATGGGATTCGACCAGTGTTACTACCAGTTCAGCGATTATGCTCTGCACGCATATTAAAAAAAAATCAGCTGTGCCACCCAGACAGCTGAAAAGTATTGCGCACAGGTGCACAGCTTTTGAAAAGCCTCTTTTTCCCTACCTTTTCAACCTCAGATGTGCTGCATAAAGCAGCTGAGGTTGAAAAAGCAGGAAATAAAGGACAGGTAAGGATGGGCAGGTGGGTCAAACAGCAGGAAACACAGAACTGATTCGATGTCTGCTGCTCTTCAGAGCTACCGGTTTTTAGAACTGGGCAGAACCAATAGCATCCCACCCCTACCTTAGACCTCAAGGATCTGAAGGACCAGGTTAGGGAAAGATCATTATAGTGAAAATGTGTCTATGTGGTTGCTAAGACTTGACACCAATTTGACAGCTCATAACCAATCAATCAATCACATTGGAGAAAACACTCCAGAATGATCAAATGAAAAAGTTACAACATTCCTGAATTCAAAATACTGGGATTCAGTCACCGAGATAATCATTATAGAATAATATAGCAAAAATTTCCTCAACAGTTTTTGCAGCATTAGGAGCTGTAAAAATATATTTAGAAGAAAATAGAATTATTGAATCTTAAGCCCCTGTCACACTGCACCAACGGATGCAAAGAGGATGTAAAATGGAAAAAAAAAGCTTGCCATCCGTTGGTTAACATGATGTACTCACTGCCTCCGTTTTGCTTCCTCTCTGTCCGTCCAGCATCCGTCTATTGATGTTTCATCCGCTCAGAAAGTTTTGGGCTGCCCAAAACTTTTGCGCGGAAAATGTATCCAATTCGTCGGTTCTGCATCCGCTACGCATCCGCAACACATCCGTTCTGCATCCATTACGCATCCGCTATATCCGCTAGGCATCCGCTGCGCATCTGCGCAACTCGCATCTGCTTGGATGCAGGGAGGAAGCGGAACGGACGCAGAACCGATGCAGTACGGATGCCTAGCGGATGCAGCATGGAAACAAAGCGTTTAAAACAGAATAAACGTTCACAGAGGGGACCTATCTCGGATATTAAGGATGTCTATAAGATGCCTAGAGGATGCCTAGAGGATGCCTAGAGGATGCAAAGGGACACCTATACTGCCTATAAAAAGGGGGAGCAACTAGTCTGCATCTCACTTTCAGACCAGCAGCACAGCTGTGCAGACCTCTGCAGCCTTCATCTGACTCTTGCTCTTCCACAGCATCCAGTCATGTCCACCGTGGATCGTAACACAGTCCTTTTGGCAGCCACCATCCTTCTGCAACAGTGCGAAGCCATCTACAGGCTCTGTGAACTCTATTACGGGAAGAAAAGGAGGTGGCCAAGAAGCGTCTGGGTCCGAAGATGGATCAGGAGAAGAGCAGAGTACGGACTGTACAACAAGCTGATGGTGGAGCTCAGGAACGAAGACACTCGGGCATTCCAGAACTTCATGAGGATGCCTCCAGCCATGTTTGATGAAGCTGTGCAGCACCTGACATCCAGGTTGACCAAGGCAAACACCAACTTCTGGCCAAGCCTGGAACCTGGGCTCAAGGTGGCACTCACTCTGCGCCACCTGGGTTCAGGGACCACCTACAGGAGCATGCAGTACAGATGGAGGGTGCCACACAACACCATCAGCACTGTGGTCAGAGAAGTGGTGCAGGCCATCATCGAAGAATACAAGGAGGAGCTCCTCCAGTACCCCTCCACTGAAGAAGGATGGAAGAAAGTTGCAGAGCAGTGGTATCAGAGGTGGAACTTCCCACACCCCGTTGGAGCCATCGATGGGAAGCACGTGGCCTGCAAGGCACCACCCAAGTCGGGTTCCACTTATTTCAACTCCAAGGGCTTCTTCAGCATCGTCCTCTTTGCCATGGTCGATGCTGACTACAAGTTCATGTACATCGATGCTTCAGGCAGCGGCTCATGTTCAGATGCCCAAGTATACAACGCCAGTGACTTCAAGGAGGGGCTGGAAGGCAACCTCATCATGGGCTTTCCAGATCCAGAACCCCCTGCCCACCAACACGCAAGATGTGCCCTACTTCATCGTGGGGGATGATGCCTTCTCCCTCAGAACCTACCTCATGAAGCCCCACACTTCAAGACACCTCACCCATGAAGAGAGGATCTTCAACTACAGGCTGTCCAGGGCAAGGCGGGTGGTGGAGAACACCTTTGGCATCCTGGCAATAGGTTCCAGGTACTTCTCTCCACCATGCAGCATCGCCCAGAGACCGTGAAGAACATCGTGGAAGCTTGCTGCATCCTGCACAATCTCATGCACACCCGCTACCCAGTCTTGCAGAACAGGCTCGTGGACCTCCAACAAGGCAATGGGGACATGGAGCCTGGGGAATGGAGGCAAGGGTGAAACCTAATAGACACTCAGGATGTGCAAGGCCCCAACAGAGCCTCACATGAAGGGAAGAAGCAGCGCAACCTCCTGAGACACTGGTGCAACTCCCCAGCTGCATCAGTGGAGTGGAAAGACAGGATGATAGATGATTAATGGATGCTTCCTTCAGCCTGTCTCATCACACTGATGAGACTGGGCCATGTATGTTGGGTGGGCCTACAATGAACAGGGCATTTAATAAAGAGTTGTGTTTGTGTTGACATGTGTGGATGATTATTCCATTATTATTGACAATAAAGGGCCATAGCTGTGGCACCAGGGAGGGTGGACCAAATAGTCCCACTATGCTTACACTGGAGGCTTATCTATCCCAGTGCTATCCTTACCCATCCCACAGCTATTACCCATCTCAAAGGTATCCCTGCCCATCCCACAGCTATTACCCATCCCAAAGGCATGCCTGCCCATCCCACAGCTATTACCCATCCCACAGGTATCCCTGCCCATCCCACAGCTATTACCCATCCCACAGGTATCCCTGCCCATCCCACTGCTATCTTAACCCATCCCACAAGCATGCAAAGGCTTAAACCATTTCTAAAAGTTTCCACCAAGACTTTATTAAAAAAAAGAAATGAAGCAAGTGTGTGAATCAAAGATAAATTTTATTGAACAACAAGCTGTAAAACAAAAATGACCCAAGTCAAGTGTCCAAATAAACTCTACAAGTAGCCAGCTACCCAGTCTCTGGCACTCTTATTGGTCACTCGGAGGTGTCCCCAGTCTCAGGGGTGAAGGGTCCAGGTGCTGTGGAGGTGGGTGGTTCTGGAGTGCTGGTATGAAGCACCACTGGGGTGCCTGGCCCTGAGAGGACAACAGGTGACGGTGTGTTGAGAAAGCTCTCAGACAGCTGGCTCAGACCCGCGATGCTGAGAGGTCCTTCATCCATGCCATGGGGTGTCAGCCCCAGTACTGATGACAGATGTACTGAGGCTGGGCTTGGCTGTGGGGTGGAGGAAGGAGTAGTGTAGTGGGGCTGTTTGGTTTGCAGCTGGGTGAGGACTGGCATGGGTGGCATCGGTGATGTGGGTGGCATCGCTGTCGTCAGTGGCATCATTGTCGTGGCTGGCATCGGTGGCATCAGTGGAACCGGTGGCAACGGTGTCACCCGATGACTCTGTGCCTGGGCTCGGAAGGGCTGCTGCCTGTGCTGCTGGACCTTCTGGTAGCCATAGTCCTGGTAGGTGAGGGGCTGTGGGAAGCCTTGGTATGGGAGGGACATCACCTGGGGTGGAGGAGCAGACCTGGACTAGGTGGGAGCAGGTTCCTCTGGGTCTGGAGGGTTGTGAAGCAGCTCCGTGATCCATTCCTTCACCACCTGGTACTGGGGTTCCTCCATGTTCTTGAGGGTCTAGTTGACATAGGTGAGGAAGGGCTTGTGGTTGGAGGATGAGGAGTCGGTGCTGACCAGCTGAGAGAGGAGATCTATACTTGTGCGGATGGTGTCCCTGATCTCCAGCAGGACAGTGTGGCTCTGCCCCTCCTGTTGTCTGGCTCTCTGTCTTTCTGTGGAGGCAGAGCTGGGGGGGGGGTGGATGCGGCTTCGGCTGTGGTGGACTCGATGTCTCCTTTCTCCCACCGCACCAGGGAGTCCTCCACGTGCTCCACCATGGTGACAACAGCTGTCCGCGGGTTCTCCGCTGTGGCACGCTCCACAGAAACCTCCCTGGAGACAGGGACTGACTCTCGGCCGGAAGAGGACTGGGTCTCATCAGGCTGCCGGAGAGAGAGGGTAGACAGAGGGGCTCCTGGTGTTCCTCGGTGGCAGATCTCACGCTCCAGGAAGCTGCACCTGGCCATAATGTAGGTCTCTCTGTCCGTCAGCTTTACTGTGGCCTGGCCAGATTTCTTCAGGTGCAGCTTCCCGTACCAGGTGTGCATATGTTTCCACCAGCCGAGGAGCACCTCCGAAGTGTAACCCATACTCTCCTCCCTCTCTTTCCAAGCAGCCTGCTTCCTTTTGGTGTCCCTGTACAGCCGGTGTCCCTTCCGCCACCGATAGTCATTCTCTCCCAGCCACTCCAGCACCTCATCCTCGTGTTCCTCCTCAATGAAGTATTGCCTCCTCTCCCATCCCCGCTTACGTCTCTTCCTCCCTTTGGCAGGACCAGATGGGCCCTCATCAGAGGGGCTCCCAGGTGGTAGGGGCTTCTCCTCCAAACCACCAGCAGCAGCAGCACCGGCAGGATCATCATCATCACCATCATCATCATCAGCATCATCAGCATCACCAGCAGGATCATAATCATCATCAGCAGCAGCAGCAGCAGCAGCAGGATCATCATCATCATCATCAGCAGCAGCAGCAGCAGCAGCAGCAGCAGCAGGATCAGCAGGACCAAGATTAGCAGCAGCAGAGTAATCACCAGGACCCCAAGCAGCCCCAGCAGCCCCAGCAGCCCCAGCAGCCCCAGCAGCCCCTGCAGCACCAGCAGCACCAGCAGCACCAGTAGGACCAGGAGCACGAGCAGGACGAACAGGATGAGCAAGACCAGGAGCATGAGCAGTGCGAGCAGTACGAGCAAGTCCAGGAGCACGAGCAGGATGAGCAAGTCCAGGAGCATGAGCAGGACGAGCAGGACCAGCAGCAGCTTCAGCAGAGTACGCAGCAGCAGAAGCACCACTGCCAGGAGCAGCTTCAGCAGAGTACGCAGCAGAAGCACCACCGCTAGGAGCAGCTTCAGCAGAAGCTCCAGCACCAGAAGAGTGAGCCCGAGCAGCAGAAGCCCCAGCAGAAGTAGAGTCAGGGACAGGGGGTGGGATGGTGGCCCTGTCCCTCTTGCCAGGGATGGCGGCAGGTTGCTGAGACTTTCGCTTCTTCCCCATGGTTGTGGGGTTGCTGACTGGCAGGGAGGCTGGCAGGGAGGCTGGCAGGCACCAAGGCTGGCAGGAAGCCTGGCACCAAGGCTGGCAGGAAGCCTGGCAGGAAGGCTGGCACAAAGCCTGGCAGGAAGGCAGGCAGGCAGGCAGGCAGCAAGGCTGGCAAGCAGGCAGGCACCAAGACTGGCAGGCAGATTGGCTGGCAGGGAGGCTGGAAGGCAGGCTGGCAGCAAGGCTGGCAGGCAGGCAGACAGCAAGGCTGGCAGGGAGGCTGGCCAGGAGGCTTGGAGGCAGGCTGGCAGGATGGCTGGCAGGATGGCTGGCAGGAAGGCTTGCAGGCAGGCATGCAGGCAGGGCAGGCAAGGACTTGATGTATCCTGCAGCAGGTCTTTCCTCTGAATGCTGGCCACGTGCGAGCTGCTTCCCTTTATATCTGGGGGGCTTGCACAATGCATCCCCCCCGCATGCGCAATTAATGCTGTGCATCCGCTGTGCATCCGCTCTACATCCGCTTCATCCGTTCCACATCCACTTTGCTGTAGTCCCCCGGAAGCCTAGCGGATGTGCCATCCGCTCCCAACCACTTCCATCTGCTAGCCTTCTGTTCCGCATCCGCTTTCCATCCGCCCTGCATCCTCCCCACGTCCGTGTTATCCGCTCCAGTTATGC
>BLBF01000042.1:10668163-10694262 GCA_015471245.1 Laticauda colubrina | reverse complement strand
TGGAACATTTTGCTCGTCTGTTGTGTCCATTTTGCATCCGTTGGGCAGTGTGACAGGGCCTTTACATTTAGCTTATTTTATAAAGCATTGCTTGGAACTGCAAACATATTACAGAGACATTCGGACAATCATAGGTTTTTTTATTTCTGTCTATGCAAACTAGCTTTGCTTCTAAAATAGACCACTTCATATTTTCCCTCTTCTTTGTCAAACTTTCTACCTCTCTCCATCCAAACATGATGTCTTTGTTCTTCTCTTTCCTTTTGATTCACTCACTCTTCTATATTGTACTTTTCTCTATATTGTACTTTTGTTTGGCAATTCATTCTCTCTATATGCCAAACTATCTTAAGGTAGTTCTTTAGGAAAGAAAAACCAAATGCACAGGTTTAGAATAAAGTAGTGAAGTACAGAACCTTTTCTCACCATTGAATTTCATTTTGTTGGATAGACCAAGTGTTCGGGTCTGTTGAAATCTTTTTGTATTGTGATCCAATCTTCTGGACTGTTGGTTATTCCCAGCAGCTTGGTGTCATCTGCAAATTTGATGAGTTCCCCTTCTATCTCTTCTTCCTAATCATCTGTGAAGATATTGAAGAGTTAATGCTAAACAGGATATGGTCTACATTGATATAGTCCACAAAGAAGAGGGGTTTCCACCAGTGGTGGGATTCAAAAGTTTTTACTACTAGTTCTGTGGGCATAGATTGGTGGGCGTGGCAGGAGAAAGATACTGCAAAATCTCCATTCCTATCCCACTCCAGGGGAAGGATACCATAAAATCTCCATTCCCTCCCCACTCCTGGAGGCACTAACCTGCTTTCCAGCTCTGTTCTCCTGTGCAGGGTAACAAAAGAAGACACGGCTGATCAGCTGGGACTTGGGAGGCAGAGAATAGATGGGTACAGGGCCAGTCAGATGTGGTATTTGCCGGTTTTCTGAACTACTCAAAATGTCTACTATCAGTTCTCCAGATCTGGTCAGAACCTACTGAATACCACCTCTGGGGTCCACCTCTTCTCCAAAGCACCTGAAGGCAGAACAAGAAACAATGGATGGGAAGTAATCAAGGAGAGAGCCAACCTAGAACTAAGGAGAATTTTCCTAACAGAACAATTAATCAGTTGACTTGACTTGTGAATGCTCCAATACTGGACATTTTTAAGAAGAAATTGGACAATCATTTGTCTGAAATGGTGCAGGGTTTCCTGCCTAAGCAAGAGGCTGGACTAGAAGATCTCCAAGGTCCCTTCCACCTCTGTTATTCTGTTACCTCTTTCCATCTGGGTTGTTTTTGCTCCAGTGTTATCCTTTATGTTAATTTCACATTATTTTAATTTGGAAAATGCTCAGACAAAGTATGAGAGAAAGGATGGCTAAACTGACTAAGAGAAAAACAGTGGAAGGAAATTCTCAATGTCAGATGCACAAATATACTGCTATGCCCTAATGGAGAAATGTTTCCTTCTGTGTGATAACATACTGAAAAGGGAAGACAGCAAAGGCAGAGGAGAAAACCAATAAGCATACCTATAATAACTGAAACACTCACAAAGTAGGACAATGCCATTTGGCAATGGGGATAGCAAATTTTCTGCCGATGTTTTGTGCTGACTCAAGGATTAATAGATAGTACTTGAACTCCAATAAGGAAAGGTCTCCATTTCTTCATGTCAGCCTTCTTTCTGCAAGGAAAAATTATTTCTTCTTTCTTCTTTACTCTACCATGAAAACAACAGACTGAGAAAGAGGGGCTTTTTATCACAGTATGTAATTTGCTTTATAAACTTTAGGTATTTATTGGGATTATAAGCACCTGTCCCTAGATACTTTTAAATGATTTTATTCTACTTGTACACATATGCTCTGCTAAATATGAATGCACTGGATAATTCCATCCAGTTGTATCAATGCCTTTTCTTCCCCCTACAAATCTGGCCTCTCTGTGACATATGCTGCCTCTGCTATTGTCCTTTAATTAAAACAAGAGGATTTTATTTTCTGATGAATGTGGGGAAAATATCCTGGATGATGTAGGAATATATTTCCTTGCAAATGCTAAGCCTGAACTGGAATCTGTTCAACACCACAAACAAAAGTTTGCTTGTTTTTTAAAAGGTGGACAACTTCTCACGTTGTAGTGGGAATTTTTTTATTATCATTGTTGTTTTTTTGCTACCAATGCAAATTATTTCAGTAGATCTGGAAAGGTGGGGAAAAACAGGCTAATAAAACTTTTAACAGTTGTAACAGGGAAAAAAAATGGGAGCAAATTAAAATAGATGAGACATCATAAAAAGATGTCAATTAGCCCTCTAGTAAAAAAAATCATTAGAACCACCAGGGTCCAAGTGTAATGGTGGATAAGGGAATGAGTACAAGCTGGATGCAGATAGCAGTAAATCAATTTAATGTCACAGCCAACAGTTTGGAAAACAGAAGGAAGGATGGGAAGGGGAAATAATACAAGTTATTCCAACATCCACTGATATTGTTGGAGAGACACCAGAGATGTGTAATTTCCATGTGAAGTTCTTCTCATGAATCCAAATTGATACATTACCTCTCTTTCCATTCTGGGCAAGTTGTTGGAAGGATTAGTTTGCAAGAGAAGAGAAGGCTAATAGGAGGAAAATGAATACAGTAAGAAATTGGGTTCTTGTGGAATTTTTGAGTATAAGACCAGGAGGGAGGCCACATCCCCCTGTTATCTCATCAGGAACTCTGAACGTTGCCAGTCATGAATGCAATAAATGAGGTGGGCTGGATGTAATGGGATTATCATATTGCCCCTCATACAGTCAACTGCAATAAAGAAGCCTTCTGTTAAACTGGACTATCAATCTACTCAGCTTCATAGTGTCATAATCTTATAACTAATGGGGAGAGGAAAGGTTATTATGTAAATTTGCCTTGAGTTATTTATAAAGTAATAATGGAAGAAAATTCCAATAAATACATCTTCCCCTACGTTGCATTATATATGTGTAGATTTACTTCAGACATTCAAATAAATACATGCAGGCCAAAACCATTATCTCCTTATATTTGGTTCTATTCCTTGAATTGGAAAATTGGTCTTCACATACTGTACTCTAATGTGGGAAAAATCAGAGTAAATGACATTATTTCAGGGAGAATGTGCGAAAATCCATCTTGCTTGCCCTCACTGGGGTTCCTATTTGTTTGTTTGTTTATGACATCAACCTTCTCACTGTATAAGTGACTCTAGGAATAGATAAAAAGCCATATAAGTAAAAGCCATAACACCATATAAAAGAAACAGAATTCAAAACTCTTAAAAGTGAATTGAAAGATGGACACAGCACCTTCAAGCCACCGGTCACCATGTAACAGATGATGCTCATGAAGGAGGAAATGGTGTGATGGATTGCAATGAAGCAATAGTTTCCCAGGAAGGAAGGAGAATATTCCAGAAAGGAGGCCACACAAGGGACAGAACAGCTTAGAACTGGATAGAAGGTAAAGAAAGAGAGTAAGGATAGCCACTCCCCAGAATCTTCCAGGGTATCTCCATTAGAGTGATAATAATACCAAGGGCTTAGTCTGGCAAGATTCTGTCTATTATGTGCAAGCAAAAAAAGAACTGAACTCATTGCTCTTTATCATCTTTAGGCTTAGCCTGACAAACATCCACAGTTGCATACCACACTTCAATTCCCATGCCAGTTGTTAGACCCAGATTTTCATGCTCTCCTGGAAGCTCTGAGGACAGGTTATTTTATTAATTTGACAACAGTGATTTACTTAACAACTGTGGCAAGGAAGGTCATAAAGTGGAGCAAAACTCACTTAACAACTGTCTTGCTTAGCAACAGAAATGTTGAGCTCAGTTGTGGCTGTACGTCAAGGACTACCTATATGTTTATGTCAAGTGCAGAACCATTGCAATCTGTAATACAATCAGTGTGTTATAATATCAGATCTAGCCTGTCCTTCCAAAGTAGCTGCTAGATAATCTTGAATATGGTTATAACTGAGCTCTAAGTTTCATTTGAATCTCACTTGAGCAACAAAATTTTCTGTGCTCTGATACAATGTCCACATTGTCCTTGTGCCCTCTAAAACAATTTCCAAATGGAAAAAGAAAATTTGATGGGTAAAGAAAAGTTTCTTTGCCTTTCTTACAATGTTAGACCTTGAGATTCCAATTAAAACAAATGCACAGAGAAATACAGCATCAATAAAAAGCTCCTTCCTTCCTTCTTTCCTCCCTTTCTATAACCCAAATTTGATTCAGTAGAAATGCTGGATATAAATGAAATTTTAATCATATTATTTGTTGAAGGTGATGGTTACCAATATAGAAGATTTGAAAAGGACTCTGGACAAACGGAGGATTGGAGTATAAGTGGCTACTTGCCTGAGAGCTGTTTGCAACCTCTGGAATGACAGACAGCATCATTTAAAACACTAATTGCTTTGGAAACACCATGGAGGAAAGTTATTGGCACTGAGCATGTATCTAGTTATTGCTTCTAAGCATGTATCTAGTTGACCACTGTGTTAAATAGAATGCTGGACCAGATGGTTAAATTATCTGACCGAGCAAGACTCTTGTTACAGTTGTATGTTCTGATCCTCAAAAGACTAGTTTCAGTGATAAAACCAGCAGTTTCATGAAAGAATTCTTCAAAAAGAGAAACAGCTGCTGCTTTTGTGCATCAGAGGATGCTTTGGTTGGTGCACACATCAACACTGTGGGAACACTGCATCAATACTAGTCTTCCTTGTGGCCATTCCAGTGACCTGATTGGTTTAGTGTCTCCAAAGATAGCATGAGCCATGGTGGCACAGTGGTTAGAGTGCAGTACTGCAGGCTACTTTTACTGACTGACAGTGCCTACAATTTGGCAGATCGAATCTCATCAGGCTCAAGGTTGACTCAGCCTTCCATCCTTCTAAGGTTGGTAAAATGAAGACCCAGATTTTTTATTTATTTTTTTTTGGGGGGGGAGGAGCAATATGCTGACTCTGTAAACCACTTAGAGAGGGCTGTAAAGCACTGAGAAGTGGTATATAAGTTTAAGTGCTATTGCTATTCATGGTTTGCCTTTTGGTTTTTGAAATGGAATGCTTCCATAGCATAAATCTAAAGTTGATACAACTTTTTGAGCCTGGTGATCATCACAATGGCAAGGAACAACAAGAAATGGAAGGAACAACTATGACAGTAATAGAGGATGCAATGAGAGCAGAAGATGAAAGTGATGGTCATGTTCCTGCCTTCAACTAAAAATAGTTGGGCAGGAGATTGGTAAGAGAAGCAATGGGAATTTCTTTGCTGCAAGACCTAGTCCTATCTGATGCTGGTTTATACTGAAGTCTGGATTTCTTCATGTTTTTCATTTCTGCCTCACATGTTTTCTTTGAGTTAGATTTATTCCTGGTTCACTATATTTCTTGATGCAACAGAATTATTGCAATATATTTCTTTCTGATCCTACTGTCATATGTGAACCACAACCAATCCTACATTTTTCATAGACAATGATCCAAGAGATGACAAATGTGGAACAAATGGGGGAAGAAGGGGATATCATTCAGTGGGAGAAACCTTTCAGTGGAGGAATGCCTGGAGATGATACAGCATACCTGCAGAGCTGTGGTTGTGATTCCTAAGAAAAGGTGTATTTTATTGATCCTTGTGTAGACATAACTCACATTTCTTCTGATTCATTAAAATGCAAGCTTTTCTATTAGTGCATTAGTTTGGGGTTGGTTAAAATTAGAAAGCATTTATAAGCCCAGGTCTTTCTATATTAAGAATAATCTGACGTGAGTGTGTATATTTCTTGCAGAGATGTCTCCTCCTCTGTCTTTGTGGAGATGAAATTCCTCTATTTTTTGAATACAACCACCCCAAAAAATCAACTATAAAAGCTATTGCTATAATACTGTGTAATTCTGTTATTCTTTCATTTACATTCCCTGCCCTCTTCTCTTAGATGTGCTCTGAGTTTTGCTTGGAGTGGCCAATGAAATGATGGACAGAGGGTGAAAAATACGGCCTAAATAGGGATAAATAACCTGAGGCTCATGGACTGGCTTTGGACATTCTACTTTCATTTTGTTGGCCTCAGAACCTCCTCAGGTCATTTTGGTTTTTTAATCAAAATATTACGGTAACTGCATTTTATTCTGTATGTTGGATGGTTTTCCATATAATTGACACTTGGCATGCTTCTATTACTCATTATGCTGCAATTGTTAGATGGGGCAAGAGAACAGCATTCTACCTCAATGAAATGCTTCAAACAATGGAGACTACACTATTAAGCTCACTGAAGGATAGGTGTGTGGATGAGCAGGCAGTTTGAAGGAAATTACAAGCACCTGTGCTGCCTTCTTTCTCTCCAATTTGAGCTTTTTCCTGTGTCACCACAGCAGAGTTGCTCATAAAGGAACAACCTTGACTCAGGTATGGGAAGAGACAGATTGTGGAGCTCTGAAGCTACCAGCAAACTGAGTACAACAAATGAAAGAAGACACTTTTCCTTCAGAAGGACAGTCCTAAATAGAGGAAATGAAGAATAGAAGTCCTGCAATACAAAGCACAACATAAAAAGGTGCAAGAGTTGAATAAGCTGGCCATTAACAGAAAGAGAAGAATAAAGCTCAAGAGAGATGTGAGTTAAGACAAAACAGGCTTATGAAAGTAATGTTGATGAATACTAGTAATAATATAGTGGTTTTGAACCTTAGCAACTTTATGATGTCTAGATTTCAACTCCCACAGTGTTCCCCAGCTAAAGTTGCAAGATTGAGAAACACTGGCTTAGAACATAGTATATAGAAATAGAGTAACAGGTAAAAGCATATTGAATAATAATAGAGTATAGTATTGTAATAGTAACAGTAAATTAAACAGTAATAGTAGCAATGGTCCCACCAGAGAGAGCAGGGCATGTTGTATGTTCCTCTTATGGAATTTCTTCTGGTGGGAACAAGAAAAAGATGGCTCATTCCCTGTGGAAAATCATTGTGCTGGATATTAGATTGGCCCCCACCTTGTTACTTTTTGAAAGACCCTGAAGACAAGGTCTGTCAGTGGACTAGGGACCCTAAGTTGATACAAAGCCAATCAAGTAGCCTATTTGTGTTTGCCACCATTGAAGGGGTGGGGTTTTTAAATTGTGGGGTTTTTATTGCTGCATACTGTCCAGAGTCACATTGTGTGAGTTGTATAGTCATATAAATGTCATAAATAATATAGTAATTATCATAGTAATATTTTAGAGATAGCAATAGAACAAAATATAGGAAGCACTGAAATATGACTGTAATATGTTTGCTTTTAGAAAATAAAATATCTTCCCAACTTATAATAGGGGGTTATAAAGAATATATATATAAGATATAAAGAAACTACTTATCTAGATTCCAGTGCTTTTGTGTTTCTCTTGAGTCTGTACTTGGGTACAGTTTAAAAAAAAAGAACCCATGGCAAGGTCTAAAATTATTGTTCTCTTGAAGGTTCTTCATATCGCTTCTGAAGCATGTTCCAACATATCCAAGGGCTTTATGCATTCCACAACACTGAAATTTCTACCAGCTATTGATTATGCCGAAGAAGGTGCAGAAATTATGCCAAATGAAGCAACATACCAACCTCCCTTGGCTTTTAGACATGAAGGATTTCATGGCTCACAAAGTAACTTTCTAGCCAAGAGGAAAACATAATTGAGAACTTCTACACCTTAATATTTATATCTAGCTGCATAACTGCATTATATTATATTCCACTTTTAAATAAATTTGACTTTTGCATTTGCCTTTGTTTTCAGCACTTCTCATGGATATTTGTATGGGAAATCTCTGTCACTATGGATCTCACTTACAGATGACAGATTAACAGAGTTGGAAGGAACCCACCCAAGCAGGAGACCCTACACCATTTCTGACAAATGGCAGTCCAATCTCTTCTTGTCATATCACCAAAGCAGCAAATCAAGGAGAAAAGCAACCTAGAACTAAGGAAAAAATTTCTGACAATGAGAACAATAAACCAGTGGAATGGCTTGCCTTCAGAAGTTGAGGATACTCCATCATTGAATGTTTTCAAGAAAGGATTGAACAGCCACATGTCCAGAATGATTTAACGTCTCCTGCCTGAGCAGGGGGTTGAACTAGAAAATCCCCAAGGTTTCTAGAAATGATGATATTCTGAACAAATGACCCATTCTGAATGGCAGGATCTCAATAGCAGGACTATTAAGAATTTCCCTCCTTATGGAAGAAAAAATCTACATGTTTTTTATTTTTTGTTTAAGTCTTTTTGTTGGGGTTTTGTGCTCTCAGTTTTATGGAGAATCTGCTTTAATGCTTGTGTAACTTTAGAGGCAGGCTGAAAGAGAAGTTATAAACATTTTAATTCATAAATAAAACAAACATTCTGATGACCAAGCTACCTTATCGGCTTGTGCAAATATTCACATGCATGGATACACATATACAGTTCTAGCAAATGATCCATCGATTGTAAAATATAGCTTTGTTAATTTTTATTGTTTTGTGATTGCTAAGCAGCTGTCCCTTTCTGATATACAAGCTTACTATAAAACCATTTGTATCGGAAAAATTCTGGAACCTATTCATTTAAATCATGTTTCATCTGGATAATGGAAGCATGTGGTAAAGCCAATAACATTCATTTATTCCCAACTCATTGCACTTATTTCATCTTATTTTTCCTTCATTCTGCAAACAAAAAGAACATATGGATTACAAATTAGATTTGATTAAAGATAATTGTTTTTTTTCTCCTAAAGTCTTTTTTTATTATTATTATTTCAGATGCCCCTTATAACTCACAGCTGGAATCTGTTGGCAATAAGTGGATGAATTCCACTGACCTTGTTCACATTAACACAGTCCATAGGAAATGAAGCATTTTTTAAAAAAATTCCTTGCATGAGAATTATCAAATTTCAGGAGGAAATAAACTCTGGTCTCCTCATTTACTCCTGCCAAAAGATAACTTTTCCTGATGAGCCATTTCTGTAAATATTTCTACTTACAATCATTTCTGTGTTCTCTTCCTATTGGGCCCAATAAAATCAAATCTTTGCATGATGAGGCAGTGCTAAAGCATATAAGTTGGTTATTGTTAAGAAGTGACATCAGGACACTATTTTGATAGCAATGGAAACAATATTTCTAGCCCTATAAGGTAGGACAGAGCAAGAAATAGACTATTGGATGACTAAAAGCTACTTTTATATAAATTGGCTGCATTAAAAAATTTTGTAAGTCTGATTATGCTTTATCTTTCTCTATGTGGATTGGGGGGGAGAGGTGTCTGGGATTATTATATAACAGCACTTCATAATATTTTATAATCTCTTCATAAGTCTTGAACACCTAGTTCTTTCATCATCAACCCTAACAGCTTGCAAAGTGGTTGCATGAAGCTAAAGCCCATGTCACACTGAACCAACGGATGCAAAGAGGATGTAAAACAGACAAAAAACCTTGCCATCCGTTGGTTAACGCGATGTATCCGTTCTGTACTCACTGTCTCAGTTTTGCTTCCTCTCTATCCGTCCAGCATCCATTTATGGACGTTTCATCCACTCCAAAAGTTTTGGGCTGCCGAAAACTTTTGCGCGGAAAATGTATCCAGTTCATCCGTTCTGCATCCGCTACGCATCCGCTATGCATCCGTTAACTATCTGCTATATCCGCTAGGCATCCGCTACGCATCCGCGCAACTTGATCCGCTCCAGCGGTAAACGGACGCAGGGAGGAAGCGGAACGGACGCAGAACGGATGCCTAGCAGATGCAGCACGGAAACAAAGCATTTAAAACAGAAAAAACGTTCGCAGAGGGGACCTATCTAGGATATTAAGGATGTATAGAGGATGCCTAGAGGATGCCCAGAGGATGCCTAGTGGAAAACCTATACTGCCTATAAAAAGGGGGAGCAACTCGCCTGCATCGCAGTTTCAGAACAACAGCCCAGCGGTGCAGACCTCTGCAGCCTTCATCTGCCTCTTCCTCTTCCACAGCATCCAGTCATGTCCACCATAGATTGTAACAAAGTCCTTTTGGCAGCCACCATCATTCTGCAACAGTGCGAAGCCATCTGCAGGCTCTGTGAACACTACTGTGAGAAGAAAAGGAGCCACCCAAAAAGAGTCTGGGTCTGAAGATGGTTCGCCAGTAGAGCGGAGGATGGAATGTACAACAAGCTGATGGTGGAGCTCAGGAATGAAGACACTCGGGCGTTCTAGAACTTCATGAGGATGCCTCCAGCCATGTTTGACGAAGTTGTGCAGCACCTGACACCCAGGTTGACCAAGGCAAACACCAGCTTCCGGCCCAGCCTGGAACCTGGGCTCAAGGTGGCACTCACTCTGTGCCACCTGGCCTCAGGGACCTCCTACAGGAGCATGCAGAACGGCTGGAGGGTGCCAACCAACACCATCAGCATTGTGGTCAGAGAAGTGGTGCAGGCCATCATCAAAGAATACAAGGAGGAGCTCCTCCAGTACCCCTCCACTGAAGAAGGATGGAAGAAAGTTGCAGAGCAGTGGTATCAGAAGTGGAACTTACCACACACCGTTGGAGCCATCGATGGCAAGCACGTGGCCTGCAAATCTCCAGCCAAGTCGGGGTCCACTTATTTCAACTCCAAGGGCTTCTTCAGCATCATCCTCTTTCCCATGGTCGATGCTGACTACAAGTTCATGTACATCGATGCTTCAGGCAACGGCTCATCTTCAGATGCCCAGGTATACAACGCCAGTCACCTCAAGGAGGGCCTGGAACACAACCTTATAGTGGGCTTCCCAGATCCAGAACCCCTGCCCAACGACACACAAGATGTGGCCTACTTGATCATGGGGGATGACGACTTCTCCCTCACAACCTACCTCATGAAGCCCTACACCTCCAGACTCCTCACCCGTGAAGAGAGGATCTTCAACTACAGGCTGTCCAGGGCAAGACAGGTGGTGGAGAACGCCTTTGGCATCCTGGCCAACAGGTTCCAGGTACTTCTCACCACCATGCAGCATTGCCCAGAGACCCTGAGGAGGATCATGGAAGCTTGCTGCATCCTGCACAATCTCATGCGCACCCGCTACCCAGTCTTGCAGAACAGGCTCGTGGACCTCCAACAAGACAAATGGGAACATGGAGCCTGGAGAATGGAGGCAAGGGCGAAACCTGATCGACACTGAGGATGTGCAAGGCCCCAACAGAGCCTCAAATCAAGCGAAGAAGCAGTGCAACCTCCTGAGACAATGGTGCAACTCCCCAGCTGGAGCAGTGGAGTGGCAAGACAGGATGGTAGATGCTTAATGGATGCTTCCTTCAGCATGTCTCATCACACGGATGAGATTGGGCCATGTATGTTTGGTTGGCCTACAATGAACAGGGCGTTTAATAAAGAGTTGTGTTTATGTTGAAATGTGTGGATAATTATTACATTATTATTGATAATAAAGGGCCGTAGGTGTGGCACCTGGGAGGGTGGACCACACAGTCCCACTATGCTTGCACTGGAGGTTTATCTATCCCACAGCTATCCTAACCCATCCCACAGCTCTTACCCATTCCACAGCTATCTCAACCCATCCCACTGCTATCTTAACCCATCCCACAAGCATGCAAAGGCTTAAACCATTTCTAACAGTTTCCAGCAAGACTTTATTAAAAAAAAGAAATGAAGCAAGTGTGTGAATCATAAATAGACTTTATTAACAACAAGCTATAAGACAAAAATGAGTCTCTGGCACTCCTCTTGGTCGCTCAGTCTCAGGGGTGAAGGGTCCAGGTGCTGTGGAGGTGGCTGGTGCTGGAGTGCTTGTCATCAGCTCCTCCAGAAGCAGAAGCAGCAGAAGCGCCAGCCCCAGAAGAGCGAGCCCATGCTGCAGAAGCCCCAGCAGAACCAGAGTGAGGGCCAGGGGGCGGGATGGTAGCCCTGTCCCTCTTGCCATGGCTGGCAGCAGATGGCTGAGGCTTGCTGTGCTTCCACATGGTTGTGGGGTTGCTGGCTGGCAGGGAGGCTGGCAGGAACCAAGGCTGGCAGAAAGGCTTGCAGGGAGGCTGGCACCAAGGCTGGCAGGGAGGCTGACACCAAGGCTGGCAGGAAGGCAGGCAGGAAGGCTTGCAGGGAGGCAGGCACCAAGGCTGGCAGGCAGACATGAACCAAGGCTGGCAGGAAGGCTGGCAGCAAGGCTGGCAGGGAGGCTGGCAGCAAGGCTGGCAGGCAGACATGAACCAAGGCTGGCAGGAAGGCTGGCAGGCAGAAATGAACCAAGGCTGGTAGGAAGGCAGGCAGCAAGGCTGGCAGGCAGACCGGCTGGCAGCAAGGCTGGCAAGGAGGCTGGCAGCAAGGCTGGCAGCAAGGCTGGCAGGGCAGGCAAGGCAGTCGATGTGTCCAGAAGCAAGTCTTTCCTCTGAATGACGACCTGCTTCCGAGCTGCTTCCATGATATCCGCAGGGTTGACGCAATGCATCCTCCCTACATGCGCAGTGAACGCCAGGCATCCATTAGGCTTCCGCTGTGTATCCGCTAGGCTTCCGCTGTGCATCCGCTTCATCCGTTTGGCGTCCGCTCTGCATCTGCTCTTTCCGTTCCGTGTCCGCTTCGCTGAGGTCCCCCGGAAGCCCTGCGGATGTGCCACCCACTCCCATCTGCTCCCATCCGCTTCCATCCGCTGGGCTTCCGTTCCGCATCTGCTTTGCATCCGCCCTGCGTCCTCCCTGTGTCCGTGTTATCCGCTCCGGTTATGCAAATTTTTGCCTCTTTTGAGAGCGGATAACAACGGATGGAACATTTTGCTCGTCCACTGTGTCCTTTTTGCATCCATTGGCCAGTGTGACATGGGCTTAAACTAGGACTCTTCTCTTGCTATTTTGGGAATTTTGTTTTTATTTTTCTTTGACATTTTCTATGTTGTGATAATGGTTTTAATCATTTTAATCATTCTGCTTGTACACGATGTGCCGCATTCTCTGTTGTTGCAGGAAATTACGAGACTCAGACCTTGGAATCCAGAAATAATTGGGTTTTATTTCCGCAAACAGGTTCAGAGTATTTTAGTGAGAGTCACTTCTGAACAACTTTTTTATTGAACAGCACATGCCTATATACTTCTTCAGAAGGGGCAAAACACATCAGGTATTCATTAGTTACTTGAAACATAGCTTTCCCCCTCCCCTGTTGCGAGGCTAGGCTGGCTGTATGTCACAAACCCATCTTGCTAAACTGTAATTATCCTATTTGAAATAAGCCTCTATCACCTGATCAGTGGAAAATATATAAAGGATTGAAATGTATGTTGGATTATATTGTGAAAGGGAAGATGATGTATTTTTGGTATTTAACATCTGATAAACTGTGAAAGGTGTATAAAGATGTGCCAGTGTAGGGTAGAAATTAACCAATCTAAAGATATTTTTTATCATCTTTGATGGGCTTGAAAGAAAGCTAAGAAAGATTGGGATCTGCTATATATTTTAATTCAGAGAATTCTCAAATTGTACAGTTGAAGCCAGAAGTTTGTTTGTTTTGAACTTTGATGAACAAATTGAAAAAAAAACACCAAACATTGTTCTTACATATAGTATAAGAGCAGCAAGGCTTCTTTGTGCACAAAAATGAAAAGGCTCTCAATTACCCACAATAGATGGATGTTGAAGTTAATGGAGTTGGTGGAGAAGGCTAAACTTGACTGTCCTAGTAAAAGAAAATATTTTTAACTTTGCTTCGAAACAGAAACCACTTTTGGATTTCTTGCTTGAGAAAGAAATGGAATTTTAATGGGACTTAAGGGCCGGTCCCACTCGCTGACGGACGCAAAACGTATGCATAAAGGACACAACGGATGAGGAAAATTTTGGGGGTGGCTCCATCCGTTGTCATTCGCTCCAAAAAGTGGCGAAAATTTGCATAAACAGAATGGAAAAGAACAGAAAAGAACGGACGTGGGTAGGATGTAGCGGGGATGTAAAATGGATGTTCATAGGAAGCCTAGCAGATGAAAGCGGATGGAAGCGGATGACACCTCTAAAGGGGTTCTGGGGGAGAATTTCGAAGCAGACACATAGCGGAAGGGGCGGATGCATAGTGGATGAAGCGGATGCATCACGGACGCCTATAGGAAACAAAAGGGATGCTGCGCGAATGTATATCAGATGCAAAGCATTCACTGCGCATGCAGGGAGTATGAATTGTGTCAGTTCCGTGGATATAAAAGGAGCAGCACGCATTCAGTCAGCATACAGGCGAAAGATGTGCTGCCACATACATCTTGTAGGAACACCATGGTTCGTCAGTCAGGGAAGAAGAGGAAGCCCATGCCTACTTGTTCAAGCCCTGGCAAGGTGAAGAAGGCCAGAACCAGCATCCCACTCCCGGTACTGGCTCTGAAGCTGTTGCTGCTGCTGCTGCTGTGGTGGACCAGCCCCAAGGCCCTCAAAGCTCTGCTGCTCAAGGCCCTGCTGCTCAAGCCCCTGAAGGTCCTGCTGCTCAAGCCCCTGAAGGCCTTGCTGTTCAAGCCCCTGCCAGAGGGAGGAAGAGGCAAGGGAAGGAGAAGGGAGAGAGGAAACAGTACACCATTTCTGAGGTGCATGAGGATGAAGTGCTGGAATAGCTGTGGAGAAAGGGCCACAGACTGTATCAGGACACCAAGAAGAAGCAAGCAGCTTGGAGAGACAAGGCAGAGAGCCTGGGGTAGACTGCAGAAGTACTCCTAGGATGGTGGAAGCACATGCACACCTGGTATGGCAAGCTAAACCTCAAGAAATCAGGGCAGGCCACTGTCAAGCTCACTGACCGGGAGATGTACGTCATGGCCAAGTGCAGTTTCCTGGAGGATGAGATCTGCCTCCAAGGAGCAGCCCCTCTGACACCCCTCTCCCTCAGACAGCCCACAGACAGCCAGTTCTCTTCAATCCAGGAGCCAGCTACCCTGTCCAGGCAGGTGTCTTCAGAGGGCCCCATAGCAGAGACCACCCGACAGCTGCATTCTCCATGCTGGCGGACTTGGAGGATCCCGTGGAGGATGACACCCTGCTGTCACAAATGGAGGAAGAAGCAGCAACCACCAGAGCCAGTACTGTTCCATCCAGGAGCCAGCTAGCCTGTCCAGGCAGGTGTCTTCAGAGGACCCCATAGCAGAGACCCCCCGAAAGCTACACTCCCCATGCTGGCGGACTCCCCATGCTGGAGGATCCCATGGAGGATGACGCCCTGCTGTCACAAATGGGACAAAACAGGAAGAAGCAGCAGCCACCAGAGGCCAACCCACCCCCACCCCCACCTCCAGAGGATGCAGGCAGAGAAGCAGACTGGAGGGCCAGGACCACAGTGTGCTTTTGGAGATCAGGAACACAATGAAGACCAGCACAGAACTTCTCTCTCAGCTGGTCCACTTGGACAGAGCATCCTCGGGACAGAACACCTTCATCACCTACATGAGCCAGACCCTGAGGGACCTGACTGAGGCCCAGTACCAGGTGATGAAGCAGAAGATCACAGCACTTCTGCACAACCCTCAAGGCCCAGCTGAAGCTGCTCCTATCCAGTCCAGGTCTGCTCCTCCACCCCAGGTGATGTCACAGCCCTTCCATGGATTTCAACAGCCCCTCACCTACCAAAGCTATGACTACCAGGATTTCCCACAGCAGAAGCAGAACTTCCCAGTCCAGGCCCACGTTCATCACACGCCACAGACTCCACTCCTCACCCAGCTGCAGACCAGACAGCCCCACTACACTCCTCCTTCCTCCACCCCACAGCCAAGCCCGTCAGCAGACAATCTGTCATCAGTATTGGGCCTGACATCTCAAGTCCTTGATGAAGGGCCTCTGAACCTCACGGGACTGAGTCAGCTCTCAGATAGCTTCCTGAACACACCACTACCTGTTGTACCCTCAGGGCCAAGCACCCCAATGGTGCCTCAGACCAGAACTCAAGCCACAGCCACCTCCACAGTCCCTGCCCGCTTAGCAGCTGAGACCATGGACATGACTCAGAGTGACTGAGAATAGTGTCAGAGACTGAGTTGTTTACTTGTTAAGTTTATCTTTGCTTAAGACACTTGATTCATTTTGCTTATTTAATACAGTCATAAAGTTTACCTAAGAAAGTTAATAAAGGTTATCTTTGCTTAAGATACTTAGTTTACTTGGTTCATTTTTTTTACTTAATAAAGTGTTGGTGAAAACTTTGAAAAAATGGTTAAGCCTTTGCATGCTTGTGGGATAGATAAGGATAGTTGTGGGATAGATAAACCTCCAATGCAAGCATAGTGGGACTGTATGGTCCACCATCCCAGCGATCCAGATGATTTTCTTCCCCTTTTTATGGAAAATATCGGTTGTCCGCTAGGTGTCCTTCTACATACTCTAGATATACTGCAGACATCCTAAATATATGAGATACATCCCAGATACAAACGTTTTGTGTGTCTATTTCTGTGCTACTAACGCTGTGTAGACGTTCCATGTACCTTTTGTTTCCTCCCTCTTTCCGTTTTCAGCTGCAGCGGATGTGAGTTGAGGGGATGGCCAGAGGATGCAGAGGGGATACAGCGGATGTTTAACGGATGATAATGGGCATAGAATGTTTGTTGCCCATATATGTTGCGGATGTACATCGTACACGGCGGAAAGTTCATCCATTCACAAAGTTTTGTGCAGCTCAAAACTTCTTGCGTGGATGAAATTGCAGTGGACGGATGCTCGACGGATAGAGCGTCTGAAACATGTATTCAGTGAGTACACAATGGATGCATAGCATTTTCCAACAGATGGTAAGCTTTTTAAAATGTTTTACATCCTCTTTGCATCCGTAAGTGCAGTGGGACCGGGCCTTTAATTACTACAACTCTTTGAGTATAGTGCTATGGTTTACTCTAGTTCAAAGTGTCATTATATTTCATGCTTGCATTTTTAGCAACAAGAATAAGGTTTTTTTTCTGTATTTTTTTCCTTGCCTAAACCCCCCCCCCCCAATTTTGCTTTACTCCTCATTCCCCGTCTTTTCCTCTTTAAATATTTTTTTTTCCTTGAAGGAACCAATTTTGCAGTAATGAAGCTATCATGTGACAAGGATGAATTCATCATCTCCAGCTGTAGAGCTAAAGCTCCATCATTTTAAAGCCACAGCCATCTGCAGACCCCTTTTATATATCAGGCATAGTTTTGGTCTTGTGTTATTATCTGAGGTGGTAATTTCCTCTGGGAATCCAGAATGTTTTCCTTAATTATTGTTATTGTTCAATAATTACAAAGTAGGCATAGAGCCCTCACTATCAAAATGAGAAGGATGACACCTGACAGCCCAGGTGCATTTCCAAGTAAAAGGGTCTAGTACTAAAATATGATTCATTAACTGATAGATGATAACTTGGGAGCGATGTTTCTTGCACACCTGTTTTTCTTTCCACAGACAGCAAAATTAAATTGTGGAATTTCTTGTAGTAAGAGGCAATGATGCTACCAGCTCAGGTGCCCTGAAAAGAATTCTGAGGGATTCAATTAGCCATAGCAGCTATTGGCTTGGTATCTAAAGTGAAAGTCAAATTTTATATTTTATAGATCTACATGTATATTTTTGTATGTTTTGCTATTATGTACATTATTACAACACAGTATAGCTTTTTGCAAGGCAGAACAAGAGCAATACACGTGTACTACACACACCTTAGTTGAACTTGGCTGATCTTGGAAATGATAAGCAGGGTCAGATCTGATTAATGCTTGGATGAGTGATCCCCAGGAAATATAGCTGTAATTAGAATGGGGAATATGTTTTTTTTAATCCTAGAATGTTAGAATGGCATCATGCCAAACCCTTCTTATAAACTAATCCAGCAAGAATTTATCGTATCTCTTGAATTTCAACTGTTTAGTTAACTGCATTCCAATCTACCCATTGCTCCTTCAGTTGTAAATGACCATCTAGTCAGTTTTTTTTTTTTTTTTGGGGGGGGGGGAACCTAGAGTCCTAATATTTTGAGAGAGGAAGAAACAAATTTCTCTATACTTTTTCTTTGTCATGTATGATTTTAAGGGCTTCAATTCATCTCTCCTTGTTGACTTGCCTCTAACTCAAATAATCCTAAATATATTAGCTTACTTTTTATAGGGAAGGTGTTTGAGCCCAAGAAGATTATGGTTGGAATCTTCTGAACTTTTAGACAAGAGATGATAACTTTTATTGTCATTTTTAATTGTAAGCTTTTTAAAAAAAAAAACAATCCTATTTTCCCAGTTTAATTACATGCTTTCTCAAATGCTAGGACCAATTGATTGCTTATTGTACCCTATTATTATTAAGTGTTGTACCTTGACTCTTAATGAATGTATCTTTTGTTTTATGTACATTGAGAGCATTTGCACCAAGATAAATTCCTTGTGTGTCCAATCACACTTGGCCAATAAAGAATTCTGCTCTGCTCTATTCTACTCAAATATAATGCTCTTGTATAAGAGCATTTAGATGTGTTTCCAAATGATTCTTAGCATAGATTTTGTACTTTTCACAGATGCCATACAATGACCAACATCTTCACTGAACTTTCCACTATGACCAGATTTTTTTAGCTAGTTAATTGTTGACAGCTCATAATTCAGACTCCACATGTATATATATATGTGAAGTTACTTTCCTCATCCCTCCATGCATCTCTTTATATGTATTTATACTGATTCACATTTATTTTCAGAGCAACAATCTTGTGATAAAAGGTTAGAGTGACTAGTTCCACTATTTTATGGAACAAACTCCACTATCTGTACTTAAAACTGCAGTTGGGTGACAGTATTTTAAACTGAATATACTAAATGTGCTATGCAAACTGAAGTACTGGCTCCCACACTATAATACCGCAAATCCATTTTTTAAATAAAGCCATGTTTGTAATTTAAAAATAAATGAACCTTAGGAATAAATAGGTCACTCTTTTTTTTTTAGTTTATGCATTTATGCAGATGTTTGCTTTTGATTTCTTCTTTAGTTCTGTTGATTTAATATTTTTGAATTAGATAGGCTTATGTTTTTAAGTGGTTTTAAACTAAAGGTTATCAACTTGTCAGGTGGTTGGAATCAGGTATTTCGGAAGAACTGTGAAATCAGGTATTTCACAGAACATAGATTGGTGGGTAGGTAGAAGTAAATGGTCAGAATTTAATTCATGAAATGTTATAAAAGAACACAACTATCTTGTTGAAATTGGCAATCTCACAAAGCTGAGAACACTTTTAATTGGCACACCTCTTTTTTGAAATTGATCAGAGTATCCATATTACATTTATATTAGAAGGGATATTCCAGTCTTTTATTTTTAATTCAGAATCAGCCACATATATTTCATAGGATATTGTGTTCTGCAGAATCAATGCAGTCATTGAAAAGACCCTGTCCCACATTCCTAGCAGCATGCCTCCACTCTAGTCCAGGTGTGATTTCAGAGAGTAGGCATATTCAGATGGAAAGATATTAACATTCTTTGATGCAAGTCATTTGGGGTTTTAAATATGTAAGCAAATAACATTATGCAAATGAACCGTTGACCAGTTGACCATCCTCTATCCTGGATCTTATTCTGGAGCTTATCCTTACAATTCAGTGGATATCTTACCTATGTTTGGTATTTTCTATTTGACATTGCCTTTTGTAGTTCAGTTTCTACAGTCAGTTTGAAAATATATTCTTTGTCTACAAATCCTCCTGTCATTTCATAATCCTATTAGTCAAGAGTTTCAACATAGTTTTCACATCTTTCTTTACCCATGATTTTGTCTATACCCATGATTTTGTCTATCACAATTACTTTGAGCATTTCAAACCTGTCAATTTTCCTATGATTTCTCTCATCTTCCTAAAGCATCTCTCATTTTACTTTTATTGTTATTTATCTCTATTTTTTATATCCTTGTTTGAGGTTTTTTTTCCTTGTTCTTTGTTGTTTGATATTGATAGTTTCTATTTGGTCATTATATGACTAAATGTGACTAATATCGATAGTTTCTATTTAGTCATTATATGACTAAACATTCTATTTAGTCTTAATATCCAAAGCTTTCATCCTGTTTTTCTCTGGCTGTCATGATAACTTGTTCTACAATCTACTTGCATCTTTTCTTCTTTGAAATTTTGAGAATATTTTTTTCACGGTGTCTCTTATCTGTTCCTCTAGTTCCTCAGGTTCTCTTGTGCATGAGTTAAGCATGCTTAATCTATTCCTTTCATTGATCTTACATTCTGGCTGTATATCTTCCAGAACACCTTGTGCTGGCACATTTAGTCTCTTTGATTTTCCACATATATGACACCAGTAATTCATGACCTGTTTTACAATTTACAGATTGTACTACTCTATCTACCACTCCTTATTATGTAGTCAATTTTTACTTCTGTGGTATTCAGAGGTAAAGCATACATTCATGTTGTGTGAAGCAAATGTTGGCAATGAACAAATAATTATCTTTGAAAAAGTCTATTAACATCTCCCTCAATTACTTTCTTTTTTGCATTTTCCCAATCCTTGATCAGCCAAAGGCTATAATAAAAATGTATCCATTCCAAATCTTCCTGTAATTACAAATTTCCAGAATCTTCAGCGCTTGTATTCCAGCTACCTTTTGTTAGTACTGTGCCGTTTTTAGATCTTGAAGTTATCACCATTTTTAATTTACCCAGGATTCTTCAGTGTCTTCTGCTGTTGTTTTCAAAAGGTATATAATATAACATTTGCATAACATAATTCTAATAGATCCAATTGAGTCATAGCGTTATAGCCAAATACATACTTATGTGATGTTCTTTTTAAATCTTATGGCAATCACAGGCCTTTTTAAAGTTCCATATACCAGGTAATATACACTGCTCAAAAAATAATGGGAACACAACAATAAGACAACCTAGATCTGAATGAATGAAATATTCTTATTAAATACTTTGTTCATTACATAGATGAATGTGCTGACAACAAAATCACACAAAAATTATCAATGTAAATCAAATTTAGCAACCCATGGAGGTCTGGATTTGGAGTTACACTCAAAATTAAAGTGGAAAAAAACACTACAGGTTGATCCAAGTTTGATGTAATGTCCTTAAAACAAGTCAAAATGAGGCTCAGTAGTGTGTGTGACGTCCATGTACCTGTATGACCTCCCTACAATGCCTGGGCATTCTCCTGATGAGGTGGTGGATGGTCTCCTGAGGGATCTCCTCCCACACCTGGACTAAAGCATCCCCCAATTCCTGGACAGTCTGTGATGCAACGTGACGTTGGTGGATGGAGCGAGACATGATGTCCCAGATGTGCTCAATTGGATTCAGGTCTGGGGAACAGGTGGGCCAGTCCATAGTATCAATGCCTTTGTTTTGCAGGAATTGCTGACACACTCCAGCTACATGAGGTCTAGCATTGTCTCACATTAGGAGGAACCCAGGGCCAACCGCACCAGCATATGGTCTCACAAGGGGTCTGAGGATCTCATCTCAGTACCTAATGGCAGTCAGGCTACCTTTGGTGAGCACATGGAGGGCTGTGCGCCCCCCCCCCAAAGAAATGTCACCCCACACCATTACTGACCCACTGCCAAACTGGTCATGCTGGAGGATGTTGCAGACAGCAGAACATTCTCCACAGTGTCTCCAGACCCTGGCATGTCTGTCACATGTGCTCTGTGTGAACTTGCTTTCATCTGTGAAGAGCACAGGGCGCCAGTGGCGAATTTGCCAATCTTGGTGTTCTCTGGCAAATGCCAAATGTCCTGCACAGTGTTGGGCTGTAAGCACAACCCCTACCTGTGGATGTCAAGCCTTCATACCACCCTCATGGAGTCTGTTTCTGACCGTTTGAGCAGCCACATGCACATTTGTGGCCCACTGGAGGTCATTTTGCAGGGCTCTGGCAGTGCTTCTCCTGTCACTCCTTGCACAAAGGCGGAGGTAGCAATCCTGATGCTGGGTTGTTGCCCTCCTACGGCCTCCTCCATGCCTCCTGATATACTGGCCTGTCTCCTGGTAGTGCCTCCATGTTCTGGACACTACGCTGACAGACACAGCAAACCTTCTTGCCATAGCTCGCATTGATGTGCCATCCTGGATGAGCTGTACTACCTGAGCCACTTGTGTGGATTGTAGACTCCGTCTCATGCTACCACTAGAGTGAAAGCACCACCAGCATTGGTGACCAAACCATCAGCCAGAAAGCAAACTGAGAAGTGGTCTGTGGTCACCATCTGCAGAACCACTCCTTTATTGGGGATGTCTTGCTAACTGCTCTGCTTTCCACCTGTTGTCTATTCCATTTGCACAACAGCATGTGAAATTGGGAGTGGCCAGGATGGGCATAGCAAGCATGACATCAGTCATGTTGGGGGCCTGTGGCAGCCCGATTCCTCTGCCAGTGAAAATGGGCTTCTGGGCCCTGTTTTAGGCTGTGATGGCTTTCTGCAGCCCTCAGCCATTGAAAATGGAGCTCAGAAGGGTCGGGGGAGAGTCATGGCCAAAAACAGGGCCTAGGCTGGCTGTGCATGGCCCTCCCAAGCTCAATTTTTGTTGGCAGAGGCACCATCGGCAGTACCGTCACTGTTTCCAGGGTGACCCCACAGCCAGATCTAAGCACCCTATGGGCCAGATTTGGCCCACAGGCCTTGAGTTTGACTCACCTGTTATAAAACAAGTAGCTCCTCTTTCAAAATCAGAATTGTCACTTTCCCTTACTTCCCCTTATCGCTTTTGTCTGAAACTTGCAATTTCTTCTTTCATTAGCAGAAACAGAAAATGGGCAATGGGGACTTTTGAAATTTTGACAAAATACCATAGGACCATTGTACATATCACTGAGCAAGGAAAATCATAAAACACTCATCTGCCAGAATGTTAAGTACTAGAAAATATTCCATCAGCACTTTTTAATCAAGATGTTCTCTCTCAGTCTCATCTTTGCCCTTCATGTTTTCTAAAAATTCTTATGTGGTAGACAGAACTCAAAAGGCATCTTTTTAGCAATCAAAATGACACTAGAGACTGGTGTTTTTAATTAATTATTTATTTATTTAATTGTTTTAATGAAACTGATTTTCAAATGACCAATGGGATAAGAATTTGTGGGCACAGAGTAGTCAAGGTGGACTCCTTCAATGATAGGATTCAATTTTTGTTTACTATCAGTTCTGTGGGCATGGCTTGGTGGGCGTGGCAGGGGAAGGATACTGTAAAATCTCCAGTCAGAGGTGGTATTTGCCAGTTCTCTGAACTACTCAGAATTTCCACTACCGGTTCTCCAGAACTGGTCAGAATCTGCTGAATACAATCTCTGGACTCCTTGGTATTGTTTAAGTTTGGTAGTTTGCTTGTAATATTGCATTACCTGATGAGGTGACGTTATTTATGCTGGTAAGTGTGAGCTTTGTTCTCTGTTTATGTACTGTAGCTTGACTTGCCAGTCTTGGTGTGGGCATTGATTTCTCCTTGGTTATTACTTGTTTAGTGTATTGCTTTCCTATTGTTTATCTCGTGATCATTGCTGCTTATCTGGGTGTTCATCGCTAAGGAGGATGTGTTCTGCTCTTTTTCTTTCCTTCAACATCTGATCTAGAGGAGTCAGATGAGACCATAACATACTACAGATCAAGAGCTGAATACCTAAAACCAGTCTTCTGATATCTAAAAAATTAAGCCAGTTTCTAAATATACTGGAGCACTATGTATGTATGTATGTCTTTCAGTCCATTTTAAATTCCAGATGATTACCTTGGTTAGTCCCTGTAGTTTTCTTGACAAAATTTTCAGAATTGGTTTGCCATTGTTTCCTTTGTAGGACACAGAAAGAATGATTGACCCAAGGTCATCTAGTTTGCTCTGTGTCTAGGCTGGAATTAGCATGCATGGTTCCTGATTTTTAACCTCATGCCTTAACTTGCTCTTGTAGTAACCTACAATTGCAAAATTCAAAGCTGTTATGCTGGAATGAAGTATATCGTCTCAACGCATTCAGAGGATAGTATGTTAGGGAAGGATAACACTCTCCTTAGAATATGAATGAGTTGTCCATGGGTTGGGATGAGGGAAAAAATCAAAATGCCAACCATTAGCCACACAATTTCAGTCTAATCCCTTTCTTACATGCAATACAAAAAGGTGAGGCTTCAACTGTGTAGGTCACAATCACCATCTTTACTCTTTGACCTCTATTGAAGGGTGTTCAGTAGTAAGAAACAAAGCCAATAGCTGCTCATTGTTGTGTATAGGAATACTTCAAATACTTAAATCCGATTGGCCAAAAAGGCGCAATTGGATTGGCTGTTTAAGTACTGCCGCAATTGGCCGCCTGACAGCGGGAAAGCTCAAAGAGCTGTCATTGGCCGTAAGCTGCGAGCAACCACCATAAAAAGGGCTGCTGTGGCTCCGGCAAAGCTGTTCTGGTACAAGTCACTAAGAGTTTAATAAAGAGCTGTTTGTTTGGAACTCCTGTCTCACGTACTTTCTTTTCAGAACAGAACACTGGCGACGAGGATGGGATCGTCCTTGAAGAGCGAGACTGAAGCACGTGGCATCAAGAACCGAGCAACCAAAATGGCCAGTAGCAATATGCCGCCCGCATCATTCAACCCAGCTAAAGAAGATTGGGAGTCATACACCGACCACTTTCTAATGTTCCTGGAAAGCAACAAGCTACAAGAAATAACCGACCAGAGGAAGAGAGCTGTATTCCTCACACACTGTGGCCTTGCCGTCTTCAAAATGGCCAAGGTGTTAGCCAAGCCACGGGATGTAAAACAGATGGCATGGCCAGAATTAAACCGAATGCTAAGAGCCCATTACGTGCCTGTGGTCTCCAATCTCATTAAAAGGCATGAATTTTATAAGTGAGATCAATGAGAAGACGAGACCATTGGAGATTTTGTAGCAGCCCTGAGAGATATCGGAGGAGCCTGTGAGTTTCTCAACATGGATGAAGCCATGAGAGACTGCGTGGTCCTCGGTTGGTCCACTCCAAAGCAAACTACTGAACAGACCAAATATCACAGTAGCTGAGGCCATCGCAGAAGCCACCGCCACTGAAGCAGACAAGAAATCCGCAGCCACCATGCACCAATTGAACTCAACAAATCCAGAACCACAGAACCAAACTCAAGAAAAGAAGGTGGAAGGAACACAAAAGCAACCCACTGCGACTGCCCACCATGAAGACCTCAATTCCCCGAGCGACACCGATGATGACAATGAAGACATCCATAGGCTTCAGTCAGAAAGAAAATGGTTGGAAAAAAGAGGAAGGAGGTGAGAATTCCAGTGTGCTGGATGCGGAGGGGACCACCCACGCTCCGAATGCAGATTCCTGGATGCCATATGCAGATTTTGTGAAAAACGGGGGCACATCACAAGGGTCTGCCAGAACAAAAAGAGCTATAGTCCAAAAAGACGTGGCAGCACCCCACCCCCCCAGAAACAGAGATAGACAACCCGGAAGCCGATGGAGCCAGGAGAACAGAAGCCGGCAAATGAACAACAGAGAAGAAACACACCAAACAATAATCAAAGGAAATGCCAGGGCAGCAAACGCAAAAAGGTCCAAATAAATGTAAAAATCGAAGGGAAGCCCTGTGAAATGGAAGTAGACTCCGGATCATAACTGTCAATGGTATCATGGAACACCATCAGAAACCTGATACCAGACATCAAGAGAAGAGAATTGGAACAGCAAAGCCTAATACTCAAAGACTACCAGGGAAACCGAATCCTGGTAGTGGGCCTTGGATATTTCCTAATAGAATTCAAAAATCACGCTGAAATACTTCCTCTGACAATCGTCGACCATATCGCCCTAGCCTGTTAGGAATTGAATGGTTTGCATCCCTGGGAATTGGAGTGACAGGAATCAACAGCGTCGGCGAGATCAATTGGGAGGAGAACCTGCTGAAAGAGTTCCGGGACATATTCGACAGGACCCTAGGCAAGTACAAGGGGACCCCTATAACATTCAGCCTAGACCCTTGTTAGGGATAACATTGTTCACCCTAACTGTTTTTAGGTGAAATAATAACTATGAAGCTTTAACTGTGAAATAGCAACTGTGGGAGTGGTTATGTAAATACT